>JAOWBW010000028.1:1689145-1923060 GCA_026119855.1 Campanula takesimana
TGCTGCTTCGACTGCGCCATTTGCTTGGGGCCGGTAAGGAGATGACTTGTGCTTGGTGATCTTGTATTCTACTAAAAGTGCATCCATTTCCTTCTCAAGTGAGAGCCGTTGTCGGAAATGATTTCATGAGGAACGCCGTATCGGCACATGATATTAATCTTTACAAATTCGGCCACTTTCTTTTCGTTGGCGTTGAGGTTCGATAGGCTTGTGCTTCGACCCACTTTGTGAAGTAGTCGACTGCCACTAGGACGAATGACTGCCCATTACTCCCGGCAGGATGAACTTTACCGATGATGTCTATCCCCCAACAAGAGAAAGGCCAAGGTGTGACCATGTTGTAAAGTTGTGAGGGTGGAGCATGTTGCAGATTAGCGTGGAATTGGCACTTGGCACACCTTTTGACTTTCTCGATACAGTCTCGTTCCATAGTGCTCCAATAGTAACCAATGCGAAGTATCTTCTTGACTAGCATAAACCCATTCATGTGGGGTCCACATTCTCCTTCGTGCACTTCACACATTATCTCTTGAGCTTCGGTCTCATTGGCGCATAAGAGATTGATCCCGTCGTGGTGCCTTTAATAGACTCGGTCCCCAATCAGTACGTACCGAGAGGCTAACCTTTGCAGAGCTGCTTGAGACTTCTTATTGATGTTCTCGGGATAAGTGCCATCTTTGAGGAAGTTCATGATATCCGAATACCACGGAGAGTTTGTTTGAACCTCGTTGATCTCGATACTCATGCATATGCCGGACTGTTCCTTCGAGCAATTTTGAAAGGCTTCACCATTTTCCCTTTGGGAATTTCAACTAATGAAGCTATAGTGGCCAGTGCATCGGCGAAGCGATTCTTATCCCTTGGCAGGTAGTTGAAAGTGATCTCTTGGAATTGTTCAACTAGTTCTTCAAGGTGCTGACCATACTGTTGGAGAGTCGGGTCTTGGTTTTCGCCATTTACCCGATTGCTGATTGATAAGGAGTAAAGAGTCGCCGAACACTTCTAGTTCCGTGACGTTTCTTTCGAGAGCTTCTTCGAGCCCTGCTATGCATGCTTCGTACTCGGCAATGTTGTTGGTAGCTTCGAATTCCAGGCGTATGGCAATGGGAGTGTAGATGTCTTTTGGATGACAAGCAATGCCCCTATACCAAAACCGTGTTTATTGCGGCGCCATCGAAAAAAAGTTGCCACTTGTCTTCCTCGGTTGCAGTACAAATTAAATGCTCGTCGGGGAACTGTACATCTTCCCCCTTCACTTCGTCACACGGGAATTCGGCAAGCTGGTCACTGAACACTTTCCCCCTGACGGATTTTAGTGTGACGTAAGTGATATCATAGCCGGCGAGCATGAAGTACCATTTGGCTATTCTTGTTGACATGAAAGGCTTCTCGAAGATGTAGCGGAGCGGGTCCACCTTTGCTACTAGCTTGATCGGAAAAGCTTCCATATAGTGTTTGAGCTTTTGAGTGACCCAACCAATGCTGCACATGACTTCTCTAAGACAGAGTAGTTCTTTTCGCCTCCTTGGAATCGGCGACTGACAAAATAAATGGCGTTCTCCTTTGTGGACTCTCGTTGCTCTTGTGCTAACATAGCCCCTAGGGCTTCATCATTGACAGTGAGATAGAGTAACAGAGGTTTCTCCTTGTGCGGCGGAACTAGAACAGGAGGGCGCATCAAGTAATGCTTCACTTGATCGAAGGCTTCTTGGCACGCGTCGGTCCATTCTAGAGCCACATTCTTCTTAAGTAGCTTGAAGATTGGCTCGCACATGGAAGTGAGTTGGTGCACAAACCGACTGATGTATTGTAGTCTGCCCATGAAACCTTTAATCTCTTTCTGCGTCTTTGGAGGAGGCATGTCAATGATTGCCTTGATTTTGGAGGGGTCTACTTCGATTCCCCTTTCAGTGACCATATAACCAAGAACTTTGCCTCGGATAACCCCGAATGTGCACTTTGCAGGGTTGAGCCTCATCTTGTGTTGACGAAGCCTTTCGAAGAACTTGCGAAGATCGATTAGGTGTTGACCATCGGTTCCTTTGGAGTGAATGATCATGTTGTCCACATAGACCTCGATTTCTTTGTGAATCATATCGTGGAACAAGTCTGTCACGGCTCTTGGTAGGAAGCCCCAGCATTTCTTAACCAAATGGCATGACTGTGTAGCAAAAGGTACCCCACGGTGTTGTGAAGGCTGTCTTATGTTGATCTTCCTCGGCCATGAGAATCTGATTGTACCAGCGAACCCATCCACGAATGAGCGAACCTCATAGGCAGCAGTGGAGTCGACTAGCATGTCGATATTAGGAGTGGAAAATCATCCTTTGGGGAAGCTTTGTTTAAATCCCGGAAGTCTACACAAACTCGAACCTTGCCGTTCGCCTTCCTGACTGTCACAATGTTGGCTAACCATGTCGGATACTCGATAACCTTGATGAAACCCACACTGAGGAGCTTCTCAATCTCTTCTTTGACCTGCAGAGACCATTCTGGCTTGATCTTTCTGAGCTTCTGCTTTACTGGCCTGGCATCTTCTCTGATCGGAATCCTGTGCTCCGCTACCTTTCTGTCTAAACCCAGCATGTCTTTGTATGACCATGCGAACACATCCACGAACTCCCGTAGTAATGCAGTCAATCTGTCTCTGTCGTCTCCCTTGAAGAAGCTTCCAATCTTGGTTTCTTTTGGCTCTTCTTCGGTACCCAGATTAACAACATGCAATTCTTCGTCAGCCTTTGGACCATTCTCGCCACGACTACGGACTTGTGAGCAAGTTCATTTAAGTATGTTGTGTTTTCGTGGTCTATTTCATCATAATTTGAATCGTTATTAACTTGTTCGTTAAGTTCATTATTAGTTAATTTATCATTTATGATGTTTGCAATCTCAGGGTACTCAGAAATATCAAATTTTTCATTAGCAAAGAAAGAAACACACGCTCGGCTATGGCCTCCAAATCCTCTTGGGTGAGGGTATTAGAGACACTCTCGGACTCGAAAGTAAGTGTGAGCTGCTCTTCCTTTGTCGCTGTGCGGGGTATGCAACCCATTTCTTGGACTAAGAATTCCTCGGATACCACGGGCCCTTTTGTTGAATACCAATTGTTGATCGGCTCGGAGCTTGGCGGGGTCTCACTGAGAGTCTCGTTCATGATGACGGTGTCATGGATGGCGTTAACTTGGCATTTATTCATCATGGCAAGTTCTTCGAATATGGAGGCTAAATCTGTCATTTCCTCCCCCACGGTGATTTCTGTCTCGGATTCTATAGTCATCTTCCTTCCCCACCATTCACGGGGCGACATGGGAGTTGGTTCTCTTTCGGATATCTGGATCTCACAATCGGAGAAGATTTCGAGGCCGGGCTTTTTGACACCTTTATTGTTAACCCACGGCTCGGGAAAGATCATGTATGGAACGTCTTCCCCTTGGCGGACAAAATAACCATTCAACGTCTTGCGGTAAGGCCTTAGATTAGGGACTTCATAACGACGGCCTTCTTTACGAGCTCGGGCCTTTTCGTTCTTGATCGCTTGCTCTTGTTTCAAGTCTTCTTTGGAAGGCTCATACCCCAAACCGAAGGTGTTCTTGACAAATGGGACTTGCACGGGATGTAGGGTTCCTTGTTGATATTTCCCTAAGCCTAAACCAGGGAAGTAGTCCATATTCCTCATCATGCGGAGGACTTTGTGATTGCCGGGGGTCCATGATCCGTTTCCCCCTTCTTTGTCAATGGCGTTGATTGAGACGCCGGAGAGAGTGGAGTCTGGTAGACCATGCTGAACTTGGTGGACGGGCTCACCTTTTCTGTGGATAGTGATGTTTTTAGCCATTACGGTCACTATTTCATCACCATTTCGGATCTTGACACATTGGTGGAGAGTTGACGGTACGGCATTAGCACTATGAATCCATGGTCGACCCAACAGTAAGTTGAACGAGGCCGGGATATCAAGCACTTGGAATGGAACGGACATGACCATGCTCCCAAACTCAATGTCTATTTCGATCATACCCATGACTGTACGGGCGGTGCTGTCATAACCTCGGATTACTTGAGTAGAAGGCTTCAAATCAGAATCCTTAAGCCCCAGTATGCCCATGATTCTACCAGGCATGAGATTGAGCGCGGAACCACCGTCCACTAAGACTCTTGAGACGGGCTTCCCCCTTGCTCGTACCTTGAGGTAAATAGCTTCGTTGTGGTTAGAACCAAACGGTGGAAGGTCCATATCGGCAAAGGTGATGACGTTGCTAAAATGAATGTGACCAATCATTGCCGTGAGGTCCTCGGGAGTAGTATCGGGAGAAACTGATGTATCATCGAGATTGCGGATGACAAGATCTCGGTGTTTCTTCGAGGATGCAATGAGGTCCCAAATAGAGATGTTGGCTTGAGTTTTCTTGAGTTGGACAAGTAGAGGATCTTCGGGAGTGTTGTGAGCTTGAGGCCTTTGAGAAGAGGAGCTCGGTGCGGAAGTGGAAGGGTTGCTTGCTATGATTCGACCGGATCGAGTTAGCATGTTGATGTTCCCATCTTGCTTCTTTTTCCTATTCTCTAGTACTTCCCTCATCGTAAGTCACTACATAACAAGAATTGTCAAGTTTATTCATAACATTGGGGCCCCCATTCACAATTGGGATTGAATGGGTGGTCCCCTCGAGTTCTCCTATCTCTATTACATTGACATGCTCGTCATTAGTCACTACAAATTCTTTCTTATCTATGAGATCTTGAATGACATTGCGGAGAACGAAGCAATCCTCGGTGGTGTGGCCACTATATTGGTGGTAGCCACAATATTTGTGGTGAGCATGATTGGAGTTGATCGTCTTGGGTTGGTACCCTTGCACGGGTGTGACTTGACCCTTTGCCTTGAGGACCTCGAACACTTCGTTTGAGTCATGCCTTGGAGAGGCGTGTAGACACGGTCACTTCGGGACTTCTTCCCTTGAGGTGGAGGAACCTTTTTGTAATTCCCCTTGTCAATAGTGACGGCGTTGACCGAGGCCTCTTTTGTGGAGTTGGAAGCGGCCTTGTAGCGGTAAGTAGGAGTGGTCTTCTTAATCTCCTTGAGCAAGTCATCCATGCGTACCCCCGCCTCATACATTTGGGAGAAGTCGGAGTAGCAAGCCCCACTTAGGTGAGTGCGGAGGTCAATCTTGAGACACTTGAGAAATATGTCCATTTGCTCTTTTGTGTTCGGCCTCTCAACAATTTCAGAGAGTTTGTCATTCCATCTCCTTGTGAAGTCGATGAAGGACTCATTGTCTCGTTGAGTAGTGTTCTCTAGATCTTTCCTTGTGGGCCGGTGAGTGGTGTTGCCTTGGTATTGGTTCTTGAAGGCAAGCATGGCGGAGTCCCAATCAAGACGGACAGTGAGCGGGAGAGTAGCATACCAATCTTTTGCCGCCCCCTCGAGAGTGAGAGGAAAGCATTGAGCCATCACCTTGGGGGAGACCTTCTTTGGAACCATTGCCCAAATATAAGTCTCAATGTGAGCCATAGGACAAGAGTTGCCCTTGAATTTTATTATGTCGGGCATCTTGAACTTATCGGGAAGAGCGGCCATAGTACTCATGAGGATGGATGATTGATAAAGGCTTGTGTCGGAGCCTTTCCCCATGTTGAGCCCATTGAATTTTTGGTCGATGTAGGCCATGATAGAATCCACCATTTTGGGCTCATTGTTCTCGGAACTTGGTTCCCCCATTTTCTTGGTGCGGGTGTTGACATAAGGACTCTTGAACAAACCCTCGGTCCATTCGGATTCATCATCATTGTTCTTCTTCTTTCCCTTGGCAAGGTTGGTGAGCTTTTCTTTCATTAGCTCCATTTCGGCCTCGTGGGCCTCCCTTTGGCTGTCGAGGTGGGATTGCCAGATGTCGTCTTTGTTTTTGTGCCTCCTTATTAAGGGTGGAGACTTGCTCTTGGAGGAGTTGGACCATGGTTGAGAGCTGTTCGAGAGACATGGTGTTGCTGCTGCCGGTCATGGTTGATGTTGGAGCTGTTGGAGTGATCTCTTCACGGACTAACCGATTTGCTGAATCCCCGTAGACTTTGTAAGTACCAATTGAACCTATATTGCAGAAGAGGCCCTTGTCAGTCTTGAGTAACACTTGCGGTCCATGAAGAGGCTTAGAACACACAGTTGGGCACACGACTCGAACCACATAAGAAAAGACTCTTTTTTTTTTTTTTTTTTTATAAGTCGGAGGGAATGAATCCCTTTTGGGTTTTCTAAGAAAATAATGGAATCGTCACACTAGTATATAGACCATCTCGCGGTCCCATATACTCATCGGATTCCATCGCGCTTGTGAATC
The DNA here is from genome assembly GCA_026119855.1 of Campanula takesimana. Taxonomy (NCBI): domain Eukaryota; kingdom Viridiplantae; phylum Streptophyta; class Magnoliopsida; order Asterales; family Campanulaceae; genus Campanula; species Campanula takesimana. Next base: position 1,695,475 of record JAOWBW010000028.1, read on the forward strand.
CTACATGTATCGGGATTAAATTAAATTAATGTAGTAAGGCATACATGCGGGGACGGATTTTTATTTTCGTCCAAAATATCCACTTTTTGGGGACGGATTTTTATTGCGTCCCTTTCAACAAGTTGGAATGTATGATTTGAAGACATTAGTTTAGGGAAATCTCGGTACATGGAAACCGACTTGGGTCACGGAGTGTTAGACCCTAACTAGAATTGTGTGGTTTGTGCTCGGCTTGAATATGAGGCTCAAAGGTCACCCCCGGCATGTAGTCTTGAACTACGCCACGGGCTGAGGTTTACCGCTTCGAAAGAGCCAAGGTCTGGTGGAGCTTGAAACTTTCTAGGACGGGCCTCGACGGGTTTGGGGTTGGACTTGTGCGACTCGATAGTGAGCAGTTCATAGGAATATGTGCATGTAGTGTGAGGTCTAACAAGTGACAATTTTTTTTTTTTTTATATTTTTTTTTGAAAAGAAAGAAAAACACACAAAACACATAAGCACATAAAATTACAACTCCCGAATCACCCGTGTGACCGGTAAATAAAACACAAATTAAAACAGTCCGAGGGTTCAATTCTGTTCTGATGCAGGCAACTGTGCCCACACCCCACTGTTCTGCTCAGTCACTGAAACCTGTTTCTGTTCTGGGAATCAACCCCAGAAGCGTGCGCCTCTGAGTGCTGATATGGGACGCGCGCGCATGTCGAAATGCTTATGGAAGGCGCGCGCTTCTGGGGCACACCTGTCAGAATGTCAGACTTTGGACTCAGGGGATTGCCCTGGTCCTATGTTCATATTGTAACCCCTGCAGAAGTGATTAGTGCAGAATAAAAGAAGAAGAAGATGAAGAACACGAAGAAGTGGGCGATTCTGGTTCTTGATGCGGGATGCGCGCGCCTTAGACTTAAAAGGCCAGACGCACGCGCCTCCCCCATCAGGAAACAGAATGCCCAGAAAAGATGTAGATTTTGATCAGAATGCAAGTTTAACCCTCAAATTATTCCCCAGCAGAGTCGCCACTGTAGATACCCCAGGTGGAGAACCACGACTTTAGGCTCGAGCGCGTGGGTCGTCCTAGGATGTCTAACTTGTTTTTAGAGTCGCCACCTATGTTTTGAGGAACATAAGAAAAACCTATTGATTGTAGCCTAAGTTTGATTACGAAAACAGAGATTCTTTGTTTTGAGGTTCGGGGGTTAGATTACGAGATGGGAAGTACCGAAACACCCGTCTCGCCCAACTTAAGTTGGTCTTGCTTGATCAAAATCTACATGAATGAAAATGTTCTTCTTCTTCTTCTTTAAGTCATAAAAAGGGGGCTTAAAATAGGATTTGGAATGTAGGAGATAACTCCTTAACCAACCTCAATGAGATGAGGTGATCATTAGAGTCATGTCCCAAAATGATTTGGGTGATTGCACATTTGATTAAAGTAAAAGAGAGATGAGATGAAGTAGAAAAGAAAGGCAAAGATGGACTTTTACCTACAATTCGAAGACCTTCAAATGTTGCTTGAAGAAATCCTTGGAGAACCTTTAGAAAAGTGATTTTGGTATAGTTTTGTAAGTTCAATCTTTTTGTTCTTTTCGATTGGGTTTTCCGATGATTTTTCGATCCTTGAAAATGGAGGTGAAGAGAGGTTTTTATAGGTGAAAGAGGGGTGTTTTTGGTGCCAAAACCCAGTCACCAAGAAATCCTTCCCGGGCAAAATCTTGTAAATTGAGCAAGGGAGGGAATCCTGGCCAGAAATCTGTAACTGACGCCCAGAGGCGCGCGCTTCCTGCTTTGAGGGCGGGAGGCGCGCGCGCCTGGATCCTCCTGTCGGAGGCGCGCGACTCAGAGAAGGCACTTTTGACAGAATGGACTGGAAAGTCAGCCCTGTCATTCAGTTTAGTCCCTGGACTTAACGAAGTCAGTCAGGAACTTAACGAAAGTGACAGAAACTAACGAGAAACACTTAGAATGGGGAGAAACACAAAATCAAATGTGCAATCGGGGTGAGCGGTCCAAGGCGGGGTGTCTACACCTTCCTTCATACACAACCCGATACACATTCTCCGATACACAACCCGATACACCCTTCCGATACAAATTTTTGATGCACATAAAAGGCATCCCAAGACAATGAAAAGGCAAGGATGTTGTTGCTAAACCACTAAGGTTCAACCGTGATCGCTCGTAACCAAGCAAAGGACTTCCTGGACCTTCAAAGTCAAAGCAAGAAGTGACAGACGTTCCACCAAGGGGGCTATAAATGAGCCAATGTCCAAGATAGCAGGTTGGGGCTAATATTTCCTTTCTCCTTCAAAAAAAAAAAAGGAAAAAAGAAAAAGAAAAAATGAAATAAATGAGAAGAGGGAAAGGAAATGAATGTATGGAAAGAAAGAAAGGAAATGAATATATGCGAAGAGGAAGTCTGCCCCAAAAACTCACCAAGTTCACAAGAGGAGGAAGTCCATCTCAAAAAGCAACCAAAGAAGGGATTCATCTCAAAGGGCTCGTCCATTTCAAAAGGATTTCGCACCAAAGAGGGTTCACCCCAAAAGGTCCATCCTGAGGAGTCCACCACAAAGTAAAGTGATCTACATCAAAAGAGCAACAACATCCTTCAAAAGGACACCGACTTCAGCAAAAGACGATTCACGGCCGAAGTACGGCGACCTGAGCTCCTTAAACTGAGGGGAACGTAAGCAACCTTCGGGTCCGGTCACAACATGAAACAAAACCATCAACCGTGGTCCTCTCAAAATGACCAAGTTCTCGTCCCTTGGTCCCTTCAATGACCAATTTCCCAAACAATGACCAATTCCACCTTCTAAACACATTCTCCTCCCGATCTTGCCATTGATAGAATATTAATCTTAGTTGATCACAACATTTATACATGTTAAGGCTAATTGCTTGCCATAATCCTGACTTAATGACAAACATGGTCCATTCAAGCAATCATTTGATGATATTAACTATGGAAAATTTCAAATGTCTCAACAAGTCTTCTTTTCTCCATCTTAGGAAAGAGCTAAACACTTGTATTCTGTCAAGCAAGGGCTTCCTCCCATTTCATGATATATTGCTCAAAGAGCTCACCATCATAAAGGGACTCTCTCCCAAATAAAATGCCCTTGCATGTTTCCTCCAAGAAAAATACTTTAAAGTCCCCGTTCTATCGAGTCGGCTGGATCACTCATAAAAAAAAAAAAAAAAAAGGCACAAAAAAAAATAGCCCACTAGGTTGAAAACCCGTAAGGGCGGCCTAGGCAAAAAACAAGGTGTACCATAAAAGACGCAAAAAAGATGCCCGCTAGGTTGAAAACCTGAAAGGGCGGCCTAGGCAAAAGAAAGGGTGCGTCATGAAAAATGGATGGGTTCCTAACCTCACCTCAAAGGGCGAAATACGACAACGGGTCCACGTCAAAAGTCGAAGGACGACATTGGGGCTACCTCCACACCGACGACAACAAGGACATTGGGGCTACCTCCACATCAACGACAACAAGGACATGGGGCTACCCCGATATCAATGACAAAGACGACATTAGGGCTGCCCCACAACAGTGACGAGCAGATTTCCTACCATCAGTTACTTCTCAATGAATGGACAAAATCCAAAGGACTTTATGCATGACAAACCTCACGGTTAAGTTAAAATAAAAAATTTGACTAAAATGCTTTGTTAAAAGACTTTCCTTTAGGAATAAGCATTTCCAAAATTTGCCCTTTTGGCATCATTTATCAAAGACCATGTTTCAAGCAAAATGCTTTTGATCTCCTCGCAAAATTATTTTCCCAAAGTTTTGGACTCTTTCATCCACAATGTGTCTTAACGGTTGCCCCTAGGCTCTTCCCCGGTGTCAAGAAAATGTGTCAACTGTCCCGTAAAGTAGTGTTGACCCAACCCAAGCTTTGACCCAGAGTGGTCATTTCAGGTCAAGCCTTTGTCCCGGCCGTCCTTAGTCGGACGTAAGACCAGTTTTCCCGTCACACTCCCCAAAGATGGAGTTGACCAAACCTTGACTCAGAATAGTCATTATAGGTTGAGACCCTTATCCTCGGCCGTCCTTAGTCGGACGTAAGACCAGTTTTCCCGTCAAACTCCCGAAAGATGAAGTTGACCAAACCTTGACTCAGAATAGTCATTATAGGTTGAGACCCTTGTCCCCGGCCGTCCTTAGTCGGACGTAAGAACAGTTTTCCCGTTAAACTCCCCAAAGATGGAGTTGACCAAACCTTGACTCAGGATAGTCATTATAGGTTGAGACCCTTGTCCCCGGCCGTCCTTAGTCGGACATCAGACCAGTTTTCCTGTCAAACTCCCCATAGATGGAGTTGACCAAACCTTGACTCAGAATAGTCATTATAGGTTGATACCCTTGTCCCCGTCCGTCCTTAGTGGGACATAAGACCCGTTTTCCCCTTCAAACCCCCCAAAGGTGGAGTTGAACCAAGTCAAACCTTGACCCAGAGTGGTCATTATAGGTTGAAATCTTTGTCCCGGCAGTCCAAAATGACGTAAGACCATCCTTGCATAAGTCAACCCTCTCCATAGAGCCAAGTTGACCATGTCCCGCCTCTGACCCCGTGAGTCACGCTTCCTTATGTAAGTCAACCTTCTCCTTAGAGCCAAGTTGACCATGTCCCGCCTCAAACCCCGAGAGTCACGCTTCCTTATGTAAGTCAACCCTCTCTATAGAGCCAAGTTGACCATGTCCCGCCTCTGACCCTGAGAGTCACGCTTTCTTGTGTAAGTCAACCCTCTCCATAGAGCCAAGTTGACCATGTCCCGCCTCTGACCCCGAGAGTCACGCTTCCTTGTGTAAGTCAACCCTCTTCATAGATCCAAGTTGACCATGTCCCGCCTCTGACCACGAGAGTCACGCTTCCTTGCGTAAGTCAACCCTCTCTATAGAGCCAAGTTGACCATGTCCCGCCTCTGACCCCGAGAGTCACACTTCCTTGTGTAAGTCAACCCTCTCCATAGAGCCAAGTTGACCATGTCCCGCCTCTAACCCCGAGAGTCACGCTTCCTTATGTAAGTCAATCCTCTCCACAGAGCCAAGTTGACCATGTCCCGCCTCTGACCCCGAGAGTCACGCTTCCTTGTGTAAGTCAACCCTCTCCACGGAGCCAAGTTGACCATGTCCCGCCCCTGACCCCGAGAGTCACGCTTCCTTGTGTAAGTCAACCCTCTCCACAGAGCCAAGTTGACCATGTCCCGCCTCTGACCCCTAGAGCCACGCTTCCTTTTGTAAGTCAACCCTCTCCATAGAGCCAAGTTGACCATGTCCCGCCTCTGACCCCGAGAGTCATGCTTCCTTGTGTAAGTCAACCCTCTCCATAGAGCCAAGCTGCCATGTCCCGCCTCTGACCCCGAGAGTCACGCTTCCTTGAGTAAGTCAACCCTATCCATAGAGCCAAGTTGACCATGTCCCGCCTCTGACTCCGAGAGTCATGCTTCCTTGTGTAAGTCAACCCTCTCCATAGAGCCAAGTTGACCATGTCCCGCCTCTGACCCCGAGAGTCACGCTTCCTTGTGTAAGTCAACCCTCTCCATAGATCCAAGTTGACCATGTCCCGCCTCTGACCCCAAGAGTCACGCTTCCTTGTGGAAGTCAACCCTCTTCATAGAGCCAAGTTGACCATGTCCCGCCTCTGACCCCGAGAGTCACGCTTCCTTGTGTAAGTCAACCCTCTCCATAGAGCCAAGTTTACTATGTCCCACCTCTGAACTCACCAAGAGTCATACTCATCCCCTAGGAAATGATGACAAATATCCGCCTAGCCCTTATGTTTGGATAGCCTTAAAAACTTCTCTCCCCGAACTACGTTAGGCTTGATTCCCCGCAAACGGGATACGTAGGAATCCTATACCACTAGGTCCAACCATGTAACCAAATCGGTCAAGCCGTCCTCCCATCAGATTGGGATGCTTATTTTATCGACAATCCCACTTTCCTAAAGCGACGTTACCGAGGGGCTCTATAAGTACCCCAATCTGAAATCAACCAACCTTAGAGGTAATCTTAGGATCATCCAGGGATAAACTGATGAACTAGGACCTCACTAGGATAAACCTAAAATTCCAGGACTGCTCTGGGATTAAAATTGGAAAAATCCAGAAGCTCGTCATGCTGAGTCGTACGGATGGTTTGGGTACTAGAGGGGCCTTGCCGTACGGCTGGTTTAGGCACCCTCAGTCCCTATAAATTGAACCCCTTGCTGATCATTCCAAGGGGGGAGAAATTGGGATTAAAGATTGGAAACTCTGAAGAATCGAAAACTGAGAGCAAACCACCATATAAATTGAGTGAAAAGCGAGGAAGATAGGCAAGAACCCCACCATAGGTGAAGCCTCATTCTCCCCATCTCAAAATTCTCTTTTATTTCTTGATTATATTGTTTATGTTCTTGCATTGCTCTTTATTTTACCTTGCAAGCCTTGTTCATTCAAGCACTTTTTACATTCTTGCAAGACTTGTCCATTCAAGCACATATATTGCTACACACACACACACACACACATATATATATATATATATATATATATATTGTGATCCAAATCATGAAGTGACTCAAGGTGCCCTCCATCTTGGTATGAGAAGTGGTTAAAACATAGGATGATCATGATTTGTTAGTTTCTTGTTATAAAAAGCTTAAGGATCCATTTATATGGTGAAAGCATATATATATATTTATGTTTATATTGAATGATCTTGGCCATGATGATCATGTTTGGGGATAAAGTCTTAATCTTTATCATCCCCATTTTTGATTTAGCCCAAAATCTCCAAGTTTGGGTCATAAAGATTCAATCTTTATGTTATATTTTTGTCCCTAAAGGATTAATCTTACATAAAAGGGCCATTTTGATGGTAAAGTTCCAATCTTTACTCATCAAATGGTCACTTTGGTTCAAAAGGGCATGTTTGCCACCTTTCTTGATATTTCTCCAATGATTGCCTTGATCACCCTTAAATCCATGTTTTTGAGGTTCATTTGATGATCAAAGAGCATAGGAATGAGTTTATTTATGTATTTTGGTTAAAACATAAACTGGAATCAGAACAGTTTGGTCCAGTTTATGCAGAATGCTCTGTTTCTGCCTGGAACTGGACTGCTTCCTGATAAACTGTTAAAATCCCTGGGAAGACCCCTCCTAGCCGTACGGCTAAGTTGGGTCAGAGGGACCTTTTTTCCTTTCTGTCTTGTTTTGTCAATGTCTATCCAAATAAGCCCCTGTTTTCAGTTAAAAATCAATAACCAGTTAAAACCACAATTTTCCGTTAAAAACAGACACACACACATGCACTTTTCGTTAACAAACATAAGGGAGACTCGACTTTGTCTGAGGTGACTTGGGTAACGTCAAACTCTTCCCAAGTCGTAACGTGACCTCCGAACTCATTAATCTCTAACCATTTTCATTTATTGGGCTAAAAGTTAACAAATGTGGCGACTCTGTTAAATATGTTTGGTTCACGTGTTTGGCTTTTCTTCCTCGAGCGAACACCCATTTCGCTCCCGAGCGCGGGGGGGGGGGGATCCTTACATCCCTGTGTGAGTGACTTTTGCTGATAGAAGAGGTACTGTGATATGAAACGGCCCACCGCAGCCAAAGTTTAGAGTCCGATTAGCGGACTTTTGTAGTCTTTTATGCCTCACCTGGAAGCTAACTCTTCGGGCGTAGTCCTTTGATGTCTCACCTGGAGACGAAACCCCAGTATGTGGTGTAGTCTGACTCTTCGGGCGTAGTCCTTTGATGTCTCACCCGGAGACGAACCCCCTGTAGTCTGTCTCTTCGGGCGTAGTCCTTTTGATGTCTTCACCTGGAGACGGACCCCCTGTATGTAATGCAGTGTTCTAAAAATCGCTAGGCGGCCGCTAGGCGGCGGAGCTGAGCCTAGCGCCTAGGGGCCTAGGCGGGGCCTAGAATTTTGCGCATTTTTAATATTTATAGTATATATTCAAAAATAGTGACACTTATTTTTGTTAATTATAAAAAAATATAACTTATTTTAATTAAAATAAACAATGAATCATAACTAAGTAAAATTATTTCATGATGTTTCTAAGATATAGATATAAATTATAAATTTAAATACTATACCAAACCCATTTCCATTAAGCCCATCTCCATTCAACCTAGCCCAACTAATGTTTCTCTTTAGTTTAAATGAGCCCAGCCCGTTTTTTTCCCCAAATAAACCCTAAGGGCTAACTTATTAACCCTAGATCCCACCCTTTTTTCCTCTCTCTGTCATTTTCGTCAAAAACTGAAAAAAGCGTCGCACTGTTTCCAGAGATCGGAAACCTCCATTTTCCGTCTCTCTCACACTGTTCCGGCGGTAACTCTAAACCTCTCTCTCTCTCGCTCTTGGTACCCTTGTTTTTGTTCTGTGCCATCGACAAACTCAGATGCCAGCGCCGTTCGAGTTTTCGGCGACCTTCGCCTAGACAACGCCGAGCCCGCCGAGCCCGCCTAGTCGCCGCCTAGCCTGCCGAACCTCCGCCTAACCGGTCACCCGCCTAATATAGCTGATTTGATGGAAATCGCGGCGGCGTAGTGCCGCCCAGTGCCTAGGCGCCGCCTAGGCCAATTTTTAGAACACTGATGTAATGTAGTCTTTTATGCCTCACATGGGGCTGACTCTTCGGGCGTAGTCCTTTGATGTATTCACCTGGAGACGGACCCCCTGTATGTAATGTAGTCTTTTATGCCTCATATGGGGCTGACTCTTCGGGCGTAGTCCTTTGATGTCTTCACTTGGAGACGAACCCCCTGTATGCAATTGCGATTGTGTTTGTTGCGGTGGTATCGGATGCCAAGAGACTCACTCCTTTACCTGTTATGTGTGTGCTTTGCAGATATATGTGTTTATGTGTGAAAAGAAATTGTGCTTGTGTGTGATGTGATTTAAAAAGCAGAGATTTGCATGAGAGAGAGAGAGAGATTTTGCAAGGATGGAGAAATTGCTTTTGTGTACGATGTGATTTGAAAGGAGCTTTGATGGATGATGTTCATACCTTCACTTACCATTGCTGCTTGATTCGAGATGGATTTCTGATGTTTGCGACTTTGATGGAGAATGTTGCGCTCTTGATGATGATGAGTTGCTTTTGGCTTTGATGGAGTATCGGTGAGATGACATTCTTGATGATGGGTTGGTCATGCCAAAAGGCTGCCTACGTATCCCTTGAAGAGAATCAGACCAGTGTAGTTCAAATGTGATGGAGAATGCTGGGGAAGAAGCTTAGAGCAAAGCAAGATAAAACACATACTTTTTACACAAGTAAGGAGACAAAGAAAGTTTATTTACAAAATAAAAATAAAAATCTTTTTTTTTTTTTTAGATTAGAAGGAAAAGAAAATGTACACATGTGTGATTTTTTTTTTCGTGGGTGAACCATTTTAACTATTGTGTGTTTGTAAAGCCAACCCAAGATCAAGTCATGTTTGGTCGAAGTCCAGATTGCCATCGCTTGAATTCTGTTGTCGCCGTTGTGCCCAACGAAGATGGACGTCTAATCCCAAGAGATTTGTCGATTATGGGGCTTTAAAGACTTTCGCTGCCGGGATAAGGGGTTGCTGATTGTAAAGCCCCTAGAACGCCTTTGATGCCAATCTTTGAGTGACTTGCATAGCCCTAAAATAAATCAACTCTTGGCCCATTCAAATAAATTGTCTTTTGTTGTTGACGTGCGCAAGCCCCAAGAGGAGATTATTGATACCAAGCTTCGAGTGATTGCCAAGCCCCAAATGTCATGTACTTGTTGTTTGCGAGCTTAAAGATGGTGGGTTGTGAAGACCTGTCGATGTAAAGCCTCAAATTATCTTGGGATCGGCTTGGTATTGAGAGCGGATGCATCGTCGGGTAGAATTATTGATAGAGATATCCTTCTTACTCTTACTAGGGGATATGAACAGCCTCATTGTAGTCGATACCCAAATGGCGGAAAGCTTACGTCAAAAGATGCAGTAATGTCTTGTGGTGTCGTCGAGGTCACGGATGATAGGGTCTTGGTGTGATAAGGTCTCAAATGGGTATGCTTGATTGAGTCTTCTTGAGTTGAACTAATGACGGATCTTCGGATGCAACTAGTGCTCGAGGTGCAATTTCATCTGACCCAAACTTTTTGCTTTTAATCTTGGAGAAGGGGGTGCTGTATTGCAGAAACATTGGGATTAATACCCGGTATAACCCTATTTTGATAGAGTTTAGCATATTGAATCTTTTTCCTTTTCTCTAAGACTTCCTTCATAATCTCGTCGTAAGTCCTAACAAGAATTACCAATTTCATTCATAACATCAGAGCCCTTATTTCAAACCAAAAGACCTTTGACGTGAAGTACTAGGAGTCCCTTGAAGCTTGCTTGGTTCCATGAAGCCATAAGACCATTCCTCATATTGAATTGCTTGGGTACCATCCCCCAAAAAGATTGTCAATTGCGAAGCCCCAATATTTCCCTTTGTTTGGATTACTATAATGCTGTAGCCCAAAATATTGTAGATTGCGAATCCCCTTGAGACCTTTGGTGCCAAAATTATTGAGGAAGCTTCCAATGTCACATATGACTTTGCTGGGGCCATCGTTGGGAGGTGAAGTGAATTGCTTCTTGCTGAGGGAGCCTTTCAAACTTGATTGTAGCCCCAAGAGTACCATCATTGATTGTAAGTAGAGCAAGAAAGGCATATCCTTGATTGGGGGAACAGGCACGACCACACAGGACATGAAGGATTTTCGACATTCCTCTTGAGAGACTTTGAGGATAGTCTCACACATCTTTCTTGAGCGTAGACCCTAGGGATCATTAACTTTCAAATGAAGCAAAAGAAGCTCTCGTTCTTGAGTCACATAGCCCCCAGGGCGTCATCATTTGTTTAGCAAAGCAAGAGACTCATCCTTGTGTGGGGGGACAACATAAGAGGACATGGCAAGAGCTACTCCATTCTCGGGAGTCTTTTGGCATACTTTAGGGGCACATGCTTGAAGAAGCTTGAAAACTGAGTCACACGTTGTTGCCATTTTTGATCCAAACCAATTGACTTACTGGGGACTATTTGTGCAACCTCGTACCCCTTAATGATGGGATCATTCTCGGATGGATCTTAGTTACCATGGGGTTTCTTTCACATGAACCCGAAAATAGATATTGCAAGAACGACCTCTCTTATGCCAATAACCCAAAACGACCTTTGATTGGGCCGTATCTTGTCGAGCCCTTTGCAATTACGAAGTTGATTTGGTGGGGAATTGACTTGCTTAGGAGATTCAATGTAGAACTTGTGTAGTTATCTTCTTTAGAGGCTGGGGATCTCAATTTCTCTTTCCCTTCTCTCTCTCACTCTCTCATTTTTTTATGATGCACCCTGTTTTTTTCCTAGACCGCCCTTTCGGGTTTTCAATCTAGCGGGCATCTCTTTTGCGTCTTCATTTTGACTCGATTAATGAGGAAATGTGCATTGACTCTAGCTGAGGATGAGAGACACGTGATTTTGCGGTGGAGACCTTTTGTCACTAATGATGAGTGACATTGACTCGACTAGGGAAGTAGCCCCTAGTATATTGACTTCATGTATTTATATATATTTTTGAATGACTCATGAAGGCAAGTAAGTCATTAAGAGAGAAGAGAAGGAAATCCTCAATTTGATTGCAAGAAATTGGGAGCATAGCTGAAAGAGAAGAAGCTCTTAGACTCGACAAGAACGTGAAATGATTTCAATTCTAAGAAAGTTTTTCAATCTTGAGGTGATTAATTCATTGGCAGTACAAAGATGTCTTGACAAGTTCGAGATGAAGGCCGATCACCATAACACACTAGGGCTAAACATATCTTCTTTCTTGCATGAGACCGGACCCGAAGGTTGCCTACGTTCCTCCAGTGTAGAGGCTCAGGTCACCGTAGTTCTTGTGGATGCTCCTTTTGTTGCGAGGAATTGTTGCTTCGTCGTGATGGTTATCAATGTAGCTTTGTCCTTTGTTGGTGGATAGAATGTTATTGTGAACTTCTTTGAATGAGGGTGATTTTTTTTTATTTTTTTATTTTTTTTGTGCTCTAACTTTTGCCTAGGTTGTTTTGAAGGATCAACCTAGCGAGTTTTTTTTTTTGGTTCCCATTTTGCGAAATGAGATATCTCCATGGTTTTTGTTCCACCTTCCTTCGTCGTTTGATGCTTTGACTTTGTCTTCTTGATGTTTAGCCCCTAGGCGTTCAAGTGATAGCCTTCGTTCCAAAACTTGTTTAGACATCTTTTCATCATTTTTCCAAGAATTAAATTGAACAACTTGGAATAGTGTATGAGGACAAGAACGACTTTTTATTTGATGACTCAATGTACTCGAATATTTACATAAATGGGACGAAGAAAACTTAATGCACACTTAAGAGGACTTTTGACTCTTTTTTTTTTCTTCCTGTTACTAGGTAGAGAAAGAGAAACGGAGATTGTTGTCGTCATCCTTGTCATTGTAGTTCTCCCCATTTCAAACCCAAGTCGTTCCTTGCTTCACAATTATCTCTTCAATAAATTCACCATTCTCAATCAAATCTTGGATGACGTTTCGGAGAGAGAAGCACCATTTGGTAATATGGCCACTATGCTTGTGGTAGTCGCACCATTCACTATGTGCATGATTCTTTGGTATCATCTTGGGCTTGTATCCTTCCAAAGGCTTGACCTTTCCACTTGACACCAAAATTTCGAATGCTTTGGTTTGGGTTACTCCTAGGAGAGGAGTGAAAATTCGGTTGTTGGTGGCACCTTTTTGACTTTTGAGGGGTGGGCCATTTGAGCATGCTTTACCGTTGGCCTTTGCCTTGTTGTCGGTGAACTCTTGCAGACGGGCCTTGAGTTCGGAAACTTCTTCCTCGTGAATTATTTTCTCAAAAGAAAAACGGGCTTGCCACAAGTCATCTTTGCGGTGGGCATCCTCGACAAGTCTATCAATTTGTTCCCCTATGGCACTTATTATGTCAAATAGCTTTTCGTTGGACACGGAAGAATACCCACCATTGTTGTTGTTGCCGTTGGAAGCCATTAGACCTATCGGAAGAACACGGTTGATCTTAGATTGGCCCACAAATACCTTTTGAGTAAAATAATTTCACCCACAAACAAGAGAAAAGACTCAACACATAAAGAAAAAGACTCATTTTTTATTTTATTTACAAAAGTCGGAAGGACGGAGTCCTTTTTGGGGTTTCTAGAAGAATAGTGGAATCGTCACACTAGTATATAGACCTTCTCGCCGTCCCATATACTCATCGGATTCCACCACGCTTGTGATAACTACATGTGACGGATTAAACTAAATTAATGTCATAAAGCATACATGCGGGGACAGAGTTTTATTTCGTCCATAATAAACACTTGTTTCTTTTGGAAATGGCAAGTATGATTTGATGACATTAGTTTAGGGAAATATCGACACACGAAAACCGACTTGGTCACGGAGTGTTAGAACCTAGACTAAGAATTTGTTGGCTTGTGCTCGGCTAAAGAGAGGCTTAAGGTCACCCCCGACATGTAGTCATGAACTATGCCACGGGTTGAGGTTTACCGCTTCGAGAGAGTCAAGGTCGGGTGGAGCTTGAAACTCTCTAGGACGGGCCTCGACGGGTTTGGGGTTATGAACTTGTGTGACTCGATAGTGAGCAATTGATAAGAATTAGTGCACGTAGTATGAGGTCCAACAAGTGACAAAATATTTTTACTTTTTTTTTTAACAAAAGAAAAGCAAATAAGCACGTAATTTACAATTTTCAAATCACCCGTGTGACCGATAAAAAACACAAAATAAAATATTTAAATGGTCCGAATCAGTCCCGATGCAGGCAAATGTGCCCACACCCCATTATTCTGCTCTGTTCTAGAAACCTGTTCTTGTTCTGGAAAACTGCCCAAAAGCGCGCGCCTCTGGCCTGTGTCATGGGATGCTCGCGCGTTACGCAGAGTATCTGGGAGGCGCCCTCTTCTGGGTAAACCTGTCAGACACTAGGACTCAGGGGATTGCCCTGGTCCTGAATATATTTTTGAACCCCTGCAAAGATGATTAGCATAGATAAAGAAGAATATGAAGAACACATGGGAAGCGGGCGATTCTGGTCTCTAATGTGAGACGCGTGCGCCTTAGGCCAAGAAGGACAGAGGCGCACGCTTCCCACCATCAGGAACTAGAATGCCCAAAAATAATACAGACTATGAAAAAAACTCAAGCTTAACCCTCAAGCCGTCCCCAGCAGAGTCGCCACTGTAGATACCCTGGAAAAACCCCAACTTGGCTAGAGCGGTGAATTATCCTAGGATGTCTATTTTGGTTTTAAGTGTTTAGAGTCGCCACCCATGTTATTAAGGGAACATAAGAAAAACCTAAGAATAGCCTATTTTATATTACGAAACCAAAGATTCGGGAAGAGAAGGGTTCGGGGGTTAGGTCACGGAGTGGGAAGTACTTAAACACCCACTTCACCCCGCTTACGCGGGTCTTGATACTAAAGGTGTTCTAATTCTAAAAAGTCCTTCTAATAATATGAGAAATGTGCTAACAATTACAATGGAAAGAAAAGGGGAAAATTCTTTATATATTGATTTGTGTCAAAGATTACATGTCAAACAATTACATTAAGAAATGAATGGTAAATTAAACTAGAGTTTAGAATGTTGGAATATAACCTTGACCAAACTTCAATAGTGAAGTGGCATTTTTGGTTATGTTCCCTTTTTTTTATGGGAATTGCATACAATGACTAGACAAGTAAAATAAGAGAAGAGGAATAAAGTACCTTTAGAAAAGAAGAACTTCAAACTTTAACTTGGATATGGAGTTGTTGTAGAGAGGTTGTTGTGCAACACTTTGTGTAGTGTTTTTGTAGAGAGATGTGGTTAAGAGAATTTGTGTAGAGTTTGGGTGTGTAAGAAGTTGTTTAAAGTTGAAGTCCAAGGTCCAAGGTCCAAGGTCCCTTTCTAAGGTAAAAAGAAGAGGTTTTTATAGGTGAAAAAGAGAGGAAAATGGTCTTTCAACCGATAGGAAAATAGAGAAAATTAAATAATAAAGAGAAAAATCAAATAATAATAAAAAGAAATATTTTGTTTTAAAGAAAAGGCTAAGAATATGGGATTGAGAGTTATAGAATAAAAGGGGGGGTGAATGTGGATGTAAAAAGGGGTTTTTATGATAAAGGAAATGGAGGGAAAAGACTGCAATCCGTAACTTCCATAATGGGAAGCGCGCGAGTCCGGCCTTTTAGACCAAACGCGCGCGCGCCCCGTTGACACTTCCGGAGGCGCCCGAACCTAAAAATGACAGAAATGACTCTAAAGTTAACTCTGTTATTCAGTTTAGTCTAAAACTAACGGAATCAATTAGTAACTTAACCGAAGTAACAGAAATCAACAAAAACAAGTTAAGTAAAAATACTATGTATGCAATCGGGGTGAGATGTCCAAGGCGGGTGTCTACAATTTCCATCTCATTAGAGAAATTGTCAAAGATGGAATATGACAAAATATGCAAAGTACCAAATGATGATAACAAGGATAATCATCTTACATAAGCTTGCTTGCAATAATGATCGAGATCATAACTAAGCTCAATGGGTATTGGATACACGCTGATTGGGTCTAGTGCAAGTGGGAGATTGTTGGATATTATTCCCTAGGCACCTGAGAAAGGCCTATGCGTTATATCATAGCTTCATTGTTATAGAGATAACAAACCCGATTATTATACCTTTTGCATGTTTATTATAATAATCATTGTCCCTAGCACTTATGAAGGGCTAGCATAAGTTTAATAGATAATCATATGATGATTATGGTGCATAGGATGCGGATTAAACTTGTGGGTACTTGTTGGAGAACAAGGTACTAGATTGACCCGTTATGAGATTTATGTCATGGTCAAATGTCATAATTAAATCTCATAATAGTCATACAATTTGAATCCTTAGACCTGAGATTATCATGGTATTTCACATAATGAACATTATGTTTGACGTACTCAAACGCTACCCTAAACCGGGTGGTTATAAAGGCTACGATTGGCATAATCGGATTCTTGTAAGGAAGAATGATAAGTTAAGATGGGATTTGTCCTTCTCTCAAGAGAGATATCTGCTTGGCCTCTCGATGAGTAAGATTGATGATAGTGTACGGCCGTACCCAAATGAATTTATGCGATCAATGTCATTTGCTCATATCAATCTACTCGGGATCGAGAAAGCATTGGACAACATAAGTTGACGTGGACCATGACTTATGTCCAATATGATATCGCGTGACAAAGGGATTGTGATATGTTCTATAAGGTTACTTTGGACTTTCAAAGTTATACTAATTGGGTAGTCATAATGGCTTTCTAGAGTTCGCTTATGAGTTACGGGTTCTGAATCGTTCGGACTCGTTGCCAACTTAGTACAATCCTATTGGGTCACACACAATAGAACGGATTTAAAAAAGGCGAAAATCTGGGATTTTAAAGATGGAAACCGTACGGCTATATTGGCACAGTACGGCTCCTGATGAGCCGTACAGCTGCCTCCCCGTAACTGTATAGTTTGTTTCGTTTTCTTGTACGACAAGGAATCCCGATCCCAAACGGAATTAGGTCAGACCCTCATATAAGATATGCAGCCGGGTTTGATAGCCTCTAATGTTGATTTTGGAAATCAATAACAATTGTTCTAAAAATAATAAATTATAGAGAGGTAAGATTATTTATTTTGTGATCCATGATCATCAAAATACAATAATCAATGAAGCAAAATAATTTTGACGAAGAAATCGTTTCTTCATCAAGCCTTGGGTCTGGCAATCCAGATCAAGAAGGTGTCTTGATATCCGTTCGACGTGTGGATACCGATAAAGGGTGTTTGCGTTAGCACCTCAAAGTCCGTGTTCATGGATTCGATCTTCAAGTGTATGTTTCTTTCATCTTGTATTTAATTTAATCAACATGTACGGATTCAGGCTCATGGGTGTTTGATCTTATGTTTTATTCCGCTGTGCATGATGCATCAAAACCCAACACTCATATCGCCCCAAACCTCGTCTGAATGATTTCTCCATCCTTTATTAAAAGAGTTAGAAAAATAGTCGTATTGCGATTGCCATGGAGGGGAGAAACTCCTTTCTTGAACCTGTGGAGCACACTCAGGAAAATAGGTCCTAGATTGACAATCATTAGTAGTACGATAATAAACACCACAATAAGCACATTCTTGTTGAACATACAATTTACCAACTTTATCTTTGCAGACAATATGTCTAATTTCTCATATAATTTGGCTAATTGTCGGTTGAATTCTTGTCTTCCTAAGTCATTATTGGTGTTTATTCCATACATCTATCTAGAGCAGTTTACACATAAATTTTACAAAATAATAATAATAAAAAATACTCCCTCCGTCCCGGAGTAAGAGTCTCACCCCTCATTTGCACGCTTATTAATAAATATTGGATGTGATGTAAATGTTGTGCGTGTAAAAGTAAAGTATGAGAGAGAATGAGTGGGAGAGAATAGTGAATTGATTGGTGTTGTGAGTATAAAAGTAAAATAGGAGAGAGAATGAGTGGGGTGAATAGTAAAGATTCTTTGCCATTTTAGGAATGGGACTCTAACTCTGGGACGGACCAAAAAGGAAAATGGGACTCTTACTCTGGGACGGAGGGAGTAACTAACTAAAAAATATAAGAAAAACAAAAAGAAAACTATTTACACTATCTACACAAACTTGTTAACCTAATCAAGTCCCCGGCAACGGCGCTAAAAACTTGATGGAGAAAATCTCACTCTAATTAAATTAACCTAGCAAGTGTACTAGTTACCGGTGTAGTAGTATGCACAACCAAGGGTCGAATTCACAGAGACTTAAAAGATTAACAAGAATGCAATGCAGAAAAGAAAAATAAGAAAAATAAAATATGGAGTTTTGGTTTTTGATTTATTTATAACTACTAAAGCAATAACTAAAATTAAACTTAACGAATAGATTTGATAAATGTGTTTTTACACATTTAAAGAGTAATATTCCGTAACTCATTTTATGCTCGATCTTGGGTTTTATTGTGTTTTAATGGCTTTTTGTGGAGATATGTGTTAAGACAGGGTAATAGGTACTTTTGGGATGTTTTGGGACCTAAAGGAAGGCAAGGAATGCATGAGGACAGAATGGAATCAATAAAGGAAGAGAAAAGAAGAAATACAACATTTCAGGAAAAGTGGGCGGCCGCACAACCCATTATGGGCGGTCGCACATTTGTGAAAGATTTGGCCCAGAACAAACCTGGACCATTGGGCGACCGCACAGGCCCATTTGGGCGGCCGCACAGGGTGACGGGCAGAGAATATGCAGTTTCCAATTGTCTTAAGGATTTTGTTTGTTTCCCTTTTTGTAACCCTATTTGACCCTAGTATAAATACATAAAACTCCCGCAGCCATATTAGACAGTTTATCCTTATTCAAGCTTTGTAAGAGAGATTGGGAGATTTACAATTTATTCATGTATTTTTCATTCATCAATTTATGTTCACTATTGAAGATTTGTTGATGATGATCATGAGTATGCGCAGCTAAATTCTCTATTCTGCGAATTGGAGGTAACATGTATGGATTTAATATGTGTTAATTAATTCTATTGTCAATCATATTGTTGGGTCTTTCAAAAGTGAATTTATGAAGGTTTTCTAGTTACAATCTAATGTGAAGATTAGATTGACTCTTAAACTAATTTGTGTATACGAAGTTTGAGTGATCGATTGATGTATACAAGGTTTGAATTTTGAGAAATATAATTTAGGTTTGCAAAGTGATTTCTTATCAAAATTATAGATTCAATATTCATAGGGTTTTAATGGGTTCTTCAAATATTACGTAGACTTTGTAGAAAGTGTAATAGTTAGAGAATACTAAATTAAAGGTTGTGTGAACACCAAATTTTACATAAGAGAATGAATCCCCAACAATGATTGATGATATTATTAGTTATGCATATTATTGAAATACATGTAAACCCAATCCGTAGATCTGTCTCCCATCACTTGAATTTCGGTAATTTTGTTCTACTTTAATTAATTGCTCTTTTAGTTAAGTTTACTTGCTTTCGTAGGATTACTAAAAACCAAAAACTATTCTTTTTTAATTTCTTGTCTTTAACTACTGAAAACTGAACTGTTGATACACAAGTCTCTGTGGATCGACCCTCGCATTGCGTGTTACTAATACGGTAACTAGTACGCTTGCTAGGTTTTTATTACAAGTGGAGTTTTTCTCTGTCATGTTTTTGGCGCCGTTGCCGGGGACTTGATCTGTATTCCTGTAGATACCCCGGGAGGAGCCCACATCTTGGCTAGAGCGCGTGATGGTTCCTAGAATGTCTATTTTGGTTTTAATTTGTAGAGTCGCCACTTATGTTTTTAACGGAACATAAGAAAAACCTAATATTTAGCCTATGTTTTGATACGAAAACCAAAGATTCTTGTTATGAGGTTCAGGGGTTAAGTTACGATATGGGAAGTACTTAAACACCCATCTCGCCCAACTAATGTTGGTCTTGCTTGTTCATATTCTACATAAAAAATGTTCTTCCTATTTGTTTGCGCCCGAGACTTATTTTGTCCTCGCTTTACCTTTTTGATTTGATTTGAGAGTCGCTACCATGTTGTTGAACGGAACACGGACCATGAGATTCTTGAGTTCGGGGGTTAAGTTATGGATTGGGAAGGTCAAGGAGCACCCAATCCACCCGATCTAGGATCGGTCTTGCTTACGAAATCATCATCATCATTATTAATATTATGCATTCATGTACCAAAAGAAAAGCAAACAAATAAATAATTTCTTATTTATTTGGGATATCAGATCCTATGCTTCGAGACCATCTCCATGGATTGGAGAGGCTCTAGGCTGATCCTTTGATGGAATCACACTACTTCAAAGACAAAGAAGAGGATGAGAAGGTAGAAAACAAAGAGTTTTACCTAAGCATTATTCGAGAATCCTATGGATGGCCTTGACTAAAGGCCTTGAAGATCCAATGAATTTGGCTTGAATGGTGTTGTGGAGGATTGAATTTCGTAGGTGAGGAAGAGGGACTGATTATGATTACTTCTTTGATCAGATATGGAGTGGTTTTTGGGTGAATGGGGATTCTAGAGGTTTTTCGGTTCAAGAACCTCTATATTTATAGGAGTTCTTGACCTAGGGTTTAAGCCAAAGGGATAATTTTGGATAGGAATCAAAGACTTGATTTCCCCACAGGTATTTTTGGACTCTAGGATCGTCTATTAGGTTTATCCCGGATTGCTTGAGTGTTTGCCAAGAAAAGGGGTTGAGATCAACAAGGAAACTGACCAAAACCCGACTGTGCAGGGGGGATGTCTGGTACGAGACATCAATGTCTCGTATGAGATATCTCAGTGATGGAATTCACTTTTTCCCCTCTGCAGTAGTTTTAATGTTCATTTTGGTCCCTGACTAACGGAGTCAGTCAGAAACTTAACGAAACATGTCCAACTTAACAAGTTTTGACCAAAATCAAAGGCGAGACATAGAAGTAGTGTGATCATGAATGAATGTCCAAAATGGGGTGTCTACACTATTCTTTGATAATGATAAAAGGGGTTTAAAAGGGGTGTTTTGAATGTGGGGAGATAACGCCTTGACAAACTTCAATGGAATGAAGGGATCTTTTGTGTCATGTCCCAAAATGTTTTGGGTGATTGCATGTTTGATTAAGGAAGTGAGAGAAGAGATGAAGATTAGAGAAGAAAAGAGATGAAAATAGATGAAGATTACCTAAACTTCAAAAGTCTTCAAGAGTTTCCTTGGAGAAAGTACTCAAAAAAGCCACAAAGTTCTAGTATCAAAAAGTCCTTCTTTTGGTAGAGTTTTCTTGTGTTGAAAAAGTCTCCTCCTTTGTTGTTGGGTATGCCCACTTATATCTCAGTTTCAATGTAATAGGATTGATTAGATTTGATTGATCCATCACCTAAGTTTTATTTCATGGACTTTAGATCCACATGTAAGAAGTATTTATACTTCATTTTTTAGGTTGTCCATTGTAATAGAATAGGCTTAGGAATAGGGCAAAAATATCAAGATTCAAGAAAATCACGAGTTTGAGCCAAGTCATACGCCATGCGCCCAAGCGCCTCACTCACGCGCCGCACCGCGCTACGCGCCTCACAGTGCGCCTGCGCCTCTTATGCGCCTGCAAAGTGTAAACGCGCCTCTCTTAGCTCACGCGCCTTATAGTGATTTATTCACTCAGTGATTTAATGAAGACTCGAAGACTTGAAGAAGATTCAAACTGTCACGACCCTAAAACTAGGCTCTATTTTATTAGTAATAAATAATTATTATTTATTTATTTGCTCATTTATTTATTTAAATTATTATTTAATTAATGAATTATGTGTGCATTTTATGTGTTATAATAAATTATGACTAGCATTTTATTTGGGTCCTTAGTGCTAGTGTAGTATTATTTGGTCTGGGTTGTAGAAGGAAGTAGATGAGTTGTGTAGTTAGTGGGGGAGGGGGTCTAAGTGTAAGTTTTGAAATTATCATCTCCCTACTCCCTCTCTTCTTCCTCACCCTACTCCCTCATTTCCCCAGCAACTCTCTCTCTCTATCTCTTCCATAGCTAAAAGGTAAGTTTTCTTCTCTCCTTCTCTCTTCTTTTTAGTCCTCTTCCTTTCATTGTTTCTCATTTCTCATAAAATGAAACTTGTTTAGATCGTCGATAGGATCGTAGAGGGTTAAGAATATTCGAATTCCGTCAACTTTGAGAAAATCTGGGTAAGTTACTTTTCCCCCCATTGATGCTAAAAATGTTCATCCTATGCTTAGATGATACTATGATTTCCATTTGTTGCTTCTTTGGTTGATTTTGTGATGATTTACATTTTTGTTCATTTTGTGAAATTTTGGTATTTGAATCACCCTTGATTGAGGTTCCTTAGATGATGTTGTTGGAGTCCTTTTGGTTCAAAATGGTGTAGGTACTTTAGTTCACATTTTGGTAGTGTTAGAAATGGTGAAGATTGGGTTTGTTTTGGATTTGGGTTGTTAATGGTAGAAACCCAGATTTTTGGCCGGAATTTGCCTTTCCGGGCAAGGAGGCGGGCGCACCCTTATGCCCTTCTTGAACAAAACCTTCTGTTTCTTGGAGGCGCGCGCACCCTCCCATAGGAGGCGCGCGCACCCTCTCCTCCTCTAACCTTGATTTGCCTTCTGATCAAAGGAGGCGCGCGCACCCTCCCATAGAAGGCGCGCGCACCCTCTCCCCTGGTGTGAAATTTATTCCCTTTTTTGTCCAATCTTTCGAGAGCCATATCTCCCTCATCCGGACTCTATTTTAGGGGTATAAATTATCATTTTAACGCTCTCCTTGAGCTCTTCGAGATGAGGTGGTTTATTCGGTTGGGATTCAGGTTAAGGTTGTATTGAGTTTTAAGTAGGTGTTTTATAACACAAAACGTTTACGATCGGTCTGTTGTGATAAAGTTTGGGATAATTGTTTGTGTGGGTTGTGGATAACTCTAGTGTTTAAAATGGTTCCTTTGTGAACAAATATGTGTGGAATTTGACCAAGTATCGTTTTGTATTTGTTTGCACATCTTTTGATGTGTTGTTGGATTGGTGCACCTTTTTGGTGATTTATTTGAAATGGTTCCCTACTTTGGAATCCTTAGTTGGTTATTTGAGCTAGTATTTTATTACTTAGCCCTTACTAGAAAGTCCAGCTGGTATTTTGTGTGTGTTTGGGCGATGCGAAACATTATGATGGCACAGCCAAGTTCATTGTGATGTTGACCATTGTTTTGCCCCATTATTACCCTCCTCCAGATTGGCCTTGGATGTGAGATGAGCTAGCACCTTTGTGAGCATTATAGCTATTGGTTTTCGGGCTTTGACTGTGTGTCACTGTCCCCTTGTTATTGGTTCCGGTACCGGGGATTTCTCTTCAGCTTTCATGCTACTATGAAGATGATGATTTGTTGATTATTGAAGCTGCGCAGCGACCTTTATTTGGTTTATCGGTTTGGAAAACCTTGGCTAATATCCTTTGTTATGTGTTCATTTCCGCTGCTATCTGATATATGATAATTGCTATGTGTTATGTGAATTATTATTGATTATTGCATCTTAGCATGTCATGTAGTTGCATTAGTAACTTACTGAGATTTTATCTCACCCCGTTTCCTTTCAATGTTGTTTTCCTTAACCCCCCTCAGGAGGAAAGTATTACGATTTGCGGATCGAGGAGGACGTCGAGAGGTTTGAGATATTTGGGGCAGGTTATTATTGTTCGGTTTGCATTATATAAATGTGTAACCTTCTTGGGGATAGTTGTACCAACAATGACATCATTAAGATTTGTAATATTTTGTATTTTGGGTGTGAGCTTGTGGAGCTTACACTAGTTGTTTTATGGTGTTGTTAAACTTGGATTTTCCAAACCTTGTGTTAAAATCTTTTGGGTATAAAATGAAATTTTTACCTTCTGTATTTTAGAGTTTTTGGTTGTAAGTCGACGTCCAGCTCGCGATCTCGGGCCCGCGGGGTTCAGGGGCGCGACAGTTGGTATCAGAGCTTTGGTTTAGCTCTATGTATATGTATAGGTGGACTAGAATGACCTAGGAGGGTAGATGGGTTCGGAGTGAGTAACGATGAGTATTTTATGCAGGTATTTGTTTGTGATGGCTAGAAGAAGAACGGGTGAAAGTTCTAGTGGGGCTCAGAATCAGAATGGTCTACGGGAAGAAAACCGTGCAATGTTTCAGGACAGGTTTGAAGCGGCCGTGAAAGCAATTCATGACCAAGGGCCGAGAGAGGAACATGTAGCACCTCCGCGATATGGGTTGGAGCAGTTCTTGAAGTTGAAACCAAGTGAGTACGACGGTGAGCCTGATGTGAAGAAGGCCGAGCTATGGATAGAATCGATGGAGAAAATCTACGATGTCTTTGGTTGCACTGATGAGGATATGGTTCTGTTTTCAGCTTATAAGCTCGTGGGGGCTGCGGAACATTGGTGGAAGGCACTGAAGACCAGTTGGGATGTGACTCTTGTACCATATCCTTGGGAGTGGTTCGTGAGGAAATTCAAGGATCATTTTATCTCTCTAGTGAGTCAAAACCGGAAAGAGATCGAGTTCCTCAGCTTGGAGCAAGGCTTGATGTCAGTAGCACAGTACTCAGCTAAGTTCACAGAATTAGCCAGGTGTTGTGAATACCTTGTGCGGACCGAGGAGCAGAAAGCGATGAGATTGATCAGGGGTTTGAAGACATCCATCCGGACTCAGCTTATAGCATAGCGGATTCAGACTTATCAGGATGCGGTGGATCGAGCCTACTTGATTGAGCAGGATATTGGGGAACACAAAAGGAAGACTGAGATGGTTAACCCGGGTAAGCAAGGAGGGCAGAGTAAGTCACAACAGCAACATTCGGATAACAGAGGTAATTCTGGAGTGCAAACTCGATTCAGAAGGCAACTTCAAGGGCAACCAACAGTAGGAAATCAAGGTTCTAATAAGGGGACACGAAATGGGAAAGTCTGCAGCTACTGTCAGAGGAAAGGACACTCAGAAGACAAGTGTTGGAAGAAGCAGGGAAAATGTGTGAAGTGTGGTCAGTTGGGACACTTCGTTAAAGATTGTCCGAGGTTTAGAGTTCGGTCATCGGGGACAGGAACTGGAATACCACAGGGTCAGAAGAGGGATGCTTCAGGGAAGCCCAAGGTTTCGGGTAGAGTATTTGTGATCAATCAGCACTCATCAGGTAATTGAACAATTTCAGGAGGTATTATTTTGCGTCGAGAGAGTGAGCGCGTGCATTTTAGGATCATCGCATTCTTATGCTTATGTGCATTTAGTTGCATTTATTTCTCCTGAGTCTTTGACTTATGTGTTGTCAGTGTCTACTCCTATGGAGGAGTGTAGGATATCTGATGGAGTCTTATGTGCTCATGTTGTGCTTAAAGGTAGATATAACTTACCTGCTAAATTTGTCATATTGCTATTATAAGATTTTTGATGTTATTTTGAGAAGGGAAATGTCATGCTTTAGTCGATTGTTGTAGGAAAATTGTTACATCCTCTCTTCCCTTTTGCCTAAAATTGTTTTGAGACCGTTCCTTTGTATAGAGCTAAGCATATGTTTTCTTATTTGGAATCTGGCTATTTCGCTTCGATGGGTGACAATGGATGTCTATACCAAGTTGTTGGATGTATTTATCATTTGCAAGATTTCTATTTTTTTCTTCTGAACAGTACCTAGTATTTGGGAAAGGCTTGGGTTAAATTGTGTTGTTATGGTACAAGGTTGTAGTACTGATAATTAGATCAATATCCATATTGTATCGATTGGGTTGTAAGAATTGAGGATTCAATTGAGGATTTCTTGGTAGGAGATTTTTGTTTACTTCTAGCACATCTACGTGATTGCATCGGAATTGGTTGTTATGAGGGAATACATGATCTGTATGAGTGATGAGTAGATTGTGGAGGTTATAATCATTAATGGTGGTAAGCGCATTAAGTTTGAGAGGACTAAGCACATTTTGGGAGAGTAATAATTTCCCGATCTATATTAAAGGCATTTTAAATTTTGAGTTTTGGTTAAATGGTTGTTCTTTGGTTCTAAATCCTTCTTGGTGGCGTTCCTCGATTTGGATTAAGAGTATGTGAAGAAAATTGGGTGTCAATACTTGGGCATATTAAAGAATACTATGATTTGGTATTGGGTCAGTTGGAATGTGGCTAGCTAATTGGTTTATTATGATGGTAGTACTATTGAGCCTATGTACCATTGAGTTAATAAATGTATACGTGAAAGACTAACGTGGGTTAGCCATTGAAGATTTAGGAATTGCTAAATTTCTTTGGGGTGTGTAAGCACTGATTATCAATTTAAAAGGGAGTTAGAGGAAATCCCTTGGAGATAAAATGTGGATTGTTTTACGGATTTCTGAGTAATTGTAATTGTTTTAGGCTTTCAGAGGTTTGGAGTAATGTGATGATGAAATTATAGCGTGGATTTAAGTAAACATTTTGTATTAAAATTTTGGGCTTACATTGTACCTCTAGTTAAGGTGCCATCAAAGGTGAAAGCACTATAATGGAAATCCCTGGAGATATAGCCACTTTGGTGAACTTAGTGGGATGGAAAATTTCTTTAGCTTTTCATATCTTAAGAAGCTGATTAAGCCCGAGGTGGTTTAACGTTTTGAATTTTTGAGGAGAAACCCTAAGTATGCGATTTACAAATGGGAGTATCTTTGCAGTGTAATTAAGGGTATGGATAAGATAAGCTTGTAGTATCTCGAGAGTATGTTTGGGAGCAATTTGGATTCTTCGATTTTGAGTATGAATTTCAATTAGTAGTGAAGATAATGATTGAAGGAAGTTAAGTGCGAGAGGTTGTTATGTTGTAAGCATTATTTAAGGTTACCATGTGATGGTTTAGAATGGACAATTGAGGAATTTGAGAAATGGCGGAACTATCGTATCCGTAGCTATTTGGTCTTTCGGGTAAGTCTCGTTAAAATTCGGGTCGAATTTTCTTTAAGGGGGAGTGAATGTCACGACCCGAAAACTAGGCTCTATTTTATTAGTAATAAATAATTATTATTTATTTATTTGCTCATTTATTTATTTAAATTATTATTTAATTAATGAATTATGTGTGCATTTTATGTGTTATAATAAATTATGACTAGCATTTTATTTGGGTCCTTAGTTCTAGTGTAGTATTATTTGGTCTGGGTTGTAGAAGGAAGTAGATGAGTTGTGTAGTTAGTGGGGGAGGGGGTCTAAGTGTAAGTTTTGAAATTATCATCTCCCTACTCCCTCTCTTCTTCCTCACCCTACTCCCTCATTTCCCCAGCAACTCTCTCTCTCTATCTCTTCCATAGCTAAAAGGTAAGTTTTCTTCTCTCATTCTCTTTTCTTTTTAGTCCTCTTCCTCTCATTGTTTCTCATTTCTCATAAAATGAAACTTGTTTAGATCGTCGATAGGATCGTAGAGGGCTAAGAATATTCGAATTCCGTCAACTTTGAGAAAATCCGGGTAAGTTACTTTTCCCCCCATTGATGCTAAAAATGTTCATCCTATGCTTAGATGATACTATGATTTCCATTTGTTGCTTCTTTGGTTGATTTTGTGATGATTTACATTTTTGTTCATTTTGTGAAATTTTGGTATTTGAATCACCCTTGATTGAGGTTCCTTAGATGATGTTGTTGGAGTCCTTTTGGTTCAAAATGGTGTAGGTACTTTAGTTCACATTTTGGTAGTGTTAGAAATGGTGAAGATTGGGTTTGTTTTGGATTTGGGTTGTTAATGGTAGAAACCCAGATTTTTGGCCGGAATTTGCCTTTCCGGGCAAGGAGGCGCGCGCACCCTCCCATAGGAGGCGCGCGCACCCTTATGCCCTTCTTGAACAAAACCTTCTGTTTCTTGGAGGCGCGCGCACCCTCCTATAGGAGGCGCGCGCACCCTCTCCTTCTCCAACCTTGATTTGCCTTCTGATCAAAGGAGGCGCGCGCACCCTCCCATAGGAGGCGCGGGCACCCTCTCCCCTGGTGTGAAATTTATTCCCCTTTTTGTCCAATCTTTCGAGAGCCATATCTCCCTCATCCGGACTCCATTTTAGGTGTATAAATTATCGTTTTAACGCTCTCCTTGAGCTCTTCGAGATGAGGTGGTTTATTCGGTTGGGATTCAGGTTTAGGTTGTGTTGAGTTTTCAGTAGGTGTTTTATAACACAAAACGTTTACGATCGGTCCGTTGTGATAAAGTTTGGGATAATTGTTTGTGTGGGTTGTGGATAACTCTAGTGTTTAAAATGGTTCCTTTGTGAACAAATATGTGTGGAATTTGACCAAGTATCGTTTTGTATTTGTTTGCACATCTTTTGATGTGTTGTTGGATTGGTGCACCTTTTTGGTGATTTATTTGAAATGGTTCCCTACTTTGGAATCCTTAGTTGGTTATTTGAGCTAGTATTTTATTACTTAGCCCTTACTTGAAAGTCCAGCTGGTATTTTGTGTGTGTTTGGGCGATGCGAAACATTATGATGGCACAGCCAAGTCCATTGTGATGTTGACCATTGTTTTGCCCCATTATTACCCTCCTCCAGATTGGCCTTGGATGTGAGATGAGCTAGCTCCTTTGTGAGAATTATAGCTATTGGTTTTCGGTCTTTGACTGTGTGTCACTGTCCCCTTGTTATTGGTTCCGGTACCGGGGATTTCTCTTCAGCTTTCATGCTACTATGAAGATGATGATTTGTTGATTATTGAAGCTGCGCAGCGACCTTTATTTGGTTTATCGGTTTGGAAAACCTTGTCTACGCCAATGATCCAACGGTGGTTAAATAACACGTATGCACCCGCATCTAAGGACACCTGTCCATAACGGTCATATTTGTGTTATGTGTCTAACGGCTATAAAAGGACACGTGCTCCACTCAATGAGCGACAGCACATCCGTCCTTTCTCTGACTCACCAAGGATTTCCAACGGCTAGTTTTTGGGGCTCTACTATAAATACCCCATAACTTCAACCATTTGAAGTTGCTAAGAATTTCAAGAATTTCTCTCTCAAGCATTTGTTGAAGATTTGAAGATTGCCTTTGTTATTTCCAGAATTCTCAAGAACATCTTCATAACTTCATCCTTAGCCCAGATCCTCAAGCAAAAACACTTTAGTTTTCTTGTGCTCTCAATCTCAAAGATCTAAAGAGCCTTGAATCTAAAATCACGCACGCACCTCTTTAAGTTTGATCACTTAGATCTTACTTTTAGAGATACACCGGTTATTGTCTAGGATTTGTTCATTCATAGAAATAGATCTTGAGTTAGTGTATAAGCTCAAAACGATTGTAATTTGTAACACTCTCTCATTATATAAGATTTCCATTAGAAATCCAAGACTAACCATCTTGGTAGAGGACGTAGATCATTTTCCCGATCGAACCTCTCCAAATAGCGCGTACTTACTATCTTGCTATTTCCTTTCATGTTCATATCATATCTAACTATTTGATTGTTTATTCATTGTAGATTGATTGATTGAACTGTGTTGTGTTTGTTATATCATTTGCCTTAGTCTCTTATTTCACCCACTTTGAGCCAAAATACTTAGAGTGTGTGTGCGCCCCCTTTATCTTACTTTGCGCCTATTTACATTACTAAATTCCGCTGTGCATTTCACTCACTCACTTAGGCGCATATCATAACGCTTATTTGATAAAGTGCGCATTTGCAATTGAGTTTATCAAGGGTACGAAAAGAATTTTAAAACAGCTATTCACCCCCCAGCTATTTTTCATACCCTTGTTGCCCTTTGGGACCAACAAGTGGTATCAGAGCAAACACCTTTATAAAACACTTTTGTTTTTCAAGCTTAACAGCTTGGGTGCCGATTCTAAATGGAAAACTCAAAACCTATGGCAACTGCAAACTACACTCACGTTCCGGTCTTTGATGAAGATCATTTTGACGTGTGGAAATTCAGCATATTGACCCATCTCAACTCAATCGATGAAAGACTTCATGACACTGTGGTTTATGGACCTTACATCCCTATGAAAGCGAATCCAAATCCGCGCACTAATGCTGCTCAACCAACCATCAAGAAACCAAGGGAAGAATGGACTGAGGAAGAAACAAGAAGAGTTGCAAATGACGGCAAAGCCAGAAACATTCTCCTAAGCACTCTAAGCACGGCTATGAAACAACAAGTCATGCATTGTGCTACTTCTAATGATCTATGGGATGCTATTGAAGATCATATAGAAGGAGATACTGTTTGTAAGGAGAACAAGAAATATGAAGTGCAAAAGAGATTCAACAATTTCTCTCAACTCCCCGGTGAAACCTTAAGACAAACTTATGAACGCTACTATGAAATTATAAATCTATGTATTTCACTTGGCATGAAGTTTTCAAACAAAGATTTGAATGTCAATTTTCTCCAAGCTTTTGGATCAAGATACCTACATAAATCCAGCGCTCTTGAAGACGCCGGAACTTTAGATGTATGGACTTTAAGGAACCTTTATGGAAATATTAAGGTTTATGAGCTCAAACTCCAACGAATCAGTGAAACTGAAGGAAAGTCAAAATCCATAGCAATGGTAGTGCATAGAGAAGAAGCGCATGCCCCTGCGCCGGTTCAAGAAGAGAAAAGTTCCGATCCCAAAATTTCTACCTCTGAGCTACTAGACATGGATGATGAAGACTTCGTTTTATTTGTGAAAAAATTTCAAAAGTTCAGAAAATTCTCAAGACCCGGCTCAACCAGCAAATTTCAAGGATCACCAGCAGAGCTCCTCCAAAGTTCACGAGGAGCAGTGATTCAAAAAGAAAAGAAGACCTTGTTTGTTTTAATTGCAGGAAATCAGAACACTTTACTTCAAGCTGCCCAACTCCAAAATTTGAATATATGCAGGAGAAGAGCAGCCATACTCCCAAGTTCACTCCCAAATTCACTCGTCACAAGGGACTGGTTGCTGAAGAAGAATCACCAGCAAATGAGCAGAACACTTGGATCGAAACAGACTTAGATGAGAGCGATGAAGATTCTGATGATGGACTCGTTTTTGGTGGCAAATGATGATGAAGTTAATACTTATGATTCTGATGATGACTTGTCCAAGGATGTTCCTGATATGAATGTCTTGAATAAACCTATCAAGAAATCTGCAGGTTTTCAAGATGTGAAAAGAAAGAAAGGACCAACCATCAGTGAGCTCGTTGAACAAGGATTTCTCACTCCGGCTCAAAGCGATGGTGGATTGTTATTCTCACGATGTGATCTAAGTGCAAGGAACAAGTTAAGAAAAGGAGCTTACATCAGACCTCAAGTTGAACCAACTGCTCCAATCTCCAAAATCAATGATGATGAAGTGATTGCTGAACAAGAAAAAAATGTTAAAAAAGGCTGAAAAGGTAATCACTAGATTTGATAATATGAAGGAAGCTTTAGCACTATCATGTGATGAAATTTCCTAGCTCAAGACCGAGAAATCTCTACTTAAATCTGAACTCACCCTCCTTAAGGAGCAGATAAAGAGCATGACTCCTCTTACTGTTAAAAACACTTTTCTATCAGAACAGAACTCACTTCTTAAAGTTCAAAACGATGAATTAGTCGCTCAAATTACTGATCTCAAAAAGATTACAAATGAGTGGTCCAATTCTCGTGTCACTATGGACAATATTTTTGAGTCCCAAAAGCCAGTGGTGATAAAAGTGGCTTGGGATTCTCATCAACTAGTGAAAACTTTAAATGTGATGTCTGTGATGAAAGAGATAGTGAATTTACTAACCAGTAAACTTTTGAAATTCTCAAGGAAAAACATTCTAATTCAATGGGTAAAGGACAGGAAAAAGTCAAGAGACAAACATTCCATTATGTCTACCCAACGAAGCAATTTGGGAAAGCTAATGGGAAAGATATAGCTACAGATGAATCATCCTCTAGCAAAATCCCTCTTGAAACAAAGGGCGCTCCTTCTCCGAGTGCGCTCCTTCTCCAAGTGCTCATTATGCGCCTAGGAGCCACGCGCCGCATCGCCGTGCGCCTCCTAGCCCTATGCGCCCTCCTAGATCAAGCGCTCCAAAATTTCAAAAGAAGGATTTTGTTAAGGCTAGTCCATCTGACCCAAAGAAGAATGCTATCCCAAACAAAAGTAAAGAGTTTGTGAAAACTCATGTGATTGGTGGCTTTCATCATTGTTCCATTTGTGATTGTTCTGGACACAAGGCCGTGGAATGCCTTTTGCGATTCACTCCCAATGCCAAAGGACATAAAAATCCTAAGGTCTAGCAAGAGTGGGTTGTCAAAAGTTGCTAACCCTAGGACCCAAAAGGAATAAAGGGGACCTGCTTAAATGTCTATATTTCAGGTTCTTTGTTTCATGGCTGGATCTTCAAAAGCTAGAAATTATGAATGGATTCTCGATAGTGGGTGTTCAAGACACATGACTGGAGATGAATCCTTATTAGAAGATGTCCATGAAGAAAGAGGTCCCTCAGTAACATTTGGTGATAATAACAAAGGTCAAGTTGTTGCATATGGAAAGCTCAAGAAAGACAAAGTGTGCATTGAAAGAGTCTCTCTCGTCGAAGGGGTCAAGCACAATTTATTATCCATATCTCAATTCTGCGACAATGGATTAGAATGCCGTTTCACCTCAACTCAATGTCTTATCAAGAATGGCAAAACTGGAGCTACATTACTCACGGGATATCGTAAGACAAATATTTACATTATTGATTTCCATAGTATGAACTCTAGTACTAATCTTTGTTTTGTAGCTAAAAGTGTGAGCGAAAATAGTTGGCTGTGGCACAAGCGGTTAAGTCACTTGAACTTCAAATATCTATCTAAACTCAGTAGGAATAACCTTGTTAAAGGACTTCCCAAGGTTGCTGATCATCATGACAAGAAGTGCGCCGCGTGTCAACTTGGCAAACAACCGAAGAAATCTTTCTCCAGAAAGACCAATCCTTCAACTTCTAGATGTTTGCAACTGCTTCACATTGATCTATTTGGACCAGTCACCACTGCAAGTATTCGAAAGAACAAGTATACTCTAGATGTGGTGGATGATTATTCAAGATACACATGGGTGGAAATGATGATCTCAAAAGACGACTGTTACGACATTTTGACCACCTTATTCAGACTGCTCCAAACCCAAAAAGAAGATGACATCGTTAGTGTTCGATCCGACAATGGAACATAATTCAAGAACAACGGTGTTGCTCGATATTGCGACGATCATGGGATAGATCACAACTTCTCAACCGCTGGAGTTCCTCAACAAAATGGTGTTGTGGAAAGAAAGAATAGGACGTTGATTGAAGCAGGAAAGATGATGATAGCTGAAGCGAAATTGCCTAAGTACTTTTGGGAAGAAGCTATCAACACAGCATGTTTTACTCAAAATCGTTCCCTCATCAACAAACTTCACAACAAGACTCCGTATGAACTTTGGCGTGGTAGAACTCCCAACATTGCATTCTTCAAGATCTTTGGTTGAAAATGTTATATCCTTTACAACGGAAACGAACATAGAGGTAAATTCGATACCAAAGCCGAAGAAGGTATTTTTGTTGGGTATGCCAAACATTCTAAAGCTTTTCGCATTTTTAATAGAACTACATTATTGATAGTTGAATCTGTACATGTTACATTTGATGAACATTCTCTCCTTGAGCCACATTTGGCTCCAAATGTTGCTGATGATTCTGTTGAGCTTAATGATACAGGTGCTCCTATTTATGTTGTGCCTACTCAAAATCAGAATCTATCAACTCAAGGAAATCCATCCACATCAGTTGCGCCTAACTCCTCATATGGCGCACCAAATGGATCATCAGCTGCGCCTCACTCACATGTTGCGCCTCTTGATTCCTCTCATGCGCCTATATCTACTGATGCATCTAGAGTAAACCCAAGTTTCAACTCTACACCAATTCAACCCCCAAATTTTGATGATTTAGAATCTGGTGAAGATGTACCAATTGAAGACCTTTAAGTTACTACGACTCAACCTAACTTACCTCCTAAAATTCGTGAAGATAGAGGTCACCCAATCAATAATATCATTGGTGATCTAAACGTTGGTGTTCGTACAAGGAGAGCTACAAACTTTGATGCTTACACTGTATTCATCTCTCAAATTGAACCGAAGAAGGCTAATGAAGCGCTCCAAGATCCTAATTGGGTTGTTTCTATGCAAGAAGAACTCAATCAATTTGAACGATGCAAGGTTTGGACTATTGTTCCAAGACCAAATGATCAAGGAGTGATTGGTACGAAATGGGTGTTCAGAAACAAGATGGATGAGAATGGAACCATCACAAGAAACAAAGCAAGATTGGTTGCACAAGGCTATAGGCAAGAAGAAGGAATTGATTACGATGAAACTTTTGCGCCCGTAGCAAGACTTGAAGCTATCAGATTATTTCTAACTTACGCAGCTCACAAGAACTTCAAGTTATATCAAATGGATGTGAAGAGCGCGTTTCTAAATGGTGAACTCCAAGAACAAGTCTATGTTGCTCAACCACCTGGGTTTGAAGATTCTCAATTTCCAAATCAGGTGTACAAGCTTCAGAAATCTTTGTATGGGTCAAACAAGCACCAAGAGCATGGTACGATACACTATCCAAGTTTCTCATCGAAAAAGGCTTTACTCGCGGTAAAATCGATACAACTCTTTTCATTGCCAAGCATAATGGTCATAAATTACTTGTTCAAATTTATGTTGATGATATTATATTTGGTTCTACTAATGAATTGTTGTGCAAGCGCTTTGAGAAACTAATGAAGATCAAGTTTGAAATGAGCATGATGGGAGAACTCACATTCTTCCTCGGGCTTCAAATCAAGCAAATGAATGAAGGCATATTTATCAATCAAGCCAAATATACAAAGGACTTAATCAAGAAATTTGGACTTGAGAACGCCAAAGCATAGGATACTCCAATGGCCATCGGCAACAAACTCGACAAAGATTTAAAAGGTAAACGTGTTGATCAAACGCTCTATTGAGGTATGATTGGCTCGCTCCTTTATCTTACTGCTAGTAGGCCCGATATTATGTTTAGTATTTGTGTTTGCGCTCGTTATCAATCTGACCCTAGAGAAGCGCACTTAATTGCTGTGAAACGTATTATAAGATATCTTTCCGGTACTATTAACCTTGGACTTTGGTACACCAAAGATTCGAACTTTAAACTTGTAGGTTATTCAGATGCGGGCTATGCAGCGTGCACAATTGATAGGAAAAGCTCTAGTGGCACTTGTCATTTCCTCGGATATCGACTTGTGTCATGGGTGAGTAAGAAACAAGCTTCAGTATCTGTCTCAACAACAGAAGCTGAATATATCGCTGTGGGAAGTTGTTGCTGTCAAATACTATGGATGAAGCAGCAATTGGTGGACTATGATATCATCGAAGAAAATTGTCCCATCTACTCCGACAACACTTCAACAATTGCTGTTTCTGAAAATCCTGTCATGCACTCAAAGACCAAGCACATCGACATCAAATATCACTTCCTCAAAGACCACGTAGAGAAAGACAATATTCGTTTGGAACACGTGGGAACCGACTATAAAATCCCCGACATTCTAACGAAAGCACTTGACGCGAAACGTTTCATCTTTTTGAGAGGTGAAATGGGTATGCTTGAACTCAACTAAAATTCAATACAGTTTTGTCAATACTAATGATTTTGTTTTAGTGAGTTATAAGTATACTAGGTTTATATATTAGATCATTTTCAAAGTTTCAAGGAAACTTCATGCGCCTGGAATGCGCCCCTCACTCTTTGCGCGCCATGTACCTTATGCGCCACTATCATTCTGCGCGCCTCGTGAGCCATGCGCCTCCCATGCGCCTAATAAATGTTGCGGATCAATGCTCCAAAATTTATTATTTCAATGATTAATTGCATTCAATTTTCACAAGTACCAGGTAAGTTATTCTGATAATTTATTATAGGAATTTCTGTCTTTTGACATTCCCATAATTGTTCAAGGGTACTTGTGCAATTAATTTTTCCCTCGTTTTACGTTTTTTGAAAAATTTTATTTTCTGGGGATATATTTCTTGCACCCCAAACTTACACCAAAACAGATGTTTCGGGGTTTGTACAAAAAATTTAGTCATAATTGTTCATACACTTATGAGGGAAGTGGGACAATTTCTCTTTACCCAAAATGTCACATCAAAGTTCTTTGGGTCATTCAGCATTAAATAACCATCATCTCCAAAAATCCCTCATTAATGCACCGTCCTTTTTGCCATAATGAGCTGACTTTTTTCTTCTCCTCATTTATTACCCATCGCTTCATCTTCTATTTTTTATCCAAAAACAAACCCTAAACCTATATAAACTCTTACACCCCCTCTCTATTTTTTCCTTTTCTAATCATTTTCCCTACAAAACCCTCACCAACTCTCTCTTGTCCCTCTCCTCCTTCCCGTCTCTCTTTCTCTCTCTCTCTGTTTCTCTCTGTTTCTCTCTATATATTTCTCTTTTATTCTCTTATATATTTCATTAATGGGTCCAAAGAGAACAACCAAAGCAAATCAAGACGAAATGGTATGAATTTCTTGAACCAAATCTCTTTAATTTTCGCAATCTTGTTCGTTTTCTGAGTTCGTCTTTTTTAAAACCCGGATGATTTTTCTTTTGATAAATCTCGTTTCGGTGATCCGTTTTCAAAATCATTTGTTAGGTTTTGTTCGTATTGTGATTTAGATTCTTTATAACTAAACATTTCAATGATCAATGCTCTATATTTTGCAAATCTAAAAATCGTAGATTTTTTACTTTTCAAATTTTCGGATCTTTGAATCCATTTTCTGGATTCGTTGTTGTTTTGTACTTGTTTTGGTTAACATTTTCGTGATCCTTGTGTTCATGCGGTCATTTTGATATATTGTATGCTTGATTTGGTGAAGTTTCACGAATTAGGTGTTCTTGGTGTTCTTGATGTTCTTCAAGCACTCAAGCATGTTCTTCGTGTTCTTCGTTATTTTTGCATGACTTGAGTTTCAAAATTTTCAAAACATGTTTTTCAAAATTTTCATATTTTGATTCTTAAAAACTTGCATATGTATGTTTGCATGTGTTTGTGTGTTTTTATGCTAGTTTAAATTATTTACATAGATATGCACCTAACTATGAATATATGCGCCTAGTTATATATGCGCCTATTGATATTATGCGCCTCAAAGTGATTCATGCGCCTAACATGTGTATGCGCCTCTGGCTATTACAAAAATTATGCGCCTCAATCCTTTATGCGCCTAATAACATTATGCGCCTATATATCTCATGCGCCTCTATTCTTACTTAGTCAATTTTTTCTATGTTTTAATTTTTCCTTAGTATTTTTTCATAGGACCATGATATGCGCCTCGTACCTATTTGCGCCTCCAACATGTATGCGCCTAATAATAGTATGCGCCTACTATTGTTATGCGCCTATATATTGCTATGCGCCTATGATTACTTAGCACATCATTATGATTCTATGCGCCTATACACTACCAACTTCACTCAAATGTTTACTTTTCAGGATCCTGCAAATTTCAGACCTGGTGAGACAATTGATCTTGCTGAGCTCTCACTTGATCCAATTGGGATTGAAATCCTCTCAACCCTTCACACCACTGGACTCACTCCTTTATTCACGTTGGATCAACCATTCTATTCTCCACTCCTTGTTGATGAATTTTTCTCAACCGCTGCTCTAGTTGAGACTCCAGCTGATGGATACGTGCGCTACAGGATATGCGCCACCATTCAGAACGTTGCTATAACTATCTCTACGGGCACAATCAAGAACATAGTGAGTTTCAGCACTACTGGCCCTCAGGGTGTTTCTGGACAACCGAACTCTTACTCAGTTGCAGCGCATACTTATCTCAAAATCCCTACTCTTCTGAATAACATAAAAAATGTTGAGATAAGGGATGGTGGTGATCTGCTCGCTCATATAGCGCATCTTGTTGATACTTCAATCGTGTTCAAAACCGGCAATGTGAATAGATTCACCGTGGAGCAGTGGGAGTATACTGCTGCCATCATGGGAAAGACTAGATTAAATTGGCCTCAGATTTTGTTCAAAACTTTGTCAGACCAGATTGACAAATACAACAAGAACAAGTTTGATGGGAAGACAAAATTCAAAACTCACTGCAGGATTCTTACCAAAATTTTCCTCACTTATCCTGCCCTTGCCAAATTCCTTAATGAGAAACCTGCTTATAAAACTGATGATGTTCCAGTTTTTGGGAAAGACAACCTTGTCTTGAAGAGGCGCAGGAAGCGCATGGCAAAGCGCGCACCTAGGGTAAAGGGTGCTCAGTTGGTTGATGAAGCCACTGAGTCAGATGAAGGAAAAGGTGGTGAAGACTGCGCACTAGATGGCGCAGATATTGAAGTTGCACCTCGCGCTGAACCAATAGCTGCTCAAGGCGTAGAAAAAGGAAAGGGTAAAGGGATTGCTGAAGAAGGAAGTAGACCCTCTAAGCGCCCTAGAACTGAAAAAGATGGTGAAGCAGATCTCAGACGTGCTCAAGAAGCTAGCCAACTTGAGGCGCAAAGGAAAAGGGATAAAGATTATAGGCTCAAACAGGCTGCTGCCTTAGCCAAAAAGGAAAGACTTAAAGGCGCAGGCTCAAGCGCTGATGCACGCGCGCCTACTCCTACTGCGCCTCTTCCTCCCCACGCGCCTCCAACAAAACCTTCAACTACTCCAGTTGCTCCTGCGCCTACCAAGAAAACATCTCATGCGCCTGCTCCCATTATTAAACCAACTTCTATCTCACTCACTGCTGATCAACAGAAACTCAGAGATCAAATATCTACTGAGTTATTCGGAGACCTAAGTGAGGATCAAGTTGAGGGGGAGCCAGAACCTTCACTCCAGCGCAGATCTACTCCAACGCCTCCCCTTACTGATGAACCAAGTTCAAGTGCTGAATATCTTCCTTCTCCTCCACAGAAAACAACTCCTGTTCATTCTCCTACCAGGCGCCCGGATCCTTCTACGCCCCAATCTGATGACACACCTCCTCCTCCTAATGCTGATTTAGGTGTGGTTATTTCTATGCTTCAAAAACTTCATGAAGGCCAAGCTCGCATTGAATCTCAATTTGAGCTTCATACATCTATGTTAACGAATCAGGAAGATGAGATTGCTTCCATTAAGGGGAGATAACGCGCATTAGCGCTGATATCAGGAATAAGCATTTTCTGACCCCTCAGCAATGGAGTGATGCTATCGCCTAAATGAATGATTTATTCAAAGACACTCTTGCTGAGCTTCATGAAAGAATTGCAGGAGGAATCAAGCTCACTGATGGTCAAGCTTTTATTGATGCAATTAAGCAAGTAGAGACCAGTGTGGCTGCAGATATCAAGAAGTTGCTTGACTTAGTCACTGGTGAAAGTGATAAGTTAGTAAATGTAATGGATAAGCTGAAGGAAATAAAGGATGAGCTCGAGAATGCTCCAAACGCGCACATTGACACCGCGCCCTCTTCTGCGCCCTCTTCTAGCGCCGCGCCTTTTAACTCTCGCTCCTTACTTTCAAAGTTGGATATTTTGAAGGAGTTGATTGTTACTCACTTTAATGCCGCGCACTCTAGCGCAGACAGGCGCGCAGAAAGAACTTCTGCTGATATTGTCACCGCGCAAGTTGCTGTTGAAGCTAACCTTCAAATTGTTGCAGAAAATATCTCTCAACAGCAAGCTATCTCTCAACGCACCATTGATGAGTATCAAACCATAAATGTTGATCATTTGCGCTATATCAGAGATGGTGTCACAGACACTCATGGGGTTGTAAACAGATGTCACCAACTTTCCAATCAAATCCAGCGCTCTGTTTCTGAAATAGAAGAAGGATTGAAGGATGACGACGCGCCTACTCCCAACCCTTAGTTTTTGGTTTGTTTGTAAGTTGTTAGAACTCTTTTTGTGATTAGAAACTTTAATTAGTGATTTAGTACTTACATGTTTTAGCACCTTTTGTTTTTGTTCTGTTAAATACTTGTACTCTGTAACTCTTACACCTTGAGTATTAATGAGAACAAAACATCACTTTTGTTTCAAAACTTGTTCACTCAAACTTCTTGTTTGTAGAATATTGAATGTTGTTTAAAATCATATGCATCATATTTGAACTGTTTCATATTTCATGCATTAAGTTTAAACTTTGTTTAAAAACGTTTCATAACTAAAACTCATATCATTTTGAATGTGTTATAAACTGTCATTTCTATCTTTCCATTTGTAATGTTTTATCCTTATTGGAATAGATTAGAAATCTATATCTTGGACTAGTGTGTGCATTAACTTGAGACATGATTTACCAACTTCATTTAGTTGGACATGTTATTATCAAGTATAATGCTTGTCCCTGATATAGTAGGTAATGACATCAATCAAATAAGGGGAGATTGTTGGGTATGCCCACTTATATCTCAGTTTCAATGTAATAGGATTGATTAGATTTGATTGATCCATCACCTAAGTTTTATTTTATGGACTTTAGACCCACATGTAAGAAGTATTTATACTTCTTTTTTTAGGTTGTCCATTGTAATAGAATAGGCATAGGAATAGGGCAAGAATATCAAGATTCAAGAAAATCACGAGTTTGAGCCAAGTCATGCGCCATGCGCCCAAGCGCCTCACTCACGCGCCGCGCCGCGCTACGCGCCTCACAGTGCGCCTGCGCCTCTTATGCTCCTGCAAAGTGTAAACGCTCCTCTCTTAGCTCACGCGCCTTATAGTGATTTATTCACTCAGTGATTTAATGAAGACTCGAAGACTTGAAGAAGATTCAAACTATGCCAATGATCCAACGGTAGTTAAATAACACGTATGAACCCGCATCTAAGGACACCTGTCCATAACGGTCATATTTATGTTATGTGTCTAACGGCTATTAAAGGACACGTGTTCCACTCAATGAGCGACAGCACATCTGTCCTTTCTCTGACTCACCAAGGATTTCCAACGGCTAGTTTTTGGGGCTCTACTATAAATACCCCATAACTTCAACCATTTGAAGTTGCTAAGAATTTCAAGAATTTCTCTCTCAAGCATTTGTTGAAGATTTGAAGATTGCCTTTGTTATTTCCAGAATTCTCAAGAACATCTTCATAACTTCATCCTTAGCCCAGATCCTCAAGCAAAAACACTTTAGTTTTCTTGTGCTCTCAATCTCAAAGATCTAAAGAGCCTTGAATCTAAAATCACACACGCACCTCTTTAAGTTTGATCACTTAGATCTTACTTTTAGAGATACACCGGTTATTGTCTAGGGTTTGTTCATTCATAGAAATAGATATTGAGTTAGTGTATAAGCTCAAAACGATTGTAATTTGTAACACTCTCTCATTATATAAGATCTCCATTAGAAATCCAAGACTAACCATCTTGGTAGAGGACGTAGATCATTTTCCCGATCGAACCTCTCCAAATAGCGCGTACTTACTATCTTCCTATTTCCTTTCAAGTTCATATCATATCTAACTATTTGATTGTTTATTCATTGTAGATTGATTGATTGAACTGTGTTGTGTTTGTTATATCATTTGCCTTAGTCTCTTATTTCACCCACTTTGAGCCAACATACTTAGAGTGTGTGTGCGCCCCCTTTATCTTACTTTGCGCCTATTTACATTACTAAATTCCGCTGTGCATTTCACTCACTCACTTAGGCGCATATCATAATGCTTATTTGATAAAGTGCGCATTTGCAATTGAGTTTATCAAGGGTATGAAAAGAATTTTCAAACAGCTATTCACCCCCCCTCTAGCTATTTTTCATACCCTTGTTGCCCTTTGGGACCAACATTTGTAATGGTGGAGAAGAGGGGTTTTTATAGGTGTAAAACAAATGTTTTTGGTGCC
The DNA here is from genome assembly GCA_026119855.1 of Campanula takesimana. Classification (NCBI taxonomy): domain Eukaryota; kingdom Viridiplantae; phylum Streptophyta; class Magnoliopsida; order Asterales; family Campanulaceae; genus Campanula; species Campanula takesimana. The sequence continues at coordinate 1,736,945 of JAOWBW010000028.1, forward strand.
AAAATGAAGTCACAAAGATAAATTTTCCGGGCAAAATCATGTAAAATGAGCAAGGGAGGGATTATTGGACATAATCTGTAACTGACGCCCAGACGCACGTGCCTCCTGCCTTGATGGCGGGATGCGCGTGCTTCTGACCCCTAAGGGAGGAGGCACGCGACTTTGAAATGGCTTTTTTGACAGAATGGACTAGAAAGTCAGCACTGTTATTCAGTTTAGTCCCTAAACTTAACAGAGTCAGTCAGGAACTTAATTAAAGTAACAGAAACTAACGAAAAACACATAAAAAAGGAAGAAACACAAAATAAAATGTGCAATTAAGGTGAGCGGTCCAAGGAGGGGTGTCTACAGAGCCCCTCGGCAGTGTGGATTGCGAAGCAAAATGCGCCGATGAAAGAAAGACATCCGCCGAGGATATCACCAAGAAAAACCAAAGACTCGATGAAAGCAGGAATTTGAAATTGCAAGAGATATAGGTGCGGTCACAGTGTGAGCGACTTTTGTTGATAGAAGCGGTACGGTGGTATGAGACGGCCCACTGTGGCCAATGTTTAGAGTCTGGTGAGCAGACTGAGGCTGGAACCGTGTTTCCCATTTGGAGTCTGTTGAGGGGACTGAAACCCATTAGTGAGCTCCGTTCGCCGATTTAAATTCTGTTTAGAGGACTGGCTGAATCCGTTTGTGAATCCGTCAGCTGAATCCGTTTATGAATCCGTTTGCTGAATCCGTTTGTGAATCCATTTGCTGAATCCGTTTGCTGAATCCGTTTGTGAATCTGTTTGTGAAATCCGTTTGTGAATCCGTTTACGAATCCGTTTGCTGAATCCGTTTGCGAATCCGTTTGCGTTTGTGAATCCGTTTGTGAATCCATTTGCTGAATCCGTTTGTGAATCCATCATATTGCTTAAGAGGTGGTGATTTCAATGGTTCACCGTGGACCAAATTGCTGTTTGGAGCTGTATTTGATGTATGCTGTTCGGAGCTGCACTTGCCGTTGACTTCATGTCTTTTGTGAGGTGCGGGCACAGTTGACCGCGGACCAAAAAAATTGTTTTCCCTTTTGAGAGGAAAATGCCGAGATTGACCTTGACTGAAAAAGAGAGACACACCCTACTTTAGGTTTAGTGGGAGTTTCTATCTTATTTAAATTTAGACATGCCTTGGGGGCGGACCAAATTAATGTATGCCCAACTGTGTATTCAAGGGCGGAGTTTTTGTCTTGGTCCAGTTGATTCTGGGAATGCGTGTACTTTGTTCCTACGTGATTTCTTCTTTTTGATAAGGGCCGGTTGAGCCATTTCTGAAATGGAACGCGGGCGCCCCTGCTTATGATTATGGGACGCGCGCGCTTCCCATATGGGTGGCGGGAGGCGCGCGCTTCTGGGGAGCGAATTCTGGGGCTTGACATTTGCTGGCCAAAAGATCCCCAACGGCTATAATATCAGCCTCTGTTCGAAACCATTCCTCCAACAGCTCTTTTCTGCCATTCTTGAACATTCTTTTCTTGCTTGATTTTTCTTGTAATCCACGTCTTCTATGACTTCCAACCTTTTCAGTCTCGATGCTAAGGTTGTTGGTGAATATGAGAAGGACTTGTAAAACTTCGTGTATTCTTTCAAGACATATCCCAAGAAGGCCTTTGTCAAATATTTTGGATTCCGAATTCTTTTCATGCTACGGACCTTGAAGCCGGATTGGGATTTTTTGAAGGCCGCTGCAGCCTTTTGGGATTGGGACAGTCACACTTTTAACTTTTTGGCGAATGAAATGGTGCCGACTGTTGATGATTTTGGTGCCATTCTTGGCATGCCACTGGCGGGTCAGATTGCCGTCCCTAAATATTATCGAGGTGCGATTGACTCTTGGTCCGATTTGTTGAACCTTCCTATTGGAGATGTGGGGAAGATGTTGCATGACACCGTGGTTGACATAATCGAGTTGTCGATGTTTTTTAATCTGCATTCAGAGGATACGGTGATTCAGTCCTTTTAGAGGAATGCTTTGACGGTTTGCCTTTTAAGCGAGGTTTTGTTCATTACACCTTTCGGTACTGCGGATGCGCAGCTGGCTGAGATCATCTTGCAGGCAAATGAGCAACAGTTCAGTATAATTCCTCTTATAGTGGGGGAAACCCTGCATGGTCTGGATGAGTTGCATCGGACGGGTGAGATGCGTCGGGGAAGCCCCTTGCTTTTGACCATATGGCTTCGGGAGCATTTCAGGATTTATTCTCCGGAGGGTGATCTGTCTCCTTTCGCTGTTCATAAGAGGAAACTGCTGATCCGAGACTTAGCTGAGGATGGTTGGAAGAAATTCTTTGCTTCTCGAGCATCGGCCGACATTGAGTGGTGCCCTCCCTCTTAGGGACTTCGACCTTATGTGGAATGGACTTTGGGTTTTAGGCATGTGGTCCTTCCCGAGTTTAGGGATTCTTCGTTCTATCAGCCGGAGCGAGTTCTGAGGCAGTTCGGTCGCCAGCAGATTGTTCCTTTCCCGAGGAGATAGGTACTTCGTCCAGTCTCATACATAGGTCTGGAATTTTTGAGGGAGCTTCAGTCGGCTTGGGGAGGTGACCGTCATCGGTGGGCTTCTGTCCCTACTTATCGGGGTAGCATTTTTCTTCCCGAGAGTTATCTGGATTATCTATTCGGCACCCTTTACCGCGGTATCACTTGGGTTGACATTGTAATTACCCTAATCTGAACTGACCTACTTTAGAGGAATTATTGGTACCATTTAGGGATAAACCGATGGGCCAGGACCTCACTAGGATAAACCTGATATTTTAGGACTGAACTGGAATTAAACTTAGAAAAATCCAGAAGCTCGCCAGGTCGAGTCGTACGGATGGTTTGGGCACATGAGGTCCCTAGCCGTACGGCTATGTTGAGCACCCTCAGCCTCTATAAATTGAACCCCATGCTGATCATTTCAGGGGGGGAGAAAACGTTTTGTGAGCTGAAACTCTGCCAGTTTGAGAGCAGAAAGTCAGTGATATACACATTTGAGTGATTAGAGAGGAAGATAGGCCATAACCACAATAGGTGAAGCCTCCTTCTCCCCATCTTCTTCTTCATCTCAAACTCTCTTTTATCTTTGTTCATATTACTTGTTTATCTTGTGTTATTTCTTCTTGTTCTTGCAAAGTCTTGTCCATCTCAAGCACTTTACATTTCTTGCAAGTCTTGTCCATTTTCAAGCACTATATCTATATATTATACAAGTCTTGACCTTCCAAGCTATATATATTATGATTATATATGTATATGATCCAAATTATGAGGTGATTCAAGGTTCCCTTCACACCTAGTGTGTGATTATGGGGTAAAACCTAAAGATGATCATGGTTTGTTACATTTTCATGTTGATTTTGTTTTTATTTGGCCATGAGAATCATGATTGGGTGATAAAGTCTCAATCTTTATCATCCCAATCATAACCTAGCCATAAAATTACCAAACATGGGACATAAAGACTCAATCTTTATGTTATATTTGTGTCCCTAAAGGTTTAATCTTGTATAATAAGTCCATTTTGGTGGTAAAGTTTCAATCTTTATCCACCAAAATGGTCATTTTGGTTTTAATGCCATGTTCATCAACTTTTCATAAATTTCTCCAATGATTTCCTTTGATCACACCCAAATATTTGTTTTTGGGGTTCCTTTGATGATCAAAGTGCATAGGAATGAACTTTTCAAAGTTTTGTTGTTAATCATAAACTGGAAATCAACATTCCAGTCCAGTTTCAGCAAAAATACTCTGTTTTGACTGAAACTGGACTGTTTTCTGATAAACTGTAAAAATGCCTTGGAGAGCCCTCCCCATCCGTACGGCTACTTTGGCCGGGGAGGGCATTTTCCAGTTTCTTCCTTTTCTGACCAGAAAGTTTGCAAAATAAACCTTTTCTGTTAAATAATTAACTGGTTTTGCCAAAACAGTCAGTTTCTCCCATTTTGAAAACACACACACACACACATGCACTTTCGTTAACAAACATTAGGGAGACTCGGTCCTATCCGAGGCGACTTGGGTAACATGAAACTCTTCCCAAGGCGTAACCTGACCTCCGAACTAATAGAATCTGTTGGGTATGCCCACTTATATCTCAGTTTCAATGTAATAGGATTGATTAGATTTGATTGATCCATCACCTAAGTTTTATTTCATGGAATTTAGACCCACATGTAAGAAGTATTTATACTTCATTTTTTAGGTTGTCCATTGTAATAGAACAGGCTTAGAAATAGGGCAAGAAGATCAAAATTGAAGAAAATCACTCCGTGAATTTGAGCTACGCGCCATGCGCCTTACACATGCGCCATGCGCCTCCTTCTTAAGCGCGCGCATGAGTATGCGCCTAGCATAGCTCATGCGCCTCAGATGAGTCAGATCGCGCATACGCTACGCGCCTCTCTAGCTCAACGCGCATCATGAATGATTTTAACACTCAGTGATTTATTGAAGATTCAAAGACTTGAAGAAGATTCAAACTACGCCAATGATCCAACGGTGGTTAAATAACACGTATGCACCCGCATCTAAGGACATCTGTCCATAACGGTCATATTTGTGTTATGTGTCTAACGGCTATAAAAGGACACGTGCTCCACTCAATGAGCGAAAGCACATCCGTCCTTTTCTCTGACTCACCAAGGATTTCCAACGGCTAGTTTTTGGGGCTCTACTATAAATACCCCATAACTTAAACCATTTGAAGTTGCTAAGAATTTCAAGAATTTCTCTCTCAAGCATTTGTTGAAGATTTGAAGATTGGCTTTGTTATTTTCAGAATTCTCAAGAACATCTTCATAACTTCATCCTTAGCCCAGATCTTCAAGCTATAACACTTTAGTTTTCTTGTGCTCTCAATCTCAAAGATCTAAAGAGCCTTGATACTAAAATCACACACGCACCTCTTTAAGTTTGATCACTTAGATCTTTCTTTAAGAGATACACCGGTTATTGTTTTGGATTTGTTCATTAATAGAAATAGATCTTGAGTTAGTGTATAAGCTCAAAAGTTGTAGTTTGTAACACTCACTCATTATATAAGATCTCCATTAGAAATCCAAGACTAACCATCTTGGTAGAGGACGTAGATCATTTTCCCGATCGAACCTCTCCAAATAACTCTTGTTCATATCTTGCTATTTCCTTACAAGTTCATATCATATCTAACTACTTGCTTGTTTATTTATTGTAGATTGATTGATTGAATTGTGTTGTGTTTGTTATATCATTTACCTTAGTTTCTTATTTCACCCACTTTGAGCCAAAATACTTAGAGTGTGTGTGTAATATCCGGCTTATTGGCCCAAAATTATTTTAATTATGAAAAACTTTTTTTTTGGGCTTAAGGAATTAAAAGAGTAAGAGTTGGTTTAAGTTGGGCTTTAGGAAAATAAAACCCAATTGGACTAAGGAAACCTGTTTTAATTTGGAAAGCAAAAACCTAACCTAGTATAAAATAACCTCTCCTAATTCCCTACCTCTATTATTATTATTCACAAAAGAAGGGAAAGAAAATAAAGAACGGGAAAAGGGAGAAGGGAGGCGGCGGCAGAACAGGAGCCGCAGAGAAGAGAGAGATCCAGAGAAAGAGAGGAGAGGAAGAAGATCAATCCAAGGTAAGACCCAAAACCCTACGAGTATTCTTCCTTGTCTAGAACCCTAAAAGCCATGATTATCAACTAGGGTTTAAGAAATTTGGGTTTTGATAATGAAAAGATTATGAGAATATATATAGGTGTGTGTGTGTGTTCTGCGTTCGGTGTGTGTGTGTTCTGCGTTTTGAGTGTGTGTGTACTGTGGGTGTTTTGTGTGCTGCGTTTTGTGTGTGTGTGTGTGTTTGATGGTGTTTTCAGTGTGTGTGCTGGATACAAAAGATGAATTAAGGTTTTGTGTGTGTATTAGGATTGAAATCAAGGTATTAGTGATGAACTACAATGAACAATAATCTGGGAATAGTAAACTGAGATGTATAAGCTGTGAATAGTAGATTTACGCATGAATAGTAATCTGGAAATTATGCTGGGAATAGTAATATCGCGCTGTGAATAGTAATCTGAATTATATAACCTGTGAATAGTAATACAACGCTGTGAATAGTAATCTGGGGTACATAATCTGTGAACATTAAATGTACGCTGTGAATAGTAATTGACGCAGTGAATAGTAATCTGGAATTTAGTAGGCTGGGAATAGTGTTTTGGGTTGAAATAATGGAACCTAAAGTGTATTAATGAAGAATAGAAACCATGTAACCTTAAGGGTATTTTAGTAATCCGAAAGGGGTATTTTGGGAACACAAATAATGGGTAGAACGAACCCTAACAAAGAGTTTAGGATGATGAACTCGAAATGTTAAGAAAGTAAAATAAAGTATATTGGGGACGGAGAATTAAAGTAATTTATGTTCCTAAGAAAGCCGTATTTGCGTGTTTGTAGGTTTTGCACGTGAAATTGCTAAGTGAAGACTGCAAGGCTAAGGTAAGGGATCCTATTCCTTAAAGTATGTGAATATCATCCTTTGAAATAGGATCCCTTTTATTCTTTCAAGTGTAGCTACTTATGGCCGTAGCATTTGAACTCTTATGACTCGAACGTCTTTTGAACTATCTTACCCATGATATGTGTTGTTCATAGGGTATCAAAGAGAATTGAATTTGCTTTAAGTATTCTTGTACCTAGAATGCTTTGTGGAACATTGCTATATCTAAAAGAAACGGGTATAGTTAGCTTAGTCTGATAGAAAAGGGCTTAGCTAGAATTAGTCTGACTGAAAAGGGCTAATTTAGATAGTCTAATTTGAGAGAAAAGAATTAGACGCAACGCTACTTGATGAAGTGGCTTAATGATCATGATTAAACTTAAGAGGGAGCACCGTGAGAAGGTGTAAGGTCCCTCGACACCCTGAAAAGGTGTAACACCCTGAAAAGGTGATGAATGTAACTATGGAATTGACGGACCTGTATTAGGGCCATAACTTCTTGAACTTGATAACTGTGCTTTCGTATATATGTACAGTTAAGATTATTGATTTTAGCCTTTCATCGAAGATATTATGTTGGCTCCGTTCTTTCGGTCATCTCTCCTTAGTACCCGGAGAGATCCCTATGAACTTACTGAGCATTGTTCGCTCACCCCTTCTTATATTATTTTTTCCAGGTAAGGATTAAGGACCAAGAGGGATTGCAAGGAAGGGCAGTCGATGGTCAAGTGAAGGGTTTTTAGATACTTTTATGTTTTTATGTTGAGCTAGTGGGATGTACTAGCCGTTAGAATCTAAACGTTAGTTACGCTTCCGCACTATTTTGAATTATGGTTAGATTATACTAGCCGTTGTTTTGAACGTTGGATTTGAATTATGTTTGTCGTTTGAGATTTCCCATGGTTTATGGATATTATTTATTATATGAAAGTTTGGGTCGTTACAGTTGGTATCAGAGCCATGGGATTAGAACTTAAGGGATAGGAACTCTGATATTGAATAGGTTTGATTTGGGCTCTCTAGGAATAACTAGGGTTGCTTGAAGTCAAACAAGTTATTTAAGGAAACTTTCTAATTTAGGGAACTTTCTGAGTTGGGAAACTTCCAAATAAGGAAAACTTACTATTTTGGGAAACTTACTGAGGAAACTTTCTAAATGAGGAAACCTGCTATTTTGGGAAACTCCCTAAGTTAGGAAACTTTCCTTTAATAGAAAATTTCTATTTTAGGGAGGAACCTAAACGGAGGTTCTAAAAGAAGATGAGTATGTGCTTGGGTGTGGCTTAAGTTAATGATATTTTCCTTTAAGAATGAATACACCTTGGGATATATGTGATTCTAATAGTTGTGTGTTTCCTATTGTAGAACATGGACGGACTGAAGACTAAAACGCCCAAAGAGAGAGCAATCGTAAGAGCTGCGTGGACGATTAGGCAGCTTAAGGGTATATTAATGAAGAAAAAGAAGGAGGCGGACTCAAATTTTAACCAATGGATGCAAACCAGAGAGTGGTGGCACAAGGCTTTAGATAATATAGAGGAACTGGAAGAGAAAGTGAACCAGAAGGACGCATATATCGCCACTATAAGGGAGGAATTTTATAGAAACTTCCACAAAGAGCCAATGGTGGAAAATGTGGTGATTAAAGAAGAAACCGCCGAGATGGATATTGTAGTGGAGGGCAGTGAAGCTGCCCCTATCGTAATTGAAGATGAGGAAGAACTGGAAGAAATACCGGTTCGTAGGCCAAGGGGAAGGCCAAGAGGCTCAAGGAAGGCACCCAGAGCACCGAGTGGAAGACCTAGGGGAAGACCTAGGAAAGTCAACAATGATTAAAAATGAGGCGTAGAGTTATATTTTAGTTACTTTATTCGTTCCATAGTAAAGATAGTTAGTTCTAGTTTAAAGTATGCTAGAAACTTTTGTTTTTGATTCTTTATTCTTAGAAAGACCCTCTTAATAAACTTTATAAGTTATTTTAGCAAATGGTGTTGTTAATAATGTGGTTCTTAAATTTCATGATATGTAAACTCGTTAGAACAAAGAAGTATTGGTCAAATGAAAAGACCATACGTAGAATGGGCTTATTGAAACAACCAAGTGAAATAAGTTTTGGTCTAGTAAAAATGATCGAAACAAGGGACCTATTGAAACGGTCAAGAGTAAGAATATAAATGGCTTATTGAAGCGGCCATGTAAAGTAAATACCAACCTATTGAATTGATCAAAACAAGAATGAAAAATAACCTATTGAAACGGTTAAGTATAAAGATGAGCGGGTCTAGTAAATCGACCTATGATTAGTAAGTAAAAGTCTAGTGAAATGACTTCCTTTAAGAAAAACCATTTAATGAAATGACTAGAGATCTAGTAAATTGATCTTATGAGAAATTTTCGTCCTTGGGGACGGCCTTTTATAAAAGTATGTAGCATAGTAGCAATGCTTGTGTAGTATGAGTAGCGTTTACCCCTAATACTAACGTGAGTGTAATCTTAATCAGATGTCTGGAAGGGGTAACAGGAGGAACGCTAACAACGCTGGAAACAACGACGGTCAAGTTGACCCTAACATGGCAAATTTGCTGGAAACTTTGAACCAAACCGTGGCTGGGATTGGTCAAGTTATGGCGACTCTAGCTCAACCGCAACAACAAGCTCCACAAGTTCCATTGAGAGATCCGTTGGAAGTATTCCAAAAGAGAAACCCAGAGTCATTTTCTGGTACAAATAAGGAGAAGCCCGAGGACTGGGTAAAGGACATGGAAAAGATATTTGAGACTTTGGAATGTACAACTGAGAGAAAGGTGGTGTTTGCCACTTTTATGCTGAAAGGGCAGGCCTTAAAGTGGTGGGAGGCTGAGAAAAGAGCTGCTATCGCATGTGGAGATGCTGAATTCACATGGGATAGATTCAAACGAGTGTTTTATAAGAAGTATTACCCAATGAGTACCCGCAATGCTCGAGTGGCAGAATTTATGACACTGGTGCAAGGCAAGATGTCGGTGGATGACTATTGTGAGAAATTCACTGAGTTGTTGGAGTTTGCCCCTGCATTCTTCGACAATGAAGAATAGAAGGCCCGAAAGTTTGAGTTTGGACTGAGCGACCGGATCCGTTATCGAATCACTCCACTGATGCTACCTACATATGATCAGGTGTTAGACAGAGCAAGAATTGTGGAAACAGAAGCAGAAAGTTACCGTAACAAAAAGGAGGAGAAGAAGAAATCGACTGACAAAGAGTCTACCAAAGGAAGCTGGAACCGTGAGGAGGGCAATAAACGTAAAGCTGCCGATGACCGCGAGAAGAATAATGCTGCTAATAAGCACCCGAATAGAGGTCAAGGAAACCGTAGGGATGGCAAGGGAGTTGACACTAAAGGGCAAGGTTCTAATGAAAAGTGCCAAGTGTGCGATGGGAAGCATAAGACTGAGGAATGCTGGTATAAAGAAAGGAAGTGTTACAACTGTGACAAGGTGGGGCATCCACACTGGAAATGTCTGGAACCCAAGAAGGATGCCAAGACTCAAGGAGCAAAGAATGACAACAAGGGAAAAGGCAGAGGTAATGGGCGCATATTCACCATGACAGCTAAAGATACGAGAGCCACAAATGATCTCGTGGCAGGTACGATCCAGTTATACTCTCGTAATGTTCGTGCATTGATTGATACTGGTGCTACGCATTCTGTAATAAGTACTTGCTTAGCTAAGAAAATGAAATTGATCCCTGAGGCGTTAGAAAGCTCTTTAGTAGTAGATACCTTAACTAAGGATTCAATCCCTATTACTTCGGTATATAAGAATTGTCCCTTAGAATTGGGCGGAACAAAATTTGAAGTTGATCTCATTAGCTTGGAGATTGAGGAGTTCGACGTGATCTTAGGAATGGATTGGTTAGCTGCATATCATGCCTATGTAGATTTCTTTAAGAAAGAAGTTCACTTTAGACTGCCATCGGGAGAAGAGTGTTGCTTCCGAGGGACGAAATGTAAAAACCGATTGAACCTTATATCTGTGATGAAGGCTCGCAAGCTATTGAGGAAAGGATGTGAAGGATTTCTGGCATACGTAAGTACTACGGACCAGAAGGAAGTAACGATCGAAACGCTTTCGGTGGTTAAGGAATTTAAGGATGTGTTCCCGGAAGATTTGCCAGGGATACCTCCTGCAAGGGAAGTAGAATTTTCTATTGATTTGGTACCGGAGACTACACCAATATCGAAGGCACCTTATAGAATGGCTCCGGCAGAATTGAAGGAATTGAAGGAGCAATTGCAAGAATTATTGGATAAAGGGTTGATTAGGCCGAGTGTATCACCATGGGGTGCACCGGTATTGTTTGTGAAAAAGAAGGATGGATCGATGAGGTTGTGTATCGACTATCGTGAACTGAACCGTGTGACAGTAAGGAACCAATACCCATTGCCTCGAATAGATGACTTGTTCGATCAGCTTCGTGGAGCGTCCTACTTATCAAAGATAGATTTGAGGTCTGGGTACCATCAATTAAGAGTAAAGAAGGAAGATATATCTAAGACGGCCTTTAGAACGAGGTATGTGCATTATGAGTTCGTAGTGATGCCGTTTGGGTTAACTAACGCACCGGCAGCATTCATGGAGCTTATGAATAGAATATTCCAAGAGTTCTTAGATAAGTGCGTGATTATATTCATTGATGACATTTTGGTGTATTCGAAAACCAAGGAAGACCATGAGGAACATTTGAAGCTAGTACTGCAGATCTTAAGAGAACAGAAGCTATATGCTAAATTCAAGAAATGTGAATTTTGGTTGGAAAAGGTGGCATTCTTAGGGCATGTAGTGTCAAAAGACGGGATTGCCGTAGATCCGGCAAAGATAGAAGCTATTGTGGATTGGGAGAGACCAACTTCGGCAAGTGAGATCAGAAGTTTCTTAGGTATAGCTGGCTATTATCGGAGGTTCGTAGAAGGCTTTTCGAAGTTGTCAGTGCCATTGACGAAGTTAACTCAGAAAGGAGCAAAGTTTGTTTGGTCGGAGGACTGTGAATAGAGTTTTGAGGAATTGAAGCGACGATTGGTGTCCGCACCAGTCCTTGCTTTACCATCTGGATTGGACGGATTCGTTATTTATAGTGATGCTTCACTGAAGGGATTGGGTTGCGTGCTGATGCAAAATGAGAAGGTTATAGCTTATGCATCTAGGCAATTAAAGAACCATGAGAAGAATTACCCAACCCATGATCTAGAATTAGCTGCAGTGGTGTTTGCTTTGAAAATATGGAGGCACTATGTATGGGGTGACATGCCAGATTTATACGGATCATAAGAGCCTTAAATATATATTCACCCAGAAGGAGCTTAATATGAGACAGAGAAGATGGTTGGAGTTATTGAAAGACTATGACTGCACAATTTTGTACCACCCTGGGAAAGCCAATAAGGTGGCGGATGCACTGAGTAGGAAGAATCGTGGGACACTAGCGACATTGATTTCTAAGGAGGAAAGTGCATGGAACCGCATAGAGATTTCTGGCATGGAAGTGCAAGTTAAGGGTTATCTGGCTCAAATGAGCGTTCAGCCAACGCTTATGGATAGGATTAAAGAAGCCCAAGGAACTGATGAAGAATTAATGAAAATACATGAGAGCATCGCTAAAGGGAAGGCAAAGGATTTTTGTATGGGAGAAGATGGGATTCTGAGGTACCAATCTAGAATATGTGTGCCGGACAAGGACGACATCAAGAGGGAAATCTTAAAGGAGGCTCATTGTTCGAGATTTGCCGTACATCCTGGAAGTACGAAGATGTATAGGAACTTAAGAGAGTCGTTCTGGTGGAACAACATGAAGGGAGATGTAGCCGAGTTTGTATCAAGGTGTTTAGTGTGTCAACAAGTGAAAAGTGAACATCAGAGACCGGCAGGATTGCTACAGTCATTACCTATTCCAGAGTGGAAGTGGGAACATATAGCTATGGATCTGGTGGTGGGATTACCAAAGACGTTGAAGTGCTATAATGCAATTTGGGTTATTGTGGATAGGCTTACGAAGTCGGCTCACTTTCTAGCAATTCAGGTAAATGATTCGTTAGAGAAATTGGCCAAATTATACATTGATGAAATTGTGAGACTGCATGGGATACCTGTTTCGATAGTATCTGATCGAGATGCAAGGTTTACATCAAAATTCTGGAAGAGTCTACAACAAGCATTGGGTACGGAGTTGGCAATGAGTACCGCTTTTCACCCACAGACGGATGGACAGTCAGAAAGGACTATTCAGACGCTAGAAGATATACTGAGAGCTACTTCATTAGATTGGCAAGGGACATGGGATGAACATCTGACGCTAGTAGAATTTGTGTATAACAATAGTTATCATGCTAGTATCGGTATGGCTCCGTACGAGGCATTATATGGGAGAAAGTGTAGATCGCCAACTTGCTGGGATGAAGTTGGTGAGAGGAAACTAACTGGACCGGAACTTGTTCAAGTAACCGCGGATAAAGTGCAACAAATTCGGAAGTGGTTGTTGACCGCACAAAGTCGACAGAAGTCGTATGCCGATCGTCGGAGACGTGATTTGGAATTTCAACTGGGTGATCATGTATTCCTAAAGATATCGCCAACAAAGGGAGTTATGAGGTTCGGTATTCGAGGGAAGTTAAGCCCGAGGTACGTCGGACCATTTGAAATTTTGGAAAGAGTTGGGATGGTAGCTTACAAGTTAGCTTTACCGCCTGTGTTAGCTGGAGTGCACAACGTATTTCATGTGTCCATGCTAAGGAAGTATATCCCTGATCCGAGTCATGTGATCGAGTATAAACAACTAAGGGTTCGTGCTGATTTGAGCTACGACGAGGAACCCGTACAGATTGTAGATCGGAAGGATCAAATCTTGAGGAAAAGGGTGATTCCTTATGTGAAGGTGTAGTGGAGCAATCATACAGAAAGCGAAGCTACGTGGGAGCTCGAGAGCGAGATGCGAGAAGCATACCCCGCGCTATTTTCCTGATTAAGGTACGTTTAGTTTGGTGGACCAAACTCTTTTAAGGAGGAAAGAATGTAATATCCGGCCTATTGGCCCAAAATTATTTTAATTATGAAAAACTTTTTTTTGGGCTTAAGGAATTAAAAGAGTAAGAGTTGGTTTAAGTTGGGCTTTAGGAAAATAAAACCCAATTGGACTAAGGAAACCTGTTTTAATTTGGAAAGCAAAAACCTAACCTAGTATAAAATAACCTCTCCTAATTCCCTACCTCTATTATTATTATTCACAAAAGAAGGGAAAGAAAATAAAGAACGGGAAAAGGGAGAAGGGAGGCGGCGGCAGAACAGGAGCCGCAGAGAAGAGAGAGATCCATAGAAAGAGAGGAGAGGAAGAAGATCAATCCAAGGTAAGACCCAAAACCCTACGAGTATTCTTCCTTGTCTAGAACCCTAAAAGCCATGATTATCAACTAGGGTTTAAGAAATTTGGGTTTTGATAATGAAAATATTATGAGAATATATATAGGTGTGTGTGTGTGTTCTGCGTTCGGTGTGTGTGTGTTCTGCGTTTTGAGTGTGTGTGTACTGTGGGTGTTTTGTGTGCTGCGTTTTGTGTGTGTGTGTGTTTGATGGTGTTTTCAGTGTGTGTGCTGGATACAAAAGATGAATTAAGGTTTTGTGTGTGTATTAGGATTGAAATCAAGGTATTAGTGATGAACTACAATGAACAATAATCTGGGAATAGTAAACTGAGATGTATAAGCTGTGAATAGTAGATTTACGCATGAATAGTAATCTGGAAATTATGCTGGGAATAGTAATATCGCGCTGTGAATAGTAATCTGAATTATATAACCTGTGAATAGTAATACAACGCTGTGAATAGTAATCTGGGGTACATAATCTGTGAACATTAAATGTACGCTGTGAATAGTAATTGACGCAGTGAATAGTAATCTGGAATTTAGTAGGCTGGGAATAGTGTTTTGGGTTGAAATAATGGAACCTAAAGTGTATTAATGAAGAATAGAAACCATGTAACCTTAAGGGTATTTTAGTAATCCGAAAGGGGTATTTTGGGAACACAAATAATGGGTAGAACGAACCCTAACAAAGAGTTTAGGATGATGAACTCGAAATGTTAAGAAAGTAAAATAAAGTATATTGGGGACGGAGAATTAAAGTAATTTATGTTCCTAAGAAAGCCGTATTTGCGTGTTTGTAGGTTTTGCACGTGAAATTGCTAAGTGAAGACTGCAAGGCTAAGGTAAGGGATCCTATTCCTTAAAGTATGTGAATATCATCCTTTGAAATAGGATCCCTTTTATTCTTTCAAGTGTAGCTACTTATGGCCGTAGCATTTGAACTCTTATGACTCGAACGTCTTTTGAACTATCTTACCCATGATATGTGTTGTTCATAGGGTATCAAAGAGAATTGAATTTGCTTTAAGTATTCTTGTACCTAGAATGCTTTGTGGAACATTGCTATATCTAAAAGAAACGGGTATAGTTAGCTTAGTCTGATAGAAAAGGGCTTAGCTAGAATTAGTCTGACTGAAAAGGGCTAATTTAGATAGTCTAATTTGAGAGAAAAGAATTAGACGCAACGCTACTTGATGAAGTGGCTTAATGATCATGATCAAACTTAAGAGGGAGCACCGTGAGAAGGTGTAAGGTCCCTTGACACCCTGAAAAGGTGTAACACCCTAAAAAGGTGATGAATGTAACTATGGAATTGACGGACCTGTATTAGGGCCATAACTTCTTGAACTTGATAACTGTGCTTTCGTATATATGTACATTTAAGATTATTGATTTTAGCCTTTCATCGAAGATATTATGTTGGCTCCGTTCTTTCGGTCATCTTTCCTTAGTACCCGGAGAGATCCCGTATGAACTTACTGAGCATTGTTCGCTCACCCCTTCTTATATTATTTTTTCCAGGTAAGGATTAAGGACCAAGAGGGATTGCAAGGAAGGGCAATCGATGGTCAAGTGAAGGGTTTTTAGATACTTTTATGTTTTTATGTTGAGCTAGTGGGATGTACTAGCCGTTAGAATCTAAACGTTAGTTACGCTTCCGCACTATTTTGAATTATGGTTAGATTATACTAGCCGTTGTTTTGAACGTTGGATTTGAATTATGTTTGTCGTTTGAGATTTCCCATGGTTTATGGATATTATTTATTATATGAAAGTTTGGGTCGTTACAGTGTGTGCGCCCCCTTTATCATACTTTGCGCCTATTTACATTACTAAATTCCGTTGTGCATTTCACTCACTCACTTAGGCGCATATCATAACGCTTACTTGATAAAGTGCGCATTTGCAATTGAGTTTATCAAGGGTACGAAAAGAATTTTAAAACAGCTATTCACCCCCCCCCTCTAGCTATTTTTCATACCCTTGTTGCCCTTTGGGACCAACAAGTGGTATCAGAGCTAACACCTTTATAAAACATTTTCGTTTTTCAAGCTTAACAGCTTGGGTGCCGATTCTAAATGGCAAACTCAAAACCTATGGCAACTGCAAACTACACTCACGTTCCGGTCATTGATGAAGATCATTTTGACGTGTGGAAATTCAGCATCTTAACTCATCTCAACTCAATCGATGAAAGACTTCATGACACCGTGGTTTATGGAACTTACATTCCTATGAAAGCGAATCCAAATCCGCGCACAAATGCTGTTCAACCAACCGTCAAGAAACCAAAAGAAGAATGGACTGAGGAAGAAACAAGAAGAGTTGCAAATGATGGCAAAGCAAGAAACATTCTTCTAAGCACTCTAAGCACGGCTATGAAACAACAAGTCATGCATTGTGCTACCGCCAATGAGCTATGGGATGCTATTGAAGAGCATATAGAAGGAGACACCGTCTGCAAGGAGAACAAGAAATATGAAGTACAAAAGAGATTCAACAATTTCTCTCAACTCCCCGGTGAAACTTTAAGACAAACTTATGAACGCTACTGTGAAATTATAAATCTATGTATTTCACTTGGCATGAAGTTTTCTAATAAGGATTTGAATGTCAATTTCCTCCAAGCTTTTGGATCAAGATACCTACATAAATCCAGCACTCTTGAAGACGCTGGAACTCTAGATGTATGGACTTTAAGGAACCTTTACGCAAATCTCAAAGTTTATGAGCTCAAACTTCAGCGAATTAGTGAAACTGAAGGAAAATCAAAATCCATAGCAATGGTGGCGGAAAGAGAAGAGGCGCATGTTTCTGCGCCTGCGCCTACTCATGATGAGAAAAGTTCCGATCCCAAAATTTCTACTTCTGAGCTATTGGACATGGACGATGAAGACTTCGCTTTATTTGTGAAGAGATTCCAGAAGTTTAGAAAGTTTACCAAGCCCGGCTCAACCAGCAAATTTCAAGGATCTACCAGCAGAGCTCCTCCAAAGTTCACGAGGAGCAGTGACTCAAAAAGAAAAGAAGACCTTGTTTGTTTTAATTGCAGGAAACCAGGACACTTTGCTTCAAGCTGCCCAACTCCAAAATTTGAATATATGCAGAAGAAGAGCAGCCATACTCCCAAGTTCACTCCCAAATTCACTCGTTACAAGGGAATGGTTGCGGAAGAAGAAGCACCAGCAAATGAACAGAACACTTGGATTGAAACAGACTCAGATGAGAGCGATGAAGATTCTGATGATGGACTCGTTTGTTTGGTGGCAAATGATGATGAAGTTGATACTTATGATTCTGATGATGACTTCTCCAAGGATGTTCCTGATATGAATGCCTTGAATAAACCTATCAAGAAATCTGCAGGTTTTCAAGAAGAGAAAAGGAAGAAAGGACCAACCATCAGCGAGCTCGTTGAACAAGGATTTCTCACTCCAGCTCAAAGCGATGGTGGATTGTTATTCTCACGATGTGATCTTAGTGCAAGGAACAAGTTGAGAAAAGGAGCATACATTAGACCTTAAGTTGAACCAACTGCTCCAATCTCCAAAATCAATGATGATGAAGTGATTGCTGAACAAGAAAATTTGTTCAAAAAGGCTGAAAAGGTAATCACTAGATTTGATAGTATGAAGGAAGCTTTAGCACTATCATGTGATGAAATTTCCCAGCTTAAGACCGAGAAATCTCTACTTAAATCTGAACTCACCCTCCTTAAGGAGCAGATAAAGAGCATGACTCCTCTTACTGTTAAAAACACTTTTCTAACAGAACAAAACTCACTTCTTAAAGTTCAAAATGATGAATTGGTTGCTCAAATTACTGATCTTAAAAAGATTACAAATGAGTGGTCCAATTCTCGTGTCACTATGGAGAATATATTTGAGTCCCAAAAAGTCAGTAGTGATAAAAGTGGCTTGGGATTCTCATCAACTAGTGACAACTTTAAATGTGATGTCTGTGCTGAAAGAGATAGTGAATTTACTAACCAGCAAACTCTTGAAATTCCCAAGGAAAAACATTCTAATTCAATTGGTAAAGGACAGGAAAAAGTCAAGAGACAAACATTCCATTATGTCTACCCAACGAAGCAATTTGGGAAAGCTAATGGGAAAGATATAGCTACAGATGAATTATCCTCTAGCAAAATCCCTCTTGAAACAAAGCGCGCTCCTTCTCTGAGTGCTCATTATGCGCCTAGAAGCCACGCGCCTCATCGCCATTCGCCTCCTAGCCCTATGCGCCCTCCTAGATCAAGCGCTCAAAAATTTCAAAAGAAGGATTTTGTTAAGGCTAGTCCATCTGACCCAAACAAGAATGCTATCCCAAAGAAAAGTAAAGAGTTTGTGAAAACTCATGTGATTGGTGGCTTTCATCATTGTTCCGTTTGTGATTGTTCTGGACACAAGGCCGTGGAATGCCTTTTGCGATTCACTCCCAATGCCAAAGGACATAAAAACCCTAAGGTCAAGCAAGAGTGGGTTGTCAAAAGTTTCTAACCCTAGGACCCAAAAGGAATAAAGGGGAACTGCTTAAATGTCTATATTTCAGGTTCTTTGTTTCATGGCTGGATCTTCAAAAGCTAGAAATTATGAATGGATTCTCGATAGTGGGTGTTCAAGACACATGACTGGAGATGAATCCTTATTAGAAGATGTCCATGAAGAAAGAGGTCCCTCAGTAACATTTGGTGATAATAACAAAGGTCAAGTTGTTGCATATGGAAAGCTCAAGAAAGACAAAGTGTGCATTGAAAGAGTCTCTCTCGTCGAAGGGCTCAAGCACAATTTATTATCCATATCTCTATTCTGCGACAAAGGATTAGAATGCCATTTCACCTCAACTCAATGTCTTATCAAGAATGGCAAAACTGGAGCTACATTACTCACGGGATATCGTAAGACAAATATTTACATTATTGGTTTCCATAGTATGAACTCTAGTACTAATCTTTGTTTTTTAGCTAAAAGTGTGAGCGAAAATAGTTGGCTGTGGCACAAGCGCTTAAGTCACTTGAACTTCAAATATCTATCTAAACTCAGCAGGAATAACCTTGTTAAAGGACTTCCCAAGGTTGCTGATCATCATGACAAGAAGTGCGCCGCGTGTCAACTTGGCAAACAACCGAAGAAATCTTTCTCCAGCAAGACCAATCCTTCAACTTCTAGATGTTTGCAACTGCTTCACATTGATCTATTTGGACCAGTCACCACTGCAAGTATTCGCAAAAATAAGTATACTCTAGTTGTGGTGGATGATTATTCAAGATATACATGGGTGGAAATGATGATCTCAAAAGACGATTGTTACGACATTTTGACCACCTTATTCAGACTGCTCCAAACCCAAAAAGAAGATGACATCGTTAGTGTTCGATCCGACAATGGAACAGAATTCAAGAACAACGGTGTTGCTCGATATTGCGACGATCATGGGATAGATCACAACTTCTCAACCGCTGGAGTTCCTCAACACAATGGTGTTGTGGAAAGAAAGAATAGAACGTTGATTGAAGCGGGAAAGACAATGATAGCTGAAGCGAAATTGCCTAAATACTTTTGGGAAGAAGCTATCAACACAGCATGTTTTACTCAAAATCGTTCCCTCATCAACAAACTTCATAACAAGACCCCGTATGAACTTTGGCGTGGTAGAACTCCCAACATTTCATTCTTCAAGATCTTTGGTTGCAAATGTTATATCCTCTACAACGGAAATGAACATAGAGGTAAATTCGATGCCAAAGCCGACGAAGGTATTTTTGTTGGGTATGCCAAACATTCTAAAGCTTTTCGCATTTTTAATAAAACTACATTAGTGATAGTTGAATCTGTACATGTTACATTTGATGAACATTCTCTCCTTGAGCCACATTTGGCTCCAAATGTTGCTGATGATTCTGTTGAGCTTAATGATACAGGTGCTCCTATTTATGTTGCGCCTACTCAAAATCAGAATCTATCAACTCAAGGAAATCCATCAACATAAGTTGCTCCAAATTCCTCATATGGCGCGCCCCATCAGTCATCAGCTGCGCCTCACTCACATGTTGCGCCTCTTGATGCCTCTCATGCGCCTATATCTTCAGCTGCATCTGGTGTAAACCCAAGTTTCAACTCAACACCAATTCAACCCCCAAATTTTGATGATTTAGAATCTGGTGAAGATGTACCAATTGAAGACCTTCAAGTTACTACGACTCAACCTAACTTACCTCCTGAAATTCGTGAAGTTAGAGGTCACCCAATCAATAATATCATTGGTGATCTAAACATTGGTGTTCGTACAAAGAGAGCTACAAACTTTGATGCTTACACTGCATTCATCTCTCAAATTGAACCAAAGAAGGCTGATGAAGCGCTCGAAGATCCTAATTGGGTTGTTGTTATGCAAGAAGAACTCAATCAATTTGAACGATGTAAGGTTTGGACTCTTGTTCCAAGACCAAATGATTAAGGAGTGATTGGTACGAAATGGGTGTTCAGAAACAAGATGGATGAGAATGGAACCATCACGAGAAACAAAGCAAGATTGGTTGCACAAGGCTATAGGCAAGAAGAAGTAATTGATTACGATGAAACTTTCGCGCCTGTAGCAAGACTTGAAGCTATCAGATTATTCCTAGCTTATGCTGCTCACAAGGACTTCAAGCTATATCAAATGGATGTGAAGAGCGCGTTTCTAAATGGTGAACTCCAAGAACAGTCTATGTTGCTTAACCACTTGGGTTTGAACACAATTTCCAAATCATGTTTACAAACTCCAGAAAGCTTTGTATGGACTCAAGCAAGCACCAAGAGCAAGGTATGATACACTATCAAAGTTTCTCATTGAAAAAGGCTTCACTTGCGGTAAAATCGATACCACTCTTTTCATTACCAAACATAATGGTCATAAATTACTTGTTCAAATTTATGTTGATGATATTATATTTGGTTCTACTAATGAATTGTTGTGCAAGCGCTTTGAGAAACTAATGAAGAGCAAGTTTGAAATGAGCATGATGGGAGAACTCACATTCTTCCTCGGGCTTCAAATCAAGCAAATGAGTGAAGGCATATTCATCAATCAAGCCAAATATACAAAGGACTTAATCAAGAAATTTGGACTTGAGAACGCCAAAGCATACGATACTCCAATGGCTACCGGCAACAAACTCGACAAAGATTTAAAAGGTAAACATGTTGATCAAACGCTCTATCGAGGTATGATTGGCTCACTCCTTTATCTTACTGCTAGTAGGCCTGATATTATGTTTAGTGTTTGTGTTTGCGCTCGTTATCAATCTGACCCTAGAGAAGCGCACTTAATCGCTGTTAAGTGTATTATAAGATATCTTTCCGGAACTGTTAACCTTGGACTTTGGTACACCAAAGATTCAAACTTTAAACTTGTAGGTTATTCAGATGCGGATTATGCAGCGTGCACAATTGATAGGAAAAGCACAAGTGGCACTTGTCATTTCCTCGGATATCGACATGTGTCATGGGCGAGTAAGAAACAAGCTTTTGTATCTATCTCAACAACCAAAGCTGAATATATCGCTGCAGGAAGTTGTTGCTGTCAAATACTATGGATGAAGCAGCAATTGGTAGACTATGATATCATTGAAGAAAATTGTCCCATCTACTGCGACAACACTTCAACAATTGTGGTTTCTGAAAATCCTGTCATGCACTCAAAGGCCAAACACATCGATATCAAATATCACTTCCTCAAAGACCACGTGGAGAAAGACAATATTCATTTGGAACACGTGGGAACCGACTATCAAATCGCCGATATTTTAACGAAAGCACTTGACGCGAAACGGTTCATATTTTTGAGAGGTGAAATGGGTATGCTTGAACTCAACTAAAATTCATTACAGTTTTGTCAATACTAATGATTTTATGTTTTGTTGAGTTATATGAGTATATTAGGTTAAAATGATAAATCATTTCAAGTTTCAAGCAAACCCTGCGCGCCCAATACCTTGCGCGCCCTACACTCACTGCGCGCTCTACTCTTTTATGCGCGCCTAGCATCCAATGCAACCTAATACTTATGCGCGCTCAAAGCCTTATGCGCCCTATTATTCATGCGCGCCCATAAGTGTTATGCGCCTCCCATGCGCGCAGTTAATATTACGGCTCAATCAATGCTCAAAATTGATTATTTCAATGATTGAACGTATTCAATTTTTCACAAGTACCAGGTATGATTGTTCTTATTTATTATAGGAATCTTTGTCTTTTGACATTCCATTAATTGTTCAAGGGTACTTGTGCAATTAATTTTTCCCTCGTTTTATGTTTTTCAAAAATTTTATTTTTTGGGGATTTATTTCTTGCACCCCAAACTTACACCAAAACAGATGTTTTTGGGGTTTGTGCAAAAATTAGTCAAAGTTGCTCATACACTTAAAGGGAAAGTGGAGCAGTTTTTCCCTTACCCAAAATGTCACATCAAAGTACTTTGGGTCATTCAGCATTAAATAGCCATCATCTCCAAAAATCCCTCATTAATGCTTTGTCCTTTTTAGCCATGATGAGCCGAAAATTTTGTTCCCCTCATTAATGCCCATCCTTTCAACTTCTCATCTTTTTAAAATTTTAACCCTATTATTTCCATAATTGTGCTAATTTTTTTTTTCCTTTCCCTAACCTATATATTTCGCCTCTCTCTCTCTCTCCCCTCCATCATCCGCCTGCCTCTACTCTACTCTCTCTCTCACAGTCAGTTTCTCTCTCTTTCTCTCTCTCTATTTTTCATCATTTTCTTCTTCTTTTGTTCTTCTATATAAATCTATGGGTCCTAAACGAACAACAAAGACAACCCAAGACGAAATGGTATGAATTCTTAACCCTTAAACTCCTTAATTTCTGAATTTTTTTCTTCAATTTTTTCTGTTCTTCGTCTTTTCAAAACCCGGATCACTTCTCTCTTTATAAATCTTGCCTCGGTGCTCCGTTTTCAAAATCGTTTGTTAGGTTATGTTCGATTTATGTTTTAGATTCTTTATAACTAAACTTTTCAACGATCAATGCATTATATTTTGCGAATCTGAAAATCTTAGATTTTTGACTTTTCGAATTTTCGGTTCTTTAAATTCATTTTCTGATTTGTTGTTGAGTTTTACTTGTTTTGATTTACATATTTGTGATCCTTGTCTTATTGCGGTCATTTTGATATATTGTATGCTTGATTTGGTGAAGTTTCACGAATTATGTGTTCTTGGTGTTCTTGATGTTCTTCAAGCACTCAAGCATGTTCTTCGTGTTCTTCGTTATTTTTGCATGACTTGGGTTTCAAAATTTTCAAAACTTGTTTTTCAAAATTTTCATTTTTTGATTCTTAAAACTTACATATGCATGTTTGATATGTGTTTGTGTGTTTTCGTGTGTTTTTATACTTAGTATGAATTTTACATAAATATGTGCCTGAGTGTTGTTTTATGCGCCTAGTCGGTTATGCGCCCTATGACTTTATGCGCCTTACTTGATTCATGCGCCTAATAATTGTATGCGCCCTATGCAAATACAAATGTTATGCGCCTCAATCAACTCATGCGCCTAGAGACATTATGCGCCTAAACATTTTATGCGCCTAAATTTTACTTAGTCAAATTCCTATGTTTAATTTTTACTTAGTATACTTCATAGAACCATATTATGCGCCTTGTATTTGTATGCGCCTACAACATATATGCGCCTAATAATAGTATGCGCATGCTATTTCTTATGCGCCTATATATTGTCCTGCGCCTATTCTATACTTAGCTCATTTTATGATTTTATGCGCCTTATACACTCCTAACTTAAATCATTGTTATGTTTTCAGGATCCTGCTAATTTCAGACCCGGTGAGACGATAGATCTTGCTGAGCTTTCACTTGATCCAATGGGGCTTGAAATTCTCTCAACCCTTCACATCGCTGGACTCACTCCTTTATTCACACTGGATCAACCATTCTATTTTCCGCTCCTTGTTGATGAATTTTTCTCAACAGCAGCTCTAGTTGAGACTCCAGCAGATGGATTCGTGCGCTACCGGATATGCGCCACCGTTCAGAACATTCCTATCACTATCTCTACGGGCACAATCAAGAATATAGTGAGTTTTAGCACTACTGGCCCTCAGGGTGTTTCTGGTCAACCGAACTCTTACTCAGTTGCAGATCAAAATGCAGTGGCGCGTACTTATCTCAAAGTCCCTACTCTTCTGAATAACATCAAAAATGTTGAGATCAAGGATGGTGGTGATCTGCTCGCCCACATAGCGCATCTGGTTGATACTTCAATTATGTTCAAAACCGACAATGTGAATAGATTCACCGTGGAGCAGTGGGAGTATACTGCTGCCATTATGGGAAAAACCAGATTGAATTGGCCTCAGATTTTGTTCAAAACTTTATCTGACCAAATTGATAAGTATAACAAGAACAAGTCTGAAGGGAAGACGAAGTTCAAAACTCACAGCAGAATACTCACGAAGATATTTCTCACTTATCCTGCTCTTGCTGATTTCCTCGCTCAGAACCCAGCTTATCAAACCACTGAAGTTCCAATTTTTGGGAAAGACAACCTTGTCTTGAAAAGGCGCAAGAAGCGCATGGCAAAGCGCGCGCCTAGGGTAAAGGGTGCTCAGTTGGTTGATGAAGCCACTGATTCAGATGAGGATGCAGATGGCGCAGAAACTGAAGCAGTACCTCGCGCAGAACCAACAGGTGTTCCAGGCGCAGAAAAAGGTAAAGGAAAAAGGGTTGCAGAAGGAACAAGCAAACCCCCCAAACGCCCAAGAGTTGATACTGAAGAAGAGAAGGAACTGAAGCGCGCAAAAGAAGCCAGTAGACTGGAAGCGCAGAAGAAAAGAGATGAAGACTTCAGATTGAAACAGGCTGTTGACTTATCTAAGTCTGAAAGGCGCAAAGGTGCAGGGTCTAGCGCTGATGTACGCGCGCCTGCCACTAATGCGCATCCTACTGTTTAAACGCCTATCACCACTCCTGCTAATCTATCTTCTGAACGTCAAAGTCTTAAAGACCAAATATCGGCTGATTTATTTGGTGAATTGAGTGATGATCCAGTTCAGGGGGAGCCAGAGCCCTTGACCAGGCGAAGAGTCCTTCTGCGCCCCCTACTATTTCAGTGGAGCCTACTTTAAGTGATGAATATCTGCCTTCTCCTCGCGCTCCTACTCAATCATCTCCTGCGCCCCGTACTTCTCATGCGCCTCCTCCTACCACTCCTGACATGAGTGTTGTTATTTCACTTCTACAGCAACTCCAGCAAGGCCAAACTCAAATGAACTCACAATTAGAGCTTCATACTTCCATGCTTACTCAGCAAGCTGATGAGATTGCTGCCATTAAGGGGGAGATGGCGCGCATAGACGCAAATATCAAGGACAAACATTTCCTGACTCCTCAACAATGGAATAACGCTATTGATCAAATGAATGAACTTTTCAAAGGCACTCTTGCCTCCCTTCATGAGCGCATAGATGGTGGCATCAAACTCACTGATGCCCAAGATTTCATTAATGCTATAAGGGAGGTAGAATTGAATATAGCGGGTGATATAAGGAAGCTGTTTGAAATGGTGGCTGGAGATAGCCAAAAATTGCTGAGTGTTGTTGATAAACTCAAAGAAGTTAAGGATGAGCTAGAAATCCTGGGTTTAGCTGTGTATGGTGCTGATCCTGGCGCAGAACCCAAAGCTTCTGAAACTCATGCACCTCCAACCCCTGAAACTCCTGCGCCCTCTTCCAGCTCTGCTCCTGGCGCGCATATAGACATTAATTCCCTGCTCTCAAAGATTGAAGTCTTGAAGGAATTAGTTGTCACTCACTTCAATGCCGCGCATTCCAGTGCAGACAGGCGCGCAGATAGAGTTTCCGCTGATATACTTACTGCTCAAGCTGCTGTTGAAGCTAACTTTCAAGCCTTCACTGAAAACATTTCACAACAGCAGTCTATCACTCAGCGCACCATTGATGAGTATCAAAACATCAATGTGAGCCATTTGCGCTATATCAGAGATGGTGTCACAGATACTCATGGTGTAATAAACCGTTGTCATCAACTTTCCAAGCAAATCCAGCGCTCCGTCTCAGAAATTGAAGAAGGATTGAAGGATGAAGACGCGCCTCAAAATCCTTAGTTTTTCTTTGATTGTATGTTAGAACTTTTTATGATAAGAAACCTTTCTAGTGATTTTCGTGCTTACATGTTTTAGCACATCTTTTGATTTTGTTCTGTTCAATACTTGTAATCTGTAACTCCTACATCCCAAGTGTTAATGAGAACAAAGCATCACGTTTATCTCAAACTTTGTTCACTCAAACTACTTGTTTGTAGAACAATGAATGTTTTGTTTAAAATCATATGCATTACATTTGAAATGCTTCATATTTTATGCATTGAGTTTAAATTTTGTTTAAACACATTTCAAAACTGAAACTCATATCATTCTGAATGTGTTATAAACTGTTGTTTCTATCTTTCCATTTGTAATGGTTTATCCTTATTGGAATAGATTAGAAATCTATATCTTGGACTAGTGTGTGCATTTACTTGAGACATGATTTACCAATTTCATTTATTTGGACATGTTATTATCAAGTATAATGTTTGTCCCTGATATAGTAGGTAATGGCATCAATTAAATAGGGGGAGATTGTTGGGTATGCCCACTTATATCTCAGTTTCAATGTAATAGGATTGATTAGATTTGATTGATCTATCACCTAAGTTTTATTTCATGGACTTTAGACCCACATGTAAGAAGTATTTATACTTCATTTTTTAGGTTGTCCATTGTAATAGAACAGGCTTAGAAATAGGGCAAGAAGATCAAAATTGAAGAAAATCACTCCGTGAATTTGAGCTACGCGCCATGCGCCTTACACATGCGCCATACGCCTCCTTCTTAAGCACGCGCATGAGTATGCGCCTAGCATAGCTCATGCGCCTCAGATGAGTCAAATCGTGCATACGCTACGCGCCTCTCTAGCTCAACGCGCATCATGAATGTTTTTAACACTCAGTGATTTATTGAAGATTCAAAGACTTGAAGAAGATTCAAACTACGCCAATGATCCAACGGTTGTTAAATAACACGTATGCACCCGCATCTAAGAACATCTGTCCATAACGGTCATATTTGTGTTATGTGTCTAACGGCTATAAAAGGACACGTGCTCCACTCAATGAGCGACAGCACATCCGTCCTTTTCTCTGACTCACCAAGGATTTCCAACGGCTAGTTTTTGGGGCTCTACTATAAATACCCCATAACTTCAACCATTTGAAGTTGCTAAGAATTTCAAGAATTTCTCTCTCAAGCATTTGTTGAAGATTTGAAGATTGCCTTTGTTATTTTCAGAATTCTCAAGAACATCTTCATAACTTCATCCTTAGCCCAGATCCTCAAGCTATAACACTTTAGTTTTCTTGTGCTCTCAATCTCAAAGATCTAAAGAGCCTTGATACTAAAATCACACACGCACCTCTTTAAGTTTGATCACTTAGATCTTTCTTTAAGAGATACACCGGTTATTGTTTTGGATTTGTTCATTCATAGAAATAGATCTTGAGTTAGTGTATAAGCTCAAAAGTTGTAATTTGTAACACTCACTCATTATATAAGATCTCTATTAGAAATCCAAGACTAACCATCTTGGTAGAGGACGTAGATCATTTTCCCGATCGAACCTCTCCAAATGGCTCTTGTTCATATCTTGCTATTTCCTTACAAGTTCATATCATATCTAACTACTTGCTTGTTTATTTATTGTAGATTGATTGATTGAATTGTGTTGTGTTTGTTATATCATTTGCATTAGTTTCTTATTTCACCCACTTTGAGCCAAAATACTTAGAGTGTGTGTGCGCCCCCTTTATCATAATTTGCGCCTATTTACATTACTAAATTCCGCTGTGCATTTCACTCACTCACTTAGGCGCATATCATAACGCTTACTTGATAAAGTACGCATTTGCAATTGAGTTTATCAAGGGTACGAAAAGAATTTTAAAACAGCTATTCACCCCTCCCTCTAGCTATTTTTCATACCCTTGTTGCCCTTTGGGACCAACAGAATCTCTAACCTTTTCTTTTCTTGGGTTAAATAATTAACAAAAGTGGCGACTCCGTTATGTTTTGTGAGATAACCGCATTTGGCCTTTTTGCCCCACAACTCATCGCGTTTTCCGCGCGGGGGCGGGGATTTTTACAGTGGTGACTCCGCTGGGGAGTAAAGTGTTCGCAAACTTCTTTTTAGAAAATTTGAGGACACTTTTGTGTGGGTCAAACTCCCGTTCCCCATTTCTGTTAACTTTTGTGTTTGTTTTTGTGTGCTGTGTTTCTGTTTGAACTTTCTGGAGATGATACTGTTATGGAAATGCAATAAACTGGGGCTTGATGATCAGAAGCTGAAAAACTGCAAAAAATAATTGCCAGCATGCTATAGCCGTACAGCTATGTTGGGCAGGGAGCAGAATGTTCCAAAATTTAACAATTTCGTGCAGGGCAGGAACATTCTTTGTCCCTTTGTCTTCTGCTTGTCCAGGTTCTAAATTTACAGTTTTGTTTGAGCACATTACCTTCTTCTTTTCTAGCCAAAACTTGGTTTTTGAAGCTTAGTCATGCACAAACTTTTGGACATAAATTTGTGTTTTCAAAACCTCCTTGTGCATAACCCATTTTGTAAAAGATTTTTGAATTCTTTGTTGTGCATGTAAGGACATGGCTTGCAACACAAGTCATTTAGACTTCCATTTATAAAATTATGATTATAATGTTAATTTATAAATTATAGTTGATAATAAAATGTGTAGAATTCCTGGATATATAATTACCTAATTGTGATGGGCAAAAGGGTAATATAATATCACTAAGCTTCTTGAAAGGGTGTAGTCCCTAGGTGAAGTGACACAATGTTTCCTATTTAAAGGCCCTTCCATCAAGCCTAGAAACAATTATTCATTCTTGTTATCTCTCCTAAATTCTCTTCACATTATTGAAGTACTTTAGAGATTAAGAAGTCACTATTACTTAGAAGATCTTCATTCCCTACTTCTTCTTCTTCATCTTATTTCTCCCTACATAATCCATGGATTCAACAGGTATATATTTTATCGCTTCCGCTTCATCTCTTCCTCAATCCTATTCTAAAGTGAGTGTGGCATTCAGGGATTAAAATTGTTCCATCAATTGGTATCAGAGCCCCGCTCATCTTTAGTTTAAGTTTGAGTTCTTTTTTTTTTTTTTGGAAAGTGTATACTTTCAATTTTGATTCATTTTCTCTGTTGAATCATTAAGTTTTGATGTTGATTAGGGACTCTAATTCGTTCATAGAGCACTGATAATCATCATCTAAAATTCAGAAAAGGTTTGAAAGTTTTGTTCATTAAAACTAATTGGTTCAAGTGTGACTCTCCCTTCATAACATGGTTTTATGTTTTCATCCATACCATGTGGATCTACTCACTTGATTCCATTAATTTTAAGGCAAGATTATCCCTAAATAACATGGTTTTATGTTTTAAGTACATACCATGTGGATCTACTTGCAATTCATGGCCTTTTGGGAATAAATTAAACAAATTCAGAAAGTGCAGAAAATGGGGTGCTCGGCCGAGACATTTGTTTTGCTCGGCCGAGCATATGAAAAGGCGCGAACTGCTCGGCCAAGTCTTTGGATTTGCTCGGCCGAGCATATGAACAGGCCCCAAAAATGGCATAAACCTGTCGGACCTTTGGTCGAGTTCGGTCCGGTTCTCTTGAATACCCGGTCGGGTCTTTGGTTATGCCCGGTCGGACCAAGACTTGCGCGACCGAGCATTTGGTTTTGCACGGTCGAGCATTGTATGTCAAATAAGGCATTTGTTTCTGATTAAGGTGCTCGGCCGAGTACATCATATGACTCGGCCGAGCAGCTCGGTCGAGCGTTTTGTTTAGAGCGGCCGAGGATAATATGACAAATTGACCAAAACATTCTGATTAAGGTGCTCGGCCGAGCAGTTCATAAGACTCGGCCGAGCAGTTACTGTTCACAGGTTTTGGACTTTTCTAAGTTTTGCACTATTTTGTTTTTCCCTTGGAACAAAACCTACATTATTTCAAACCTAAAAAGTTATGATTAATTATATGCTTTGACAATTTTATTCATTGTTTAAATAATATTGTCGCCTAAGTGATTTACGTTATTTAAACCCTTAAATTGTAAAGTGTTGGATGTTTAAGTTAATATGTGAATGACTTGAATTTTCCAAAGAAGATCTTGACATTTGACTAAACTTAGGCATTCATGTGGTAACAAATAAAATGAACATTAGGATATTTTCTTAGGTACTTATGTCGGCCTAAAGGAAGATTAAGTATTTATTAAAATATAAGTTCAAATTACTTGTTACCTAAGGCAATCATTTATGAGTCAACTCGCAATCCAAAGATTAGTTTTGATGTCATGTTGATTGTCTTATTGATGGATTTCGTTGATATAATTAATCATTTTTCATTTTGTAGTTTCTTATTCATGTTTTTGTTTTCATTCTTTTTTGTTCTCAAAACCCAACAGATTTACTTATTGCTTCATCCGTGATTAATGCTATGAGTACTTTACCGATGCTTAACGGGACTAATTTTAAAACTTGGAAAAATAAATTGATGATGATCTTAGGCTATATGGACATAGATCACGCATTAAGGGAACCGTTTCCTCTTCCTCTTTCTGATATAAGCACTCAAGAAGATTGCTTAAATAATGAGAAGTGGGAACGCTCCAACCGCGTGAGCCTAATGATCATGAATATAGTTGTCCCGGAGACCATTTTGGACGGTGTCTCCAAGGACGTTGATGCTAAAACATTCCTTGATATGATTGAGGGATGTTTGGCATCTACCTCTTCTCATGGGACAAAGAGAAAAGGGAAGGACATTGCGGTTGCAAGTAAAAAGAAGCTTAAGTGATCATCTCATGATCATAAAGAGGAATGCTTCTTTTGCAAGGACCTCACTCACATGAAGTACGACTGCCCTAAGTATCACGCTTGGCGTGCTAAGAAAGGTATGTCATTTGGAATTATTTGTGATAAAGGCTAATTTGGTTTCATTTCCTACATATACATAGTGGTTGAATTATGTTACAACAACTCACATAATGAATGTCTATGTAGGATTGCCTGAAATACCGAAGTCCTGGAGAAGATGAAGGATTCATCTATATGGAAGCCGGGATCCAGTTGAAGTGAAAGGCATCGGGAATTTTGGTTATTGTTAAAGTGCTTAGTGTTATTTGTATAAATAATACATTTGTTGTACCGTCATTTAGACGGAATTTGATATTTATCACACTATTGAACAAAAAAGGTTATTTTGTTCATCTTTTATAAATGTGATTTTTATTTTAAATTCCAAGGTTGTTGGTACTAGTACTTTGTCAAGTGTTCTTTATTTACTTGACATTATTCAAACAATAAATGTGTCCCTTAAATAATAAAACCAAAACTAGAAAGCAAAAGTTGTCAAGTAAAGTTTATATTTTATTAAAGCATAGGCATTTGGGTCATATTTCCAAGAGGAAAATTGATAAGCTTATGTTAAAGGAAAATCTTAAACAAACTTGATAATTTGGAAAATACTTTTGCATTAAATGCCTTAAAGTAAATTTACAAACATTATAGTATTCTCGAGAGCATCAAGTGTCTCAATGAACTAATGCATTCGGATATTTGTAGGCCATTAATTATTCCTTCATGGAAAAGGTCAAAAATAGTTATTATGTTCAAAATGACTAACTCTTAGTTTGAATACATTTATTTGCTTCATAAAATATTGAGTTTGGACGTTGTAAAAGTCTTATAAAGACAAAGTTGGAAATCAACTTTGAAGACTATTAAGAACATTAGGGTCATTCATGATGGTGTATACATCTTTGGAATGATTGTTAAAAGGAACAACGTCTAGGTCCTTTTTACTCTCTATTTTGAAAGAGTGTAGGATTATCTCTCTCTACATTGAGCCGGGTACGCCTAGCATGAATATTGTAATAGAGACATATTGAAATCCTTAAGGATATGATAATAAGTATGTTTTATACTTCTCTTACCTCACTCATTATGGGCGATACGTTAAAGCCGCAACCTTTATTCTCATTAAAGCTCCCTCTAAGGCTACTAATATAAACCCTTAATGATTTAAGGACGCGTTCCTTATTCGTCCTTAAATCATATTCATTTATGGGATTATCTAGCATAAGGATAGACTTTATAAGTCTACTAAGGGCAAGTTAGACGTAAGATTATTAGTAGTTATTCATGGGGTAAGCCGAGAGAACTAGGGGATATATGAATTTTACAACCCAAAAGTTAGAACGTTTTGAAAAACGAGAAATGCTAGGTTTTTTTAAGGATGTTGAATTTAGTGGGAGAATTTGGAGTAATATTTTGAATTTGAAAAGGAAGAGGAGTTCATTTGTATGGAATCCATTTATATACCACTTCCCATAGTTCCAATTGGATATCAAGTTTTGAACTTGACATTCAAGAAGAACATACAATTCAAAATAAATATGATTTCCCTATAAATATTGAACAACATGGAAATGTTGATTATAAGAAGGAAATTCAACAACCTCAAAATAAGATAGAACCGGTGCCCTTTGGAAGATCCAATAGAGTAAGAAGAAAGTGCAAATCCGGATAATTATGAAGTGTATATTGCCGAGAATAAAGGACACTTAGGTTTAGTGGGAGATGAGTCTCTCATTTTCCATGAAACCATTAATAGTTCTAATTCTCATATAGTAAATTAATGTCATAAATGAAGGGTTAAAATCTATAAGGATAACAACGTTTGGGATCTTGTCCCATTACCTAAAGATGTGAAACCTATTGGGATTAAATTAATCTTTATGACCAAAAGGATTCACAAGGTAATATGGAAAGATATAAAGCCCATCTAATTGTTAAAGATTTGACTCAAAAGGAAGACATTAATTATGAAGAAAGCACTTTTCCGGTATCTTCTAAAAAGACTTTTAGATCATTATGGCACATATAGCAGATTATGATCTTGAAGTTTATCAAATGGATATAAAGACAACTTTCCTTAATAGAGACATTGAGGAATATATGGTTGATTTGGATCAAACTAAGCAATTAGTTTGTGAATTTAAAGAAATCCATTTGTGGACTCAAGCAAGTTTCTCATCAATGGTACTTAATCAAGTTATTTTTATTTGGTTTTGAAAAGAATCTTGATTAAGACTGTGTATACCATAAGTTCAGTGGGAGTAAATTTATAATTTTGGTCTTATATATGGATGATGATTTTGCTTGCTAGTAATGATACCTTATTAAGGAAACTAAGAAATTTCTTATTTGAAATGAAAGATCTTGGTAAGGCATCTTTGTATTAAGAATCCAAATTCACCGTGATCACTCACGAGATATTTTAGGATTATCACAAAAAGGCCATATGGAAAGGTATTACAAAAGGTTTAGCATGCAAAAATGTAAACCACATGACACCCCTAATTTTAAAGGAGACATTCTTAGTCTCAAACAGTGTCCTAAAAGTAAATTTTGAATCCAAGTATATGGAAAATTCCCTCTTTACATCAGCAGTAGGAAGCTTAATGTATATGTATATCTTACATTTAATGTTGGGATGCTTGGTCAATACCAAAGAAATCGGGAAAGAACATTAAGTAGCAGCCAAAAGAATGATAGAAGTATTTACAAAATACTAAAGAACTACATGCCTATGTTTTGAAGTCGGATCATCTTGAGATCATTAGGTATTCCGACATTAGTTAAATATATGGCTGCATATGTTTTAATGGACTGTAATTTGTCAAAACAAGTGTCGAAAGACCAATTAAGAAATGACTATCAGGTAGAAGTTCTGTACTCTAACAAGAGTTTATGGATTTAGACATTAATTATCTTGTTATAAAGAAAACATGAACGAAAGGGATACAACTTATAGAAACAAACTCTATTTAGAGGATCCATTTATGAAAGAGTTATCATCTTCAGTGTTTCACGAGCATGTTGCTCATATGGGTGTAACAACTTTTGATAACATTTAGTATAGTGGGAGTTTGTGTTGTTCTTTCATTAATTGTTCTATTATTTAAAGTTTTGATCTCATTTGGTTAAGTTGGACTAGTTGGAAGAATATGTATATATTCATTATGATTCCATGCTACACATCTATACTTTTGATCTATGTCATTTAGTTAGATTTGTATACGTGATTATTGTGGGTTTAGTTGCGAATTAATTACAACGACTGCCCCTTTAGTCCTATACTTGTATGGCTAATGGACGAGATTGTTATAAATGACAATAAAGTGCGCACATTAGGGTTGTCATTTGTGTTATATTCATGATTTAAAGGAAGGACTTTGTTTTGCAACCCAAGTGGGAGATTGTAAGGACATGGCTTGCAACACAAGTCATTTAGACTTCCATTTATAAAATTATGATTATAATGTTAATTTATAAATTATAGTTGATAATAAAATGTGTAGAATTCCTGGATATATAATTACCTAATTGTGATGGGCAAAAGGGTAATATAATATCACTAAGCTTCTTGAAAGGGTGTAGTCCCTAGGTGAAGTGACACAATGTTTCCTATTTAAAGGCCCTTCCATCAAGCCTAGAAACAACTATTCATTCTTGTTATCTCTCCTAAATTCTCTTCACATTATTGAAGTACTTGAGAGATTAAGAAGTCACTATTACTTAGAAGATCTTCATTTCCTACTTCTTCTTCTTCATCTTATTTCTCCCTACATCATCCATGGATTCAACAGGTATATATTTTATCGCTTCCGCTTCATCTCTTCCTCAATCCTATTCTAAAGTGAGTGTGGCATTCAGGGATTAGAATTGTTCCATCAGTGCACAACTTGTTTTGCAAATGATTTTCAAAAGAATTGTTCTTCTTGAAAAATGTTGATTTCAAAGGATTCTTTGGTTGTGCACAATTTGTTGTACATACAAGTTTTGGCTTTGTTTGTTCATATGATTCTTGCTTGATTGCTTGTGTAAATAGCTCATTCATGCTTGCTCATTTTTGTTGATTATACATTGCTCATAATGTTAAAACGAATTGAAAATTTCTATTTTAACTCAAAAGGGAACATAGAATGGCTTCACACTACGCGCACTTGACCTTGCACGTTCCAAGTACCATTTAAACCTGGGATGGATGCCACGATGCAGCTTGATTGGTGTTCTTGTGCCCTTCTAGCGCGCACGGGTCCATTCCACCTCCCCTTCCGAGCCGAGTCAACCACACTCGTCCGTGACACACAAATACCGAGACCTTGGTTGGTTTTTGGTCTAGCTCACGTTACCACGTCCCTAATACGTGTCTGAGATTAATTGTGGCCAAGTTAATGCCCGAGTCATGACTCCTTGTGAAAGCAAGTGTGACCATGGTCAACTTTGACCCGGTCCTTGACTTACGCGTTAATGTTGACCGTAATTAACCTAAGTCATGTATTAAGGATAGGGTGACGCCCTGCTGTCAAGCCCTAATGAATGGTCCATACTAATCATCCTTAAGCCCAAGGATAAGGTTCGAGAGCCCTCATCAAAGATGAGGTTATGCCGGAAGTCCCTTAAGTCCCTAAGACGAATCTCGATCTTAACCGGGGCTTAATCATGATTGGAATGGCTCACGCATTGGGAATCTTGCGACGCACTAGACCCTAGGTTCGTTA
This sequence comes from Campanula takesimana, assembly GCA_026119855.1. Classification (NCBI taxonomy): domain Eukaryota; kingdom Viridiplantae; phylum Streptophyta; class Magnoliopsida; order Asterales; family Campanulaceae; genus Campanula; species Campanula takesimana. The sequence continues at coordinate 1,772,559 of JAOWBW010000028.1, forward strand.
ATTTCGGTCGGTGGAAGCCGCTTGCCCTATAGGACCCTTGCCCGGGATAGTCCATCCTTGGGAGTGTACAAGGCAGGTGAAAAACGAGGGGTCTATAGGCGTAGTGATGGCCTCCACTGATCCAGGATTTAGAATAGTTGCGAAAAAGAAGAGAAATCTTTCCCAACCGATTAGGAACAAAATGTGTTTTAAGTATACATGAATAATAAGTGCTAAGTCATTAAATTGTGCGCTAACGTTTGTTCGTGTGACAAAACCGCTTAATAATGATTAAGAGAATAAGCAAAATATTTTTTTTCCTAAAAGCGATTTTATTAAGTTCATCCCGAATGCATGGCTTGGGCTTGTTTTCCCCCTCCAAAAAAAGGAGTCAAACTTGTTTCTCTCAAAGAGTCAAAATCTCGTTTGTGTTGAGTCCCAGTCTTACTCAAAGCATGGCTTTTCAAAACCCTTCTGCGGTGCCCTTACGGCTTGCCGGTCCTTTGTGCCATAGGGAGCAATGGAAGCCCGCTTCGAAAACATTGAAAGAGCCATGGGTGCCATGCAGCAAGTAATGAGAAGATTGGAGTATGAACAGGGTCGATTGCTAGGGATCATTGCTAGGATGCAAGAAAAGCAAACTCCAAACCTAGAAGGAGAAGTTGAGAAGATGTGGGTCAAAATGGTGCATCCTTGCCTTCGTGAGCTCCTAAAAGATCGGGAAAACGATTGGCATCAGGAAAGGAAAAGTGTGAGGGATGAATTGGACTCATAAAGCTGTATTCAGCAGGAAGACATGAGGAACATCCAAGCCTGCATGCAAACAGTAGTAGATGCAATCCTAGATATCAGGGCCTACCTCAGAAATCATCCACACTTGAAAAATCCCCCCACCGGGCCCGTCTCAAACAACCCCTCCTTTGTTGCTCCAGTCGATGCCCAAATGACTCCGGGACGTCGGGGAAGTCTACCTCCTCAAAACCAAACCCCAAACGGAGGTCTGCCACCAAGAAACAGCCGACCTCGCCCCATGGTCCCCAAACCCTCTCACCGTCAAAGGGCCGCCCTATACCGCCTCTTTCGCGAGCTGGGAACCCCGAGAGCCTCGCTACTCGATCAATTTCTCAAAGAAGGGAAAATCACATTACTTGACCCAAGTGCGATCTCATCCGAGCATCCCAGCCAACGGTCCGATGAAACTCAGTTTTGCCGCTATCACCAAGGGGTAGGACACTCCACCGGGGCGTGTGATGCCTTGAAAGATAGAATCCAAGAACTCATCGACGAAGGTGTCATTACCAAGCAAGGAGACAAATGGGTTTGAACAGGAGATGTAAGGAGGTGGAAGAGGGAAAGAATCCTAGGGGTGGCCTAATGTCATAGGTTCTAGAGAGTCTTCAAAAGTCTGTAATGGACAGGGTCCTTTGTATTTTTGCTTTTCCAAAATGCCCTACGAGGTGGGAGTCTGTAAAAGGCCACGGAATTGTCAAAGGTCAAGTCAATGTAACCAACATGTCGAGTCTATGATTGTAAAAATCGAGTCTTATGAATAATATGAATCACTTTTACTTCTATTCTCTCTAGACTTGAGGCAATACATCGTAACTTACATTAACTCTCGGAATCGTTTCGATTAATGTCAACAAATGATGTTTATGTCCCCAAAATGATGAGTTGGCTCTCCAAACATAATAGTCGACAACGAGTCATTAAGGGACGAATGGGCCTAAACATAAAAGGGTGATAAATTCAAACAATTAATTTTGATATGAATGAATGTTGTGATCAATTGGCATGGAGAGACCATCAATGGCAAATCTTCCCCATACACATTCCCCGATACACACACTTCCCACGCAAACTCTTGACAAAAGTGAGGCCGAGAATGTTGCCACCCAACCATAGAAGTCCACTAATGGGCCAGCAAAATGGAAGATCCCAAAAGGCAAAAGCCGGACGCACATCTTAGGAAAGAGCCAAACACGTGAATTTCTGTCCATAGGCTTCCTTCCTCAGAAAAGGGACTCACTCCCGTAAATGCCTGTGCGTATACTCGTGTGAGCAAACGTGATTTACTCCTATCCGTGTCAGGGCCAACTATTTCCCTTGTCCACGTCTGAGTCAACTAGGCCACTCCTAGGAGGAAAAGGTAGTGGGAAACGTGAAGAGGGCTAAAATGGCATGTGTGGATGTTAAGGGGAAAGGAGCGTCCCGAATAACGAAAGACGCAAGGCACTGGGGCTAGCAAGCCATGACCACGAGGCCTGATGAGTAGTCCTCGACGAAGACAAGACACTGGGGATGGAAAGCCATGACTGTGAGACCCGAGGAACAACTCCGGACAAGGGAAAAACACTGGGGCTAGCAAGCCATGACCGCGAAACCTGAGGAGTAGTTCCCGACAAAGCAAGGCACTTGGGCTGGCAAGCCATGATCGTGCAATGGAAGGGCCAACGGAGAGTCATGCTTTGGGTAAAAAGGTTTGAGTCAAATAAGGCCTCCCGTCTGTCAAAATTCCTTGAAAGCCCTCAAAAAGTTTGGTCGAAAAGTCAGCCATGCTTGTACTATCCGTACGGCTGGTTTAGCCATGTGAAAAATTTCATACCAGCAGCCTGTGTCAGCTGATTTCCCACGGGTAAAACTCACTCTCACCTGTGCAAAAAAAATGTCTGATACATGTCAAAGTCTGTACAGTTGAGTCAAAACATGTTTTGGGAATCCCCGACACCTTAAAATGACCACAAAGCCCTCTCGAGCCCAAGCTTGCATGATAGATGAATTTACAAATAAAGAACAAAGTTTCAAACATTAAAAGACAACAAGTTTAATTCACAATGTTCTTAAAATAAAACGAAACAAAGAGAATTGGTTCAAACAGTACATCCTAATCCGAATCTGGATAGGGATCAATGGGAGGCAAATCACAGATCTCCAGGGGTCGTGACAAATACATGCTCGGGTCAAAGTGGAAGAGGGACTCCGTCAAACCCATGCCCTCATCAGGAGGAGGTTCAAAAGAACGCCAAGCAGATTGGGAAGAAGGACCCGGACGGTCAGAATGAGATGGCCCGACTCTCTCCAACTCTAAGTGAGCAAATGGGTCTGGGGCTGCCTCCCGAGCACTGGTTCCCCGACACGAGCCCTGAGAAGGCGAGACATCCGCAGCACTCATCGATTGACTACGGACAAAGGTCGGAAGAGGCTCCAAGCTCGATGCCATCTTACGAGGCCTCTCTTCACCACTCATTGAGCTCCGGCCCGGTATAAAATGGGGCTCCATCTGGTTGCCATTGTAAGAAGGACCCGTGAGTTTTCTGAACCATCTATTGGCCCGCCCCATGAAGGTAGGGCGCTTCAGCAGGGCCCGCGTCGCCACCTGCACATGGAAATGAGACTACTCAATAAAAAAAAAATGAAAAAAAAGGGGGACAGTGATATGGGATGAGTAAGTGTGTGCGAAGGAAAGCATACCACGCCCTCAGGAGCATCCTCATGTGGGGCTCCTTCTCCCACTACAGATGTGGCCACCATATGGACACAGTGGTCCAAGTAGACGTATGAATAATCCTTCCATGTTGGGGGAGCCACCCCAGAAGCCACTACTTGTGGCGACCTTAGCTTTCGGGCCACGAAGCGCCCATACGGCTTGTCGGTAATGAAATCAGTGGCGCTCGCTCCGATAAGATAGGGGTCATCCCTTCGGTCAATCATAAACATGGAGTCAGGAGGATCAACGGGAGCCCTCTGCATAAGCTCGAGCCCGTGCTGCCAGAGCACTCTCTCCCCTAAATAGAAGGCCTCTCCTCGGAACCCCACCAGGAGCCTCCTCTCCCGTGTAACCCGCAGCACCTCAGATAGGTCAATGCCTAGCCTTTGCCCCTCATACCTCGACCAAGGAAAGAGGTTGAGTTCGGCCGGTATGGCGCCCCTCAGCACTGCCCGGACGTCGGCATGGCGAACGGAGACACGCCCTTTGGATCCTATCCTCTTTCGGGCATCCCGAGCCCAATAGACCATGGTCGGGAAGGTAATGGCAGGATCGACGGTCTGCTCCCACGGATAGCCACCGAAGATCTCGTAGTACCAAGCCTGAAAGGAAAATGGAAAGGGAAACGTTAAGATGCCGAAAACTGGAAAAGGAGAATGAGAAGGAGAAAACAAAATGAGGGAAAGGAAAGAATCTACCTCTAGGGCAAACTGGAAGCAAGCCAAGGACTTGCTTGCTTTCCGGCTAAACTTGTTGAGCTCCATATACAACTCAGCCAACCCAGCCTCTCCCCAAGAAATACTTCGGACGGTCTCAGGAGTAGTCAATGACCTGAGGAGAGAGAACATGCAGGTAGTGTCGGCGTTGGCGAAGAGGGTGTTGCTGAGAAGAAGCCATACATAAGATCATCCGAGCTGCTCTGCAGTCGCCAAGCCCGCCAAATATTCTGGGATCCTGTCTCGAATGGCCCGCTCAACAGCCTGCACCGTGATCCCCAAGCCCTTGGTAGGGCCCGAAAAGCCAATAAGTGCCTGGATGTCCGGGGATGAGAGTCGATCGGTCCAGATAACAGGCCCGCCACTAAAGGAAAGCCCGGTGATGGAAGAAAAGTCGGCAGGAGTCACGGTCACCTCCTCCCAGCTCAAATGGAAAGTGTGGGTGGTATCCCACCAATGCTTGCCTAAGGCAGTAATGAGCCCAAGACTCCTGTTAGTGCTCACCAGCTGGCCCATAATATGAATAAACGGCACCAGGCCGGTGCCCTCTACCCAATCTCTCGGACCAGACTCGTCGCTGACAGCCACGGTCATAGCCTCCCACAGGGAGCAGCACATGTCAGGAGATCCCCGAGATTTGGGATCACCGCCCTGCAGGTAAACACAGCAAAGGTATGAATAACATAGATTTAAAATACCAATGCATGTAATAAATGAATGTGATGAATAAATCATGTGAATAAAAAATGTTTTCTCCCCTTTTTAAATTGCGATAAGCGTTTGGGGGTGTGTTCATAAAATGTTTTCTCCCTTTTCAAATTGCGATAAGCATTTGAGGGTGTGTGTATAAAATGTTTTCTCCCTTTTCAAATTGCGATAAGCGTTTGGGGGTGTGTGTATAAAGTGTTTTCTCCATTTTCAAATTGCGATAAACGTTTGGGGGTGTGTTTATATAGGGAATGTGTAAAGTTTTGTTTAGAAAGGTGTTATCCTGTCCCCATTCCAAGACTTAGTGTCCCGAACCATCATTAAAATGCGATAACTTGTCCTAGGAAATACTAGCACGCACTTGAATGTGTCAAAATGACTAGTCGAGCCTTAGGTACAAGTAGTTTATGCACAACGCACTTCGATTTTGGGATGTATAGCTAGGCATGTCCAAATGACGCAATGAGCACACGCTCTCGTCCCTAGTGATCCCAACGACACAAAAATGAGGCTAATTTCATTAAATTGTGTCAAGAAATGCAAAGATCTCAAATAGCATGAATGTAGGCCCTAAGACTAGGGAATGCACAAAATGCTCACAATGGACATGAATCGAGTAGGAAATGATGATTACCGCTCGTTCGTGACATAGATGGACGTCGGGAGACTTGTAGAAACCCGCTCCCACATCATTTAAGGCAATATGGTAGCCCCAAAAATTACGAACCATGTCAAGCCTTCTATCCGCTCCCCTTGGGTAACCTCTTCTTGCCCGAGCATCCATGAGCAAACCTAGAACGAATTAGGTAGAAATTTCGGGAAAAGGGTGAAGTTATGCTCTCAAAAATAGCCTCTTTCTCTGATTTTCGGCCTGAGTTTTGAAATGTGCAGCAACCATCTGTATGGCTGCTGTTTTTAAAAAAGAAGGAGACGCCTCCTTGAGCCGTACGGCTGGTTTGGGCGAGAGGAAATCTCAGCCCACAATTTATACTTTGGCCCCTGGCGCCTTGAGCATGGTTTCCCCTGGGTTTCTGAAATAGGACTTAGGCTCCTCCCCTTTGGAAAATGTCCAAAATGACTCTCTTGGCTCATGCAACTTGAATTGAACCTAGAAAAATTAGGTTCTCAATGAAAATGAAATCGGGCAGTCCCTAGATAGACGTAAGACCAGCTTTGTTGAACTTAACATGGCCGTACTTCGTAAGTCTAGGTTAAGAATGTGAAATTGACCCGGCCGTGTTTCGTAAGCCCGAGTCAAGAATGTGAACCTTGTGAAATTGACCCGGCCGTGTTTCGTAAGCCCGAGTCAAGAATGTGAACCTTGTGAAATTAGCCCGGCCGCGATTCGTAAGTCCAGGTTGAGGATGTTAATTTAACTCGGCCGCGCTTCGTAAGTCCAGGTTAAGGATGTGAATTTAACCCGGCCGCGCTTCGTAAGTCCAGGTTAAGGATGTGAATTTAACCCGGACGTGCTTCGTAAGTTCAGGTTAAGGATGTGAATTTAACCCGGCCGTGCCTCGTAAGTTCAAGTTAAGAATGTGAATTTAACCCGACCGCAACTCGTAAGTCCAGGTTAAAAATGTTAAGAGTGTTGAATTTAACCCGGCCATACTTCGTAAGTCCAGGTTAATAGGTTTTGTGAGAGTGTCCTTTGGCCGTCCGACGTGATGTAAGACCATTAGGTTTTGTGAGATTATGTCATTTGACCGTCCGGCATGACGTAAGACCATTAGGTTTTGTGAGATTATGTCCTTTGGTCATCCGGCATGACGTAAGACCATTAGGTTTTATGAAAAAGTGTCCTTTGGCAGTCCGGCGTGACGTAAGACCATTAGGTATTGTGAGAGTGTCCTTTGGCAGTCCAGCGTGACGTAAGACCATTAGGTTTTGTGAGATTCGTCCTTTGGCCGTCCGGTGTGACATAAGACCATTAGGTTTTGTGAGATTGTGTCCTTTGGCCGTCCGGCGTGACGTAAGTCCATTAGGTTCCGTAAGATTCGTCCTTGGCCGTCCGGCGTGATGTAAGACCATTGGATTTTGTTGACCCGGCCGTACTTCGTAAGTCCAGGTTAATAGGTTTTGTGAGAGTGTCCTTTGGCCGTCCGGCGTGACGTAAGACCATTGGATTTTGTTGACCCGGCCGTACTTCGTAAGTCCAGGTTAATAGGTTTTGTGAGGGTGTCCTTTGGCCGTCCGGTGTGACGTAAGACCATTAGGTTTTGTGAGATTATGTCCTTTGGCTGTCCGGTGTGACGTAAGTCCATTAGGTTTTGTGAGATTGTGTCCTTTTGGCCGTCCGGTGTGACGTAAGACCATTAGGCTCCATGAGATTCGTCCGTTAGCCGTCCGGTGTGACGTAAGATCATTAGGCTCCGTGAGATTCGTCCTTTGGCAGTCCGGATTGACATAAGTCCATTAGGCTCCGTGAGATTCATCCTTGGCCGTCCGGCGTGACGTAAGACCATTGGATTTTTGTTGACGTGGCCGTACTTCGTAAGTCCAGGGTAGAAAGTGAAATCGTGAAAGTCCCGGCCGTACCTCGTAAGTCTAGGATGAAAGTTAATATGTTATCACCTCGGCAGCCCTTGGTAGGGCGTAAGACCAGTATAGGCATGTTAGGTCAAGAAAACCTTTGTCCCCGAGAGTGGCCAGGTTAGAGAAAACCTATCAATGTGTCCTGACAGTCTGTGATGACGTGAGACCAGCTTATGCAGTTGACCCTCCACCATGAGATAAGTTGACTAGTTTGTGTAGTCGACACTCCGCCATGAGAAAAGTTGACCAAATTGACCATGTGTCCCGGCAGTCTGTGATGACGTGAGACCAGTTTGTGTAGTCGACCCTCCGTCATGAGAAAAGTTGACCAAATTGACCATGTGGCCCGACAGTCCTTAGTCGGATGTAAGACCAGTTACCCTCGAGTCGACCCTCTCCTGATAGAGCCAAGTCGATCGAACCTAGCCTCTGAGCCATGCCCATTATTTGAGCCTCTGAGCCATGCCTATTCCTTGAGTCGACCCTCTCCGATAGAGCCAAGTCGATCGAGTCTAGCCTTTGAGCCATGCCCATTATTTGAGCCTCTGAGCCATGCCTATTCCTTGAGTCGACCCTCTCTGATAGAGCCAAGTCGATCAAGTCTAGCCGAGCCATGCCCATCATTTGAGCCTCTGAGCTATGCCAGCCCCCTTTAGTCAACCCCCTCCGAATAGGGCCAAGTTGGTCAAGCCCGGCCTTTGAGCCATTCCTGTTTAGGAAAGGATGAATAGATATCCACCTAGAGCCCATAGGTTTGAGTAGCCTTAAAATCTCTCACCCGAACTACGTTAGGCTTGATTCCCTTGAATAGTGATACGTAGGAATCCTATACCTCTAGGTCCAGCCATAGAACAAATCGGTTATGCCGTCCTCCTATCAAAATGGGATGCTTATAGGTTTGAGTAGCCTTAGAAACTCTCAACCAAATCGGCTATGCCGTCCTCCCATCAAAATGGGATGCTTATAGGTTTGAGTAGCCTTGAAATCTCTCACCCAAATCAGCTAAGCCGTCCTCCCATCAGATTGGGATCCTTGTTTTGTCGACAACCCCGCTTTTTTCAAAAGCGACGTTGCCGAGGGGCTCTGTAAGTACCCCAATCTGAACTGACCTACTTTAGAGGAATTCTTGGTACCATTTAGGGATAAACCGATGGGCCAGGACCTCACTAGGATAAACCCGATATTCCAGGACTGAACTGGAATGAAACTTAGAAAAATCCCAGAAGCTCGCCAGATCGAGTCGTACGGATGATTTGGGCACATGAGGTCCCTAGCCGTACGGCTATGTTGGGCACCCTCAGCCTCTATAAATTGAACCCCATGCTGATCATTTCAGGGGGGAGAAAACGTTTTATGAGCTGAAACTCTGCCTGTTTGAGAGCAGAAAGTGAGTGATATACACATTTGAGTGATTAGAGAGGAAGATAGGCCATAACCACAATAGGTGAAGCCTCCTTCTCCCCATCTTCTTCTTCATCTCAAACTCTCTTTTATCTTTGTTCATATTACTTGTTTATCTTGTGTTATTTCTTCTTGTTCTTGCAAAGTCTTGTCCATCTCAAGCACTTTACATTTCTTGCAAGTCTTGTCTATTTTCAAGCACTATATCTATATACTCCCTCCGTCCCAGCTCACTTGAGACTTTTTGACCAAAACTGATCAACTTAAGGTCGGTTTGACCAACACTTTATAGAAATATTTATGTTCCAAAAAAATTTTTAAAATTGTTATTGAGAGGATTTTTAATGGTAATCATTTTACATTTTTTTTATTTTTATTTGGATCATAAATATTTTTATAAAGTGTTGGTCAAACCGACCTTAAGTTGACAAGTTTTGGTCAAAAAGTCTCAAGTGAGCTGGGACGGAGGGAGTATTATACAAGTCTTGGCCTTCCAAGCTATATATATTATGATTATATATGTATATGATCCAAATCATGAGGTGATTCAAGGTTCCCTTCACACATAGTGTGTGATTATAGGGTAAAACCTAAAGATGATCATGGTTTGTTACATTTTCATGTTGATTTTGTTTTTATTTGGCCATGAGAGTCATGATTGGGTGATAAAGTCTCAATCTTTATCATCCCAATCATAACCTAGCCATAAAATTACCAAACATGGGACATAAAGACTCAATCTTTATGTTATATTTGTGTCCCTAAAGGTTTAATCTTGTATAATAAGTCCATTTTGGTGGTAAAGTTTCAATCTTTATCCACCAAAATGGTCATTTTGGTTTGAATGCCATGTTCATCAACTTTTCATAAATTTCTCCAATGATTGCCTTTGATCACACCCAAATCTTTGTTTTTGGGGTTCCTTTGATGATCAAAGTGCATAGGAATGAACTTTTCAAAGTTTTGTTGTTAATCATACACTGGAAATCAACATTCCAGTCCTGTTTCAGCAAAGATACTCTGTTTTGACTGAAACTGGACTGTTTTCTGATAAACTGTAAAAATGCCCTGGAGAGCCCTCCCCATCCGTACAGCTACTTTGGCCGGGGAGGGCATTTTCCAGTTTCTTCCTATTTTGAAAAAAAACACACACACACATGCACTTTCGTTAACTAAAATTAGGGAGACGCGGTCCTATCCGAGGCGACTTGGGTGACGTAAAACTCTTCCCAAGGCGTAACCTGACCTCCAAACTAATAGAATCTCTAACCTTTTCTTTTGTTGGGTTAAATAATTAACAAAAGTGGCGACTCCGTTATGTTTTGTGAGATAACCGCGTTTGGCCTTTTCGCCCCATAACTCGTCTCATTTTCCGCGCGAGGGCGGGGATCCTTACAGACATGCTTCAGGCTGAGTTGCTAGGGAAGGACTTTGAGCCTAGCGGTGCTTTGAGATACAAGGAAGCTGCTGCTGATTCGAACAATATTCTGGCTGACCCTTTCGGCAATCATTTGGATAACTTTTATGCTCAGAGGCGCCTTGCTGCGCAGAAGGTCGTGGTCCGTCTCAGTGTTCCTAGGCCGCCAAAGAGGACTAGGATTGGGAGCCGTTCGGGTGGTGTGAGAGCCCGCGCGCAAACCTTTCGAAATTGGTCCGTGCGAATGCGGCTTGAATCTGCTCGGTTTCTCATAGCGGTTTCTGTACCTTTGGTTTTGAAAAAGCAGAGAGTCGCCACCTCATTTTATTTAGGTAAAATAGAGATAAAACCCTTTTTAATTTTGAAGTGGGTTCGGGGGCTAGGTTACGAGTAGAGAAGGTGATAAGCAGCACTCCACTCGCCCTTACGGCCTCTAGTATGCTTCCGCCTACGATTCATTTTTATGCCTTATTCGAAAGATTGATTTTATGCCTTAACTTGAAAATAATGTGTGTTTATGTACAATGGTGTCTCCTATTCTAGGTATGTTCATTTAAGTCGCGGTCGGGAATCGGCTTGGGTGGATTCCCGGTCGGTTTTCAAAAATGGTCTTAAATATATAAAAAGAAAAGAAAACATACAAAGGGGAGAGAATTAATTACATTATATACAAAAGGGGGAACAAATCTATTAATACTCCCTCCGTCCCTATTTACCTTACAAAAATGAGGCTTTGCACAAAAATTAAGAAAATGATTGTAAAGTTGATGTGTTGTGAGTGTAGATAGTTGAGTGAGAGAGAGAAAGTGGGTAGAGAAAAGTAAGTGGATAGTTGTTGTGAGTATGACAAGTGGGTCCCACTATTTAAAAATGTTTAAAAGTTTCCTTTTTGGGATTTTGTAATGTAAATAGGGACACCCAAAATGGCAATTTTTGTAAGGTAAATAGGGACGGAGTATATTAAAGCAAGGTTTTGGTAATTTTTCAAACATTGAGGGGTATTTTCGTAACTTTCCATCTACACTATAATAATAACAACCAAGTTGGAAAGAAGCATGTTAGAATTAAGGGTATTCTCGGTATTTTCACTTGCAAAAATAAGGTTATTTTGGTCATTAAATTCTCATAGTGGCTTCTAGATTACTCAAGAAAGCACTCATCTAATTCTACACACAAAAGGAAGCTACGTTGATTGGGGGAGGAAACGGTGGGTCGGTGAACGAGGTAACTTCTTGCCCTCTTACTCCATTTTAACTCACCCTCTCTCTCTCACTCTTCCTCAACACATTTTACGGAAGAAACACAGAAAAGTGCACACAAACACATAGGGGAACACACACGCATAAACAAATTAACCCATTGTTTGAATCAAAGAAGCAGAAAAATGAAGATCATATGCATAATCAGTCTCGATAAGACGTTGGCCTGCAGAGATTGTTTGGTGATGGCGGTAGCGGTGGTCGTGGCGGCGGTGGCTGGTGATATTAAAGTGTTTTGGTGGCTGCATGAAGTGTGAGAGAAATATAGCTGTGAAGTACTTTATCGAAGTCGAGAATCTTCCTTACGGTGTCTTCAAGCCTGAATCCGGTTCAGAACCTAGACCTGGAGTAGCAATTGGAGACTACGTCTTGGACCTCTCCGTCGTTTCCTCCGCCGGCCTCTTTGACGGCCCCTTACTTAGCAATTCTGATTGCTTCCATCAGGTTCTCTTCTGATTTATCAAGTTTTCTTTTTAATCTTCTATAATTTTGTGTCATTTTGATAATTGACTAAAATTAACACAGAAGAGAAGGAGGCAACTGACAATCATCAATGGTTTTAGAAGCTCCGTTGATTAAAGAGGAAGCGGAGGAGTAGTGAGCGATAAAGACACTGTGGCTGAGCAACGATCTGATGGACGGACCAAGAATGTTGATGTGACCTGACCTGATGTTGCTCCTGTTTCTGGATCGGCTGTGGCGATGGTGGAGGCTACGGTAGATGCGGTGGCTACGGTGTAGGCGGTGGTAGAGACTACGGTGGAGGCGGCGGTAACGGCTGCTTCAAGTGTGGTGAATCTGGTCACATGGCTAGGGAGTATCTTCCGATGGAGGAGGCCATGGCACCATCTGAATCTATTACTAGTTATGCTGACTTTCGCTCTAAGTTTCTAGCTCGCTTTAGTGCCTCAGGAGCCCATCCCATTAGAAAGCAAGATTTGTGTAGTATCAGGCAAAAGGTGGGAGAATCCCTGACTAGTTACATGGATAGATTCAAATCCATTGCTGATAGAATTTCTAGCACCAGTCAGGATGAAGTGATCATGTTATTTTCTGCTGGCTTGAAACCTGGAGCATTCAAAAAAGAGCTGAATATGAGGATGCCGGCGACATCAAGGGATATGTTTAAAAGAGCAAGGGGGTATGCTGGTGGTGATGATGGAGATGTTACTCCAGTCATTAGGAAAAATGTAAAAAGAGAATTGAGTCTGTCCAGGAAGGAAGACCTAAGGGGACCCCAAAGAAAGTAACGAAGATGGAAAACAGAGGAAGTCCGGGAGATCATTTCCATGAGCAAGTCTTCATAAAGCTCACCCTAAATCCTAGCGACTTAATGAAGCTGGTGGAATTACCTAAAGCTTTCCCTCTCAGAAAGGAGTCAGAGGCCAAGAGGGATAAAAGTAAATTTTGTGATTATCACCAGTATGTTGGCCACGTTACGGATAATTGCTTCAATTTGAAGAGGGTGATACAAAGAAAGGTGGATAACGGAGAGCTAGAAGAGTATGTTGTGAAGGAGGGGGTACATGGAGAAAGGGTAGAAGAGAAAAGTGTGGTAGATGTGATTAGTGATCCATTACCAAGCATTAAGAAGCTCAACCATCAAGTGTATAGCCTGACGCACACTTTCAACATGGCAACTTATCCCTCTAGTGAGGAAAGATTAATCAGTTTTTCAAGGAAAGAATTGGCAACTTCATATGATCATGCAAGTCAGCCCATTTTACTTACTATTTACTCAACAAACAGCGTAGTGCACAGAGTGCTTGTGGATATAGGAGCAAGTCGCAATATTCTGTATTATGAAGCTTATAGAAGGATGGGGTATTCGGACGCACATCTTGCTCCCTATGGTGGAATGCTGGAGGGTTTCACTAATCATACTGTCAGGGTGAAAGGAACTATAACCCTTCCAGTAGAGATTAAAGAAGATAATAAAAGCACAACTTGTATTGTGGAATTCATGGTGATTGACCTCATTTCTCTGTACAATTCGATAGTGGGAATTCCTTTTATGAGAAGTTTTGAAATGGTGGTCTCTATTCCCCATCAAAGGGTAAAGTTTCCAACCCCATGGGAATCGCCTGCTTGAAAAGTGAGTCAGTGTCTACTATCAAGGAAAAGATTGAAATGCAGAAGGCTAAGAACCAAGTATCCGCCACTGTGAATGGTGTCCCTGAAAAGTTTAGTATTATTACAATTGCTGACTTCTTTATGGAGAGGGAATGGGAAGAGACTGAAAGCATGAGAAACAAGTCGACAATGGTTTGCTGGGCTGGTGAATCAATGCAAGGATGGAGTTGTGCGGAACTTACTGAAGAAGTTGATGATGAAATAATTTGTGATGAAGTAGAGATGATGGAGCAGCGTGAAGTCGCTAAAATGGACTTGGATGCTGGAGATGGTGAGTTGAATGAGGTAGTTGGAATGGAAATCGATGTTGCAGGGTTGACTTCTCAAGTCAACAAGCAAGGAGTGGAAAAAGGAAGAAGGAAAAGAGAGAAGGAAATGGAGGAAATTATTATTGATTCCCTCCAGATGCGAGATGAACCGGATATTCAGGCCCAGGAGGAGTTAGAAGAGTTAAGAATCAATCCAAAATTTCCAGAACAAAAGGTCAAGATAGGGAAGCAGCTCACCCCAGATGATCGGACTCACTTAGTAAAATTTTTGGAGGAAAATCTTGACATATTTGCGTGGCAAGTGGAAGATATGAAAGGGATCCCGGAGGAGGTTGCAGTTCACAAGTTGAACGTTAATCCGGAGTTCACGCCAATCCGGCAAAAGTATAGATACTTGTCACCGGAAAAGGAGAAAGCCATGCAAGACGAGCTCAAAAAACTTTTGAGGGCAGGAATCATTGAGGAAATCAAATACCCCAGTTGGTTGGCTTGCGTAGTGATGGTGCTAAAGGCTAACGAAAAATGGCGAATGTGTATAGATTTTACAGATCTGAACGAGGCTTGCCCAAAAGATTGTTATCCCTTACCCAAAATAGATAGATTGGTGGACTCTATTGCTGGACATAAGGTGTTGAGTTTCATAGATGCCTACTCAGGTTATCACCAAATCAAGATGGCAGAGGAAGACAAGCCATTAAGAGCTTTCCGCGCTGGTTTGGGAACATATTGCTACAAGATGATGCCATTTGGATTAAAAAATGCTGGAGCAACTTACCAAAGAATGGTGAGTCAAGTTTTTGGATCTCAGCTAGGGAGGAACGTAGAGGCTTACATTGATGACATGGTGATCAAGTCGCGAGATGATGATTATGTTAAGGATCTGGGTAAAACTTTTGGGAATTTAAGGAAGAATTGCATGAAATTGAACCCCAGCAAGTGTACATTTGGGGTGACGGCGGGCAAGTTCCTTGGTTTCATTGTGAACAGGAGGGGAATTGAAGCAAATCTACAGAAAATTCAAGCTCTCCTTGATATAAAACCACCAAGATCAGTCAAGGAGATTCAATGACTCAATGGAAGCATCACTGCCTTGGGGCGTTTTATTTCTCGTTCCGCGGAGAGGTGTCTTCCCTTTTTTAAGGTATTGAAGGGAAGCAAAAAATTTGCATGGGATGAGGAATGCAACAAATTGTTCGAGCAGATTAAAGAGTATTTGGGGAAACCGCCTCTTTTGAGTATCCCTGGTTTTGGTGACGAATTATATGTTTACTTGGCGGCCACAAATTTAGCGGTAGCTGCTGTGTTGATAAAGGAGGAAGGGGGTGTTCAAAAGCCTGTGTATTAAGTTTCTAAGGCGCTAAGTGATGTGGAAACTCGTTTTTTCAATGCTGAGAATCTAGCATATGCCTTAGTAGTGGCAGCCCATAAGTTGAGGGCATATTTCTCAGCCCATACCATCATTGTCTTAACGGACGCTCCCCTAAGGAAGATACTCCAACAGCCAGATGTGTTAGGAAGGTTGTTGAATTAGTCCATTGAGATAATGGAGTTCGATATCAAGTATCAATCTCGAAAGGCGATCAAAGCTCAAGCATTAATTGATTTCATTTTGGAAACCTCTTTTTCCAGGAGAGAAGAGGAAATCATTGCTGAGAAGATGAGTAAAAGATTGCCTAGAGGGAAAGAACTTGTGCCGCATGAAGAGAAAGTGAGGCCCCCAGGTTACTGGCTATTGCATGTGGATGGTTCTTCAGTTAGAGAAGGAAGTGGAGCGGGAGTACTACTGGTATCGCCGGAGGAAGAGAAGTTTGAAAAGGTGCTGAAATTCAAATTTCCAGCGTCCAATAACCAAGCTGAATATGAGGCCTTAGCGGGATTAGAGTTGGCAAGTGATATTGGCATAAGGGATGTAGTAATCCATTCTGACTCTCAACTTGTTGTCAATCAAGTGAAAGGAGAGTATGGAGTTGTTCACCCAACACTTATCTAGTATTGAGGCATGGCAAAGAAACTATTAAGGAAATTCAATTTTTGGGAGCTTGTGAGGATCGGTAGGAATGAAAATGAAAGGGCAGACTACTTGAGCAAAGTCGCGGGGGAAGAAGTTAAAAATCTGCCTTCAGGAGTCATGGTGGAATTTTTAGAGGTTCCAGTCATCAACAAGCCGCAGATTATGGAAATCGAGGAAGCAGAGAGGAGTTGGATTGAGGAGATGAAAGATTATCTGGAAAAGGAGATATTGCCAGAAGATGAGAATAGAGCCAAGTTAGTAAAAAAGACTTTGCCCAGATTCATCCTTATGGAAAACGTCTTATACAGAAGGTCATTCACTAAACCTTTGTTAAGGTGTATCCACCCAAATATGACTTCAAGAGTATTATATGAGGTGCATCAGGGAGTATGTGGAGGTCATCCAGGGGCAAGGACTTTAGCGGATAAAATTTTGTTTCATGGGTATTACTGGCCTACACTGCGACAAGATGCTGAAGCTTATGTGAAGAGGTGCGATAAATGCCAACGGTACGCTGATATCCCAAGACTTCCAGCAACAGAGCAGAGTCCAGTGGTGGCGACTTGGCCATTTGACATGTGGGGCATAGACCTAATTTGTCCTTTTGCCAAAGCTAAAGGAGGACATCAATTCGCAGTAGTGGCTGTTGACTACTTTACTAAGTGGATTGAGGCTAAGGCATTGGCGTCTATTTCTGAAGACAACGTGATCAAGTTCGTGCACGACAACATTTGGTGCCGATTTGGAGTACCAAGAGCAATACTGTCTGATCATGGATCTCAATTTCAAACCAAATTTACTGCAGCATGCAATAGGTTCAATGTGGAACATTGGATGTCCTCAGTGGCAAGACCTCAAGGAAATGGACAAGCCGAAGCGGCAAACAAGAAAATCATCAGCACCTTAAGGAAGATTTTGGAGGGAAAGGCTGGAAGATGGGTTGACGAGTTACAAGTTTATTTGTGGTATGTGAGAACAACTATCAAAGGGTCAACTGGCGAAACACCATTCGCTCTTACTTATGGTTCAGAGGCCATGGCTCCAGTAGAGATGGCCCTACCTTCATACAGGGTCACTTGTTATGATGAAGTAGTAAACGAGCATAGAAGAGCATTGGACCTTGATTTGGTAGATGAAAAGAGGGTGGAGGCAAGGATGAAGATGGTTAACTATAAGCAAAAAATGAAAAGCCAGCATGACAAGAGAGTCAACAAGCGATCTTATTCGATAGGGGATTGGGTGCTGAGGAAAGTTGAAGTCACTGTCCACAAACCAGGTTACAACAAACTCAACCCGAATTGGGAAGGCCCTTTCCAAGTGTCAAGGGTCATTCGTGAAGGAACTTATTTGTTGAAAAAGGAGGATGGGACTGAGCTCAATAACCCATGGCATGTGGACCATTTGAAGAAGTATTATCATTAGTAGAGTAATAGTAGAGACAAATGTCTATTTTCTTGCTTTCCCTAAAGGATGTAATGGTAGGAAGTAATTTTATAAGTTAAGATGTAATGGTAGAAAGCGATATAATGGCAGGAACTTTTTCTGATGTTTAAAGTTATCTAAGTTACTATGGTTCTCTTAAAAGCTTGATATTACAAAGACTTAGTTTAAAGGCACTAAGCAAAAGACTTGGCTTAAAGTTGCCAAGCAATAAATGAACTTGGCATGAAATTGCTAAAAAAAAAAAAAAATCGTGATGAGATGAACAATCATCTTGCATGATGAAAAGTCAAAGACTTGGCTTAAAGTCGCCAAGCAAATAAAGAAACTTAACATTGAGTTGTTAAGAAAGAAAAAATCGTGATAAGATGATCAATCATCTTGCATGATGAAATGGCAAAGACTTGGATTAAAATTTCCATGTAATAAAAGAAAAAAGATCATGACGAGATGAACAATCATCTTGCATGATGAAAAGTCAAAGACTTGGCTTAAAGTCGCCAAGCAAATAAAGAAACTTAACATTGAGTTGTTAAGAAAGAAAAAATCGTGATAAGATGATCAATCATCTTGCATGATAAAATGGCAAATACTTAGATTAAAATCTCCAAGTAATAAAAGAAAAAAGATCATGACGAGTTGAACAATCATCTTTCATGATGAAAAGTCAAAGACTTGGCTTAAAGTTTCCAAGCAAATAAAGAAACTTAGCATCGAGTTGTTAAGAAAGAAATATTCGTGATAAGATGATCAATCATCTTGCTTGATGAAAAGACAAAGACTTGGCTCCAAATGACCAAATAATGATAAACTTCTCAAACATAACGATTGGGACATGCAACTCGTATAAATGTTTCTTTGATAAATTCATAGTGGCAAAATAAATTAACAAGTTTCTCCTTTAACCCGCATAGACGAGTTGCAACCTCAAAAAAAAAATGGCGAGTTGCTCTTGCAAGAAGGGCAATAAAATCGGCTAAATGAGCATCGGCTAAGGGACTTGTAAATTGAAGGAATCCTCAACAAAAGTGGCGAGATGACGGTGCAATACGACGATATCATGTCAAAAAGGAGATGATTTGTTACTTCTCAGAAACGGGCTGCCTAAAGACAGTCCCTTCTAAAGGGGGGAGTAATAAGAGGGAATTCCTCCTGATAAATGAAAAAGAGGACGTCAAATGCGCAAGTAAATAATTTGCAAGAACTAAAAGTGCATACAAAGCATAGAAAGTTCAAGCATCTGAATTACACAAGTTATAATACTTGTTCTAAAAGAGAGGCAAAATATATAAAGATTGTTCAAAGAGCACGCATGCTCGTTACATAGTCCCTAAAGAGCAAGCAGACCCTTCAAGTCGCAAAACAGAGGCGACATACAAAAGGAAAAAGGAAAAATATAGTCCAATAGAGACATACTAACTAAATCAGGGAAGTTGAGAAGAATCATGTTCGGCTTCCCTCAAACGTGCAACTTCTTCTTTTCTAGCATTGATCTCTTCCGTTTTCAAGTTGGCAAAGGAAAGATAAAGATCATCAACAATAGAATCTGCCAATGGAGGAATGGGCCAATGGGGGTTACCCAACTCTTGGTCAAAGGCAGCAAGTTGTTTTATCTCCTCATCATCATAGGGCAAAACAGAATGGCTCTTCCTAGCCAAGTCACTGTAATAAGGCTCAGCTAACCACTTGGCAACTGAATCAAGAGAAATACCTTCTGCTAAAGTAGGCCGCATGGGGAAAAAAGAAGATCTCTCCAACAAAGGGAAACACTTGCCTGCAGCATCATACTTGAACTGATCGGAATTCTTATACTCAGTAATAGCCTGAACACGAGACACACTAATAGTCTCCTCTAGTTGCACAACTTGGAGTTGGAGCCCATCCCTCTCAGCTTCAACGTGATCTTTCCCATCACGCAACATAGTCTCAACTCGAGCTCTCTCATCTTGTGAGTCGGTAAGCTCCCGTTTCAGGTTACCAATCTTATCAGTCAAGTTTTTATTTTCTGCAACAAGAAAGTCCTTCTCAGCCTGACAAGTTTGGTGAGTGGACTTCGCCTTTAACTTATCCGACGTGTCAACGCTCAAAGCCTTCTTGAGAACAAGAATGTCATTCTCCAGCTTCTTATTCCTATTGACCAAGCTAGTAACAAGTCCACTCATCTGCAAAAACAAGGGGCAAGAATAAAAAGAGAGTGCAAAAGCAACAACATTGACACCTGAGCAATTACGGGGTTAAACGTTTACCTCACTAACAATTTACCAAGCACGATCCTCATGAGTGACAGTGGTCTCAGTCTCCAAATCAGCAACATGTCTAACATCACAAACCCTCTTCAAGACGGCCCTACCAAAAGAACTCTTAACAGGATGGCGTGAAGTAAGATCGAAACCTTTCATTTCTGGAATTTTTCCCAATTCAACAATAATGGGCTTCATGCCCTCCAAAGACATAGGGAATGAGAAATGAGGCTGGGACCAACTAGTAAGCTGCTTACCAGAAACATCAGAGTCAATAGCCTGGTCACAGGAACGAAGTGGAGAACGAAAGTCATCAGTGCGAGCTCTCTTAGACCCGTGACTCTCCAATTCGGCTGCATCTACAACCTCAACGGACCCCCCATTAGGCGCTGCATCCACATCCAACTCGATAACTTTCGCAGATTCGGATTCCTCCATACTTGCAGTCTCAGTTTCCTCTTCGTCTTGTAATTGGAGGCTGACAGAGGCTTTCTTCTTGGAATCCTTTTTCTTGGAAGGACTTTTACTTTTGGGAGCCTCAGATTCATCTTGCTCGATCAGCGTAGAATCAGTACCATTAGTACTTATAGGGACAGATACTCTAGCAGAAAATGGCAAAGCTTTCAAAGCAGCAATCTGAGCTTTTTCAGCCTCTCGGGCAGCTAGCAGCAATATGATCGTTCTTCTTGTCTTGAAGATACATCTGGTCAAAAGCTGCAAAAGGGAAAGGATAGAGTTAATAACAACATAAAGAATAAAGGGTTAAAAAGAAAAAAGAAAAAAGAAAGGAAAGAGTAAAGGAAAGGAGCAAGCACCCAATGATCTTTGCTTGCCTTTGCAAAAAGAACCAGGCTGGGAGCAAACAGAACAGTTCACGGGTAACACGCCACCGTTATAACGTTCCCATCCGGGAAAGCAGGGATGATCTATAATGGGAATCAAGGGAGAAATGCTGCCACCCCTAATGGGAGTAATACCAACAATCCTTAACAAGGTCTCATCATCCAAAATCAACTTCCATGAATATCTAGCCTGAGGACCCGTGTTAACTAAAGGGGTCAAGATTAAAGTTTTCAAATCTTTCTCATAACGAGTTAAAAGTGTGCGAACCCCGACTTTAATAGTGATTTCATATACAGGCACGTGATGGCTCCACCCCCGACTCGAAAAGATAAGAAGAGGATCATCAAAGGCATTTCAGATTCTATTTGGTATGGGGGTAAAAATTTTCCTGCCAAGCCGAGACCTAACACTCAATCTATCCTCCCCATAAGTGATAATATCAAAGAACTCCCTTAAAAGTCTCATGGTGGGTTCATATCTATTTGCCCTAGTTACAACAATAAAACAAGTCAAGGTCATAATAAGATTGGGATGAAGATCAACGATGGCGGCCTTAGTATGGAAGAGACACTCAGAAATAAAGGGATCAATGGGAAGACGCAACCCAGCCTCAAATTAGGAAGGGTAAACAACTATAGCATCCTGACGAGATCTCATCTTCGCTAAGTCAATGTCCCCATCATAAGAATGTATTTTATTAATCGCAGGGTTGATGAAATACCTAAGATGATACGGAGAACTAAAGGAATTGTTTTGAGTACAACTAGATTCACCCGCTTCCACAATTTCACCGGGAGTAGATATGTCAACCTGAGAGGACCCGCCAATCTGAGAAGTGCTATTCATTGGCAACTCGCCTCCAGCAAGAGGAATGTTGCTGTAAAAAACAGAAGTAAGGTCATTGGTGACATGAAGGCTAGAGCCAGACTGATCAGAATCAACAGAAGACTCATAAAAAGCACAAATGAAATCCCCCAAAGAACTTTTATCATAAAATCCCATCATATATTCATAAGAGAGTGGGAGGCAATTGGGACCCTTAATTTCTACGGCCTTAAACACCGTGGGACTGGCCTTAAGAGAAATTAACAAGCCAATCAACTCAAAACGCCACATCCTAACCCAACAATCCGCAGTAGCCCTATAAAACCCATCAGTTTGGAGGCAACGACCATAACGATTTTTTTTACCCTTTTGTCCAAACATGGTTACTTCTCTTTGCTCACGCGAGTGGTAGCAGTCCAAAGAGCAAGATGGAGAGGTTACCTTAGACTCCAAAAATTCAAGGATGAGAAATGAGGGAACGAAGGGGCTCTAGATACTGGGAACGGAAGAAGGCCAACCGGAAGTGATAACAGAAAACACGAGAAACCACAGCAAGCCTGTCAAGGAAGATTAATGTCATACTCAAAAACTAAAAAGAAAGAGGAACCAAGAAACAGTTGATATACAAAAATGCTGAGTTTAGGTGTGAAATCAAAAAAGTGAAAGAAATCTAAAAACCAAACTGCCTCAAACATAAGGGAATATCAAGGCTCTTGAACTTACGAAAATCTGGAAAGCATGAAGATCAGCCGGAGTGTTCACCGGAAAATTTAAGGGGTGACCAATCGGAGCTATTAGAGATAGAAATAGGACGAATCAGTTGAAAAACCCAAGATCACATTCAGAAATACAAGAACCACATGTATGGATTCACACGAAAATAACCAGGAAACAAAGATTGAGAACTCACTGGAATTTTAGAAGGTCGCCGGAAAATCGTAAGAAAAGAAATGTGGGTCAATCGGCCCACAAAATGGGGTCAAATCCGGCAGGAAAAAGTGGGTCCATGCTTGGACTAAGGAGACGAACCTGATCCCAGAATTAAAACAGACAAAAAGCGATGAAAAGATGAGCTGCAAGTTCCACCGGAGATGGAGGAGCTGGCCGGAAATTGGAGGAGCTGTAGAAATGCTTGAGACACTGAGAGAAGAGAAAGAAAGTGAAAAGGTTAAAATATCTTTACCCTAGCTCTGGGAAAGAAAAGTGAAAATTCATTTGATGGGTAAAAAATCTATGACACAATGGATATGACAAAAAGGACACAGCAGTACATTGATATATGTGCCATCAATTTTCTTTTTTGAATCTCAAGCATCCCTCCAAAAATTGTCATTGATGAAAATTGTCTAGTTCACTCAGAAAATTGGGTCTCCAACTAGATAGAGAAACTCGTAGGGAGCATTGACAAAAAAGCCAGAGAATTGATATTGCAACTCGCATGAAGCAGTCTTCAAAATTTAATTCCTCAAGGCGACAACAAGTGGACAATAAATATTAAAAAGATATGGCAAGTTCCACTATTAACTCATTGCAGCAAGCCAGGAGAGCGGAATGTATTTCAAGCATGTGGCAAGTACAAAGGGACTCGATGTGTCGCGCCCCGACCCGTGGTCCTACTTGGCCCCACGTCCGGGACACGCACGGAAGACATCATAAAACAATTTAAAGGAAATTTTTCGAAATATACTTTCATAAAAAGGATCACACGACCAACACAACTACTTGAAACTTGACTTGAAGTCATAAAACAAACCAACTTTCACAACGAGTACTGAGCCACTTGGCCACAACTTTACTTACAAATATACAACCCCGACATCTACTAAAAGAGATGATACAAAACTAAGTCACGGATACACTACCCAAAAGGTGTTACATTTAAATAATGTATCCTTTAACATACACACCACTTCCCAAAAGTCTTACCAAAGATCCTCTTCCCGACGTCCTCCCTGTGTGTGAACTATCCCCTGGGCTCCTTATCTAAAACGGTAAACAAATAAGGGGTGAGAATAAATCTCAGTAAGTTACTAAAATGCAACTACATTACATGCTTATATGATAAACATAAAGGAACAATGTCACAAATGATCATATAGTATATAGCACATAATATGAGAGGCTCCCTATCGCCAACCGTCTCATACCGGTTGGAAATAACGACCAACTCATCATACAACACATAGTGTAGGAGTAAACACTCCTACGAGGATACCAAGCCAAGGTTTACCGAAATAACATGATCATCAGAGAAAACCATCTGAGAAAACCATCTGAATAACCATCTGAGAAGACCATCTGTCTGAAACCATCTGAGCAGCATAAATAGCTAAAGCCGAGATCCCGAAAACTAAACCATATCCAACAGAGACAAAGTAACAATGGGCAGCATCAATAGCTGAAACAGGTTCCGGAACCATATAACACAACCACAACAATAGCGGGAGAAAATGACACAAAGTCATACCCCTAAATGCTCACGCGAGGGAGCGAGTTCATCCCATCCAAGGCCAATCTGGACTGAGGAAATAGGTCCAGTGGAAAAGCCTTATAGTACACTTAACTGATGCCACTACAATGCCTTCCACCTCCACTCGATAACATCCCAAACCTGGGAAATAGGACCAGTGGAAAAGCCTTATAGTGAACTTGGCTAGTGTGCCACTATAATGCTTTCCACCTCCACTCGATAACACACAAAACCAGCTGGACTTTCAACAAAGAGAACAGTAATAAATACTTGCTAAAACAACAACCAGGGCATGATTCCATAGAAGGAAACAACACAAGCTCATCATAGAGAAATAAACACGTTTTCACAATAATGTGCACAATCTTTACATTAAGTCACCACACAATCCATCTACACAATCACATTAAGTCAAACCCGATCATAAATGACCAATTCTATCATTTTGATACCTCATAACAATTATCTAGGCATCCTAGGGCATCGCCTAAGACCTAGCCCAATACTTAACGAAAAACAAACAAGTTGTTAAAACTCAGACTGCTCGGCCGCTCTACTTACTTGACTCGGCCGAGCGGATCGGTCGAGTCCTTTACTTTGATCGGCCGCTCTCCTAGAACTCAACATTCGACAATAAGGGGATCGGCCGGTCTAATTTACTGTCTCGGCCGCTCCACTGCAGAATGGCCAATTCCCAAGAAAAATCTAACAAAGTTCACTTTCATTACCAAGTTGTTACCCAATCCTAAAGCACAACAACATCATTATAACTTCACAACACTACCATACCAACCTCATCTAGCATATACCCATAATAATAAAAGTTATTACTACTCCCTCCGTCCCAAATTTACAAGTATAATAAAAGTTATTACTACTCCCTCCGTCCCAAATTTACAAGTATATATAAAAGTTATTACTACTCCCTCCGTCCCAAATTTACAAGTATAATAAAAGTTATTACTACTCCCTCCGTCCCAAATTTACAAGTATAATAAAAGTTATTACTACTCCCTCCGTCCCAAATTTACAAGTATATATAAAAGTATACCAAAACATCATTTCACCACATATTAAGCATATATAGCATGATTATGACCATTTTAACACTTAAAGGGGGGATTAGTAACTTACCTATTTTCCGGAAAAGTATCAAGAAAATAATATTTGATCCGGTAGACTTACTCTATTCAACTCCCTGATCATTTATATATAATTAGATTTGAAAATAGAGTAATAGATTAAAAGAAGGAAAATTAACAAAACAAAAAAACTTACCTTAGCTTCTTCTACAACAATGGAGGTGAGAAAAAAATTGGGAAAGTAATGGTGAGGGTGGTCACGCAGGAGAGAGGGGAGGGAGTTATCAGACAAAGATCTTCACCCCATTCTTAAATTAAATCACCCTAGTTCTAATCTTAACACTTAAACCCCTTAACTCACATTTTCAATAAAGCCCCCATAATTTCCCACTAACAACTTAACTCCCCAAATAAACTTTACTACTAACATTTTAACTAACACAAATAATCAAATAAAATGTGCAAGTCATATAATATGATGCAACACATAAAATGCACACATAATTTTAAATTAAATTTCTCAAAATATAAAATAAATATTAAAATAAATAAAACGGATTTTGGGGTCGTTACACGATGAATTGCCACTCCAGTGAGCAAGCCTCAAATTTTGATGGGTCAATTAAGCAACAGCATGTTTATCAACTCACCCAAGATGCAAGATGGCAAAGGTAGGCGACTTGATGTAGCAACTCGCAAATTGACAATCCCAAAGATCGTTATTGTGCAACTTGACGTAAAGGGCTTGGCTTAAGAACTCTTTATCGGACCATAAATAGTCCCAATAAAGAGCTGGGGGGCTACTGATGTGCCTAAGCAAAAATTAGTATACGGGTCCCATTTAAAGTATCATAAAATATTTGATTGAGAGAAGGGACGGATCAAAAAAGGCCCAACTCGCCATGAAGAAGTCTTGATGCATGAAGAAGCATGAGTATATAGAGGGGTATGAGAGTCAAAAGCGAGTTGCTTGCTCAACTCGACATTTGGATGCATTGGCAAAGTGACTCACCTGAGAAAGAATTTAAGGCAGCAATAAAGGCAAGTAAACGTAGCTAAATACATGGAAGTCTAGGAAACGGCGACTTCCATGTGGACCTTTCAGCAAGGTCATCAAAGTTAACCGTATGAGAGGTCATCAATTGATCGCCGACTTGAGTGATCAGGGAGCAAGTCGTCGAAGCGAGCCATGTGCTAAGTGGACAACTTGATCCCAGATTACTTGGTGGCTACGACAAGAGATCAACGACCTCTGACATTATGATCCTTTATCTGGAGATAAGACAAAAACACCTTTTCGCGTCCCACTAGGTCAGGTGGTTATGCATAAAGTCCAAATGACCAATGACGAGTTGTCACGTGTCCTAGCCCCATGTCATGGTAAGGACCACAATGAGGACTATATAAAGACATCTCTACCAAAACCCTAAGGTATGCTCACTCAGACCTTCAAACTTTTCTCTTCTTGGTTTGTTGGTTGAAAGGAGATCTTATTCTCACGCTGGAGGGTTTTGGCCGGGAAACAACCCGGCCCCCTAACGGTGTTGGTTTTGCAGATCGGAGAAGAAGAAGTTAGGTACAACCTTCCCTGAGGACGACGACTTAGAGCGTGGTGCCCACTCGAGATTTTTTGGCAGCATCAATACTAATGTTGTAATATCTTTTCTAAATATTTAGTTTTGCACGTATAAAGAAACCGGTGAAAAAAAATTCGAAAAAAAACATTTAGGGACAAAGCTATGCTAAAAAAGACACTCATTTTGGGACAAAGATTTCTTGTAAGAGTTGATTTTGGGGGAAACGCGTTTCCCCCTAATGTTAAAAAAAGACATGTTTTTTAATATGGTTGCACCCTTAAAACAGCGAGTTTAGGCCTTAAAATATTGAGTTTAGGCCTCAAAACACCAAGAAAATAAAATAGCAAGTTTAGGCATTAAAACACCAAGAAAAAAAAAGCAAGTTTAGGCTTTAAAACAGTGAGTTTAGACCTTAAAACACCAAGTCCGTATATTTAAAACACGTCTTTTTTTAACATTAGGGGGAAACGCGTTTCCCCCAAAATTTTGTGTTCTTGTAAATGGACACTCATTTAATTCCTTCCATTTCATAAAAAGTGTGGTTGCATGTTTGACTTTTTTATTAACTTAATTTAATTTTGACTTTAAAAATTATTCAAATTTAATTATTCTCATGAAATTGAGGATATTGTTAATGGTAGTAATTTTAATAGAGAATCAAATACATTTTTTAGATTTTCATGCATATAATCAAATTGTCATCAAAAAGTCAAATATGCTATATACAGTTTTTGGATTTTAGTGTTACGACTCAATATTCATATTTAGCACTGAGCCCCTATAATCATTGAGACGAGCCTGGTTATGAATGATGAAGATGCGGGTGTAGATACCCCGGGAGAGCCCACAGCTTGGCTAGAGCGGTGGAAGGATCCTAGGATGTCTAATTGATTTTATTTTGTAGAGTCGCCACCTATGTTTTTAAAGGAACATAAGAAAAACCTAGAAATAGCCTATTTTTTAATGTTACGAAACCAAAGATTCGGGAAGAGAAGGGTTCGGGGGTTAGGTGACGGAGTGGGAAGTACTTAAACACCCACTCCGCCCCGCTTACGCGGGTCTTGCTACAATTGGTGTTCTAATGCTAAAAAGTCCTTCTATTTAGTAATATGAAAATGTGCTAACGATTACAAAGGAAAGAAAAGGGAAATAAAAAGAGAATTGTTTTATTTATTGATTTATGCTAAGAATTACATGTTGAATTATTGCTAAATCATTACATTAAGAAATGATCAATGATTGAAATAGAGATTGGAATGTTGGGATGTAACCTTGGCCAAACTTCAATAGTGAAGTGGCCTTTTGGTTGTATCCCTTTTTATGGAGATTGCATACTCATTAGAGAAGTGAGAGATGAAGAAAACAATTAAAGAGTTTTGACAAAGAGAACTAAAAGAGTTTAGAAGGAGAAAGTGAGAGTTGTACCTTGTGCTTGAATGGGGAAGAACCAAATTGTCTATAGTGACCACCCTTTGAAAATGGATTTTATGTGTTTTAAAGTGTTTTTGATTCAAGAATTCCTCCTCCTCTTTCCATGGTGGAATGAAGAGGTATTTATAGGTGTTAGGGAAGTGTTTGTGGTCACAAAGATGGCCCTTCCCCGGATCAAGCCAAGACATAATGGCTTTGGGGGTTACAAATCAGAAGAGGAGGGAAATTTGGCAAAATCTGGGATCCTGGAGGTGGGAAGCGCGCACGTCCCACCCCCCCCCCCTATGGGAGGCGCGCTCGTCCCACAAAGAAGGCCAAAGGCGCGCTCGTCCCACCTTCAGGAAATCCATATTTTAGCCCAAAAGTTAACCCCGTTATGCAGTTAAGTCCCAAAACTAACGAGATCAGTTAGAAAGTTAACGAATACCACGAAATTCAACAAAAACAAAGTAAACAAAGTAAACAAAGACTCAAGGTTGACTTTGTCACTTAGTCAAATCCAAGACTAACGGAGTAAGTCAAGAACTTAACGGAAAGTAACAAAAGTTAACGGAAAGTAACAAAACATAACAGAAGAGAGGAAGATAGAGAATGTGTATGCAATCGGGACATGAGAGGTCCAAGGCGGGGTGTCTACAGAGCCCCTCGGCGACGTGGATTGCAAAGCAAAACGCGTCGACGAATGTAAAAACACCCACCGAGGACATCGACAAAGAAAAATGGAAGAAAAGAAAACAAAGACTCGATAAAAGTAGGAATTTGAAATTGCGATAGATAGAGGTGCGCTCCCTGCATGAGCGACTTTTGCTGGAGTGTTGTATTGGAGCTCATGGGAGCTTGTCTCGATATGGACCGAGTTGTTGAGTTGGGGCTCATGGTAGCTTGTCTCGATATGGACCAAGTTACCGACTTGGAGCTCATGGGAGCTTGTCTCGATATGGACCGAGTTGCCGACTTGGAGCTCATGGGAGCTTGTCTCGATATTGACCGAGTTGCCGACTTGGAGCTCATGGGAGCTTGTCTCGATATGGACCGAGTTGCCGACTTGGAGCTCATGGGAGCTTGTCTCGATATGGACCGAGTTGCCGACTTGGAGCTCATGGGAGCTTGTCTCGATATGGACCGAGTTGCCGACTTGGAGCCGCATCTGCTTATGTTGTTGACTTTGTGGGGTGTGGGCACGGTTGACCACTTTCTGGTGGGGATGAAGTGCCTTGAGTAGCGGATGCTGTTGACTTTGTGGTGGTACCTGTTATGTGTGTGCTTGACAGGTATATGTGTTCTTGCAAGAAGATGCATGAAGTGTGAAATGAAGAGAGAGAAATTGTGCTCGTGGTGTGATGGGATTTTGGAACACCCTTGCAATGAGAGAGAAGTGAGAATGTAGAGAGTGATCTTGTGTGCGGTGTGATTTTGAGGAAAGCATTGGATGTATTCATACCTTCACTTACCATTGCCGCTTGAGTGGAGATGGATTTCTGATGTCCGCGGAGGATGCTTTGATGGAGAATGTCCATTATTTGGATGTTGATGAGAGAACGCTCTTGATGATGGGTTGGCGAGATGGTACTCTGGATGATGGGTTGGTCGTGCCAAAGGCTACCTACGTATCCCTTAAAGGGAATCAGACCAGCATAGTTTAAGGATGATGGAGAACTCTGGGGAAGAAGCTATGGAGCAAGGCAAAGTAAAGCACATACTTTTGCACATAGAAGGAGAAAAAGAATATTTTTATTTTTTTTTAGATTAGAAGGGAAAGAATATGCACACATGTGAGGAAAAGATTTTTTTTTTTTTTAGTTCGTGGGTGAACCATTTTAACCATTGTGTGCTTGTGAAGCCAAACCAAGATCAAGTCGTGTTCAATCGAAGTCCGGATTGCCTTGTTGAATTCTGTCGTTGTTGCTGTGGTGTCCAACGAAATTGATGTCTAGCCCCAAGAGATTTGTCGATTATGGGGCTCCAAAAGGCATTTGATGCCGAGATAAGGGGTTGCTGATTGTAAAGCTCCTAGAATGCCTTCGATGCCAAACTTTGAGTGGCTTGCATAGCCCCAAGATAAATCAGTTCTTGGCCCATTCAAATAAATCGCCTTTTGTTGTTGGCATGAGCAAATCCCAAGAGTAGATTATTGATACCAAGACTTGAGAGATTGCAAAGCCCCAAATGTCATGGACTTCTTGTTTGCGAGATTCAAGACGGTGGAGTGTGAAGACCTTTCGATGTAAAGTCCCAAATTATCATGTGATCGGTTCGGCATTAAGAGCGGATGTACCGTTTGGTAGAATTTTTGATAGAGATCTCCTTCTTGCTCTTACTGGGGAGATGAATGGCCTCATTGTGGTCGATACCCAAATGGCTGAGGGCTTATGTCAAAAGATGCAGTAATGTCTTGCGGTGCCGTCGAAGTCGCGGAGGATAAGGTCTTGGTGTGATAAAGTCCCAAATGAGTATGCTTGCTTGACTCTTCTTGAGTTGAACTAATGACGGATCTTCGGATGCAACTAGTGCTGTGGCCCAACTTTATCTGAGCTGCACCTTGTGCTTTTGATCTTGGAGAAGGGGGTGATGAATTGCAGAAACATTGGGATTGGCCGTGGCATTTCCCGCTATAACCCTGTTTTGATTAGAGTTTAGCATATTTAATCTTTTTCCTTTTCTCTAAGACTTCCTTCAAAATCTCGCTGTGAGTTCTAACAAAAATCATCAACTTCATTCATAACATCGGAGTCTTCATTTAAAACCAAGAGGCCTTTGACTTGAAGTGTTGAGAGACCCTTTGAAGCTTGATCCCTTTCATGGAGACTACTCCCAAATTGCGTTGCTCGAGTATTGTTGCCCAAAAGACTGTCGGTCGTGAAGCCCCAATATTGCCCTTTTCTCGGATTACTGTAATGCCGTAGCCCAAAAGATTGTAGATTGCGAAGCCCCTTGAGACCTTCAGTGCCGAATTGAGGAAGCTTCCAATGTTGCACATGACTCGGCTGAGGATACTGCTGGGGAGTTAATTGCTCTTTGCCGAGGGAGCCTTTAAGACTTGACCGTAGCCCTTAGAGTGCCATCATTGATTGTGAGAATGGTCCATCCTTGATTGGGGGAACGAGCACGGGTACACGCGACAAGAGGGCTTTTTGACATCCATTTTGGGAGACTTTGAGGATAGTCTCACACATCTTTCTCGAACATAGCCTCTAGGGCGTATTGATTGTCAAGTGAAGTAAAAGAAGTCTTTGTCCTTGAGTCACATAGCCCCTAGGGCGTCACCATTTGTTGAGCAAAGCAAGAGTGACTCATCCTCGTGCGAGGGAACAAACATGAGAGGACATGGAAAGAGCTACTCCATTTCTCGGGAGCCTTTCGGCGTACTTTAGAAGCACATACTTGAAGAAGCTTTGAAAACTGAGACACATGTTGTTGCTATTTGTCGCCCAAGCCAATTGACTAGCTAGGGATTATTTGTGCAACCTCGTGCCCTTT
Source organism: Campanula takesimana (assembly GCA_026119855.1). Taxonomy (NCBI): domain Eukaryota; kingdom Viridiplantae; phylum Streptophyta; class Magnoliopsida; order Asterales; family Campanulaceae; genus Campanula; species Campanula takesimana. The sequence continues at coordinate 1,803,859 of JAOWBW010000028.1, forward strand.
TATGATGGGCTCGTTCTCGGATGGGTCTTGGCTACCACGGGCCTTCTTTTCATGAACCCAAAAATGCACACTGCTGGAGAATGATGCCAATAACCCAAAACAACCTTTGATGGTGCCATATCTTGTCGAGCCTTTTGCAATCCCAAATTTGACTCGGTGGGGAATTGACTTGCTGAGGAGATCCAATGTAGAGCTCGTGCAGTTGTCTTCTTTAGAGGCGGAGATCTCCATTTCTCTTTCCCTTCTCTCTCTCACTCTCTCATTTTTTTTATGACGCACCCTGTTTTTTGGCTACACCGCCCTTTCGGGTTTTCAATCTAGCGGGCATCTCTTTTGCGTCTTCATTTTGACTCGATTAATGAGGGAGTGTGCATTGACTCTAGCTGAGGAGATAAGACATGTGATTTTGCGGTGGAGACTTCTTGTCACTAAAGGTGAGTGACATTGACTTGATTAGGGAAGTGTCCCTAGTATTGACTTCATGTATTTGACCGTTTTTTGAATGACTCATGAAGGCAAGTAAGTCATTAAGAGAGAAGAGAAGGAAATCCCCAATTTGATTGCAAGAAATTGGGAGTATGCAGAAAGAATAGAAGTCCCTAGACTCGACAAGGAACGCGAAATGATTCCAAATCTAAGAAAGTTGTTCAATCTTTTTGGTGATTAATTCATTGGCAAATGAATCGTACAAAGATGTCTTGACAAGTTCGAGATGAAGGCCGATCACCATAACGCGCTAGGGCTAAACATATCTTCTTTCTTGCATGAGACCAGACCCGCAGGTTGCCTACGTTCCTCCAGTGTAGAGGCTCAGGTCACCGTAGTTCTTGTGGATTCTCAATTCTTCGTGATGGAATTGTTGCTTCGTAGCTTCGTCCGTTGTTGGTGGATGATGATGTTGATCTTCTTTGATTGAGGGGGATTTTTTTTTGTGCTCTAACTTTTGCCTAGGTTGATTTGATGATTTCAACCTAGCGAGCCTTTTTATTTATTTATTTATTTTTTTGTTTTTTTTCCCTTTGAAAACTTTGCTTGATTTTTCTCCATGCTTGATGTCTTGGATTCGCCGTTGTTGTTGATGTCGTTGCCTTCGTCACGATGTTTAGCCCCTAGGCGTTCAAGCGATGGCCTTCGTTCTAAAACTTGTTTAGACATCTTTTCATCATTTTGCCAAGAATTAAATTGAACAACTTGGAATTGTGTATGAGGACAAGAACGACTTTTATTTGATAAGATCGACTCAAACATTGACATGAGAAGGAAGAAAACTTAATGCACACAAAAGAGGACTTTGACTCTTTTTTTTTATTATTTTTTTTTATTCCTACTACTAGGTAGAGAAAGAGAAACGGATATTGTTGTCGTCGTCTTTGCCGTTGTAGTTTCCTTGCGGCATGATCTCTCGTTGAAGGCCATTTCAAAACCAAGCTTTTTCCTTGATGGGTTCTTGCATGTTGCCATTCTCTAGCGGTTGCTTTTCACCCACAGTAAATTCGTCGTTGTCGATCAAATCTTGGATGATGTTTCGGAGAAGGAAGCACCCTTCGGTAGTATGGCCACTATGCTTGTGGTAGCCGCACCATTCACTATGTGCATGATTCTTCAGTATCGCCTTCGGCTTGTACCCTTCCAAAGGTTTGACCTTCCCACTTGCCACCAAAGTTTCAAATGCCTCGGCTTGGGTTACTCCTAGGAGAGGAGTGAAAACTCGGTTGTTGGTGGTACCTTTGTAGCTTTTGAGGGTCGGGCCACTTGAGCATGCTTTACCATTGAACTTTGGTTTGCCATCGGTGAGCTCTTGCAAACGGGCTTTGAGTTCGGAAACCTCTTCCTCGTGAATTCTTCTTTCATAATCAAGACGGGCCTTGAGTTCGGAAACCTCTTCTTTGTGAATCCTCTTGTCGATATCGAAACGGGCTTGCCACAAATTGTCTTTACAGCGGGCATCCTCGACAATCCTATCCATTTGTTCCCCCATTGATTTCATTATGTTGAGTAACCCTTCGTTGGACACGAAATCATTTCCACCGTTGTTGTTGTTTCCGTTGGAAGCCATTGGACCTATTGGAAGAACACGGTTGATCTTAGGTTGGCCCCACAAACACCTTTTGAGTAATATGATTAAACCCACAAACAGACTCAACCACATAGAGAAAAATGACTATTTTTTTTTTTTTTACAAAGTCGGAAGGACGGAGTCCTTTTTGGGGTTTCTAGAAAAATAGTGGAATCGTCACACTAGTATATAGACCTTCTCGCGGTCCCATATACTCATCGGATTCCACCACGCTTGTGATACCTACATGTGACGGGATTAAACTAAATTAATGTAGTAAATCATACATGCGGGGACGGATTTTTTATTTTCGTCCAAGATAGCCACTTTTGGGGACGGAGTTTTATTTCGTCCATTGCAACAAATTGACATGTATGATTTGAAGACATTAGTTTAGGGAAATCTCGGTACATGAAAACCGACTTGAGTCACGGAGTGTTAGACCCTAGACTAGAATTGTGTGGCTTGTTCTCGGCTAAAGAGAGGCTTAAAGGTCACCCCCGGCATCTAGTCTTGAACTACGCCACGGGCTGAGGTTGACCGCTTCGAAAGAGTCAAGGTCGGGTGGAGCTTGAAACTTTCTAGGACGGGCCTCGACGGGTTTGGGGTTGAACATTGTGCGACTCGATAGTGAGCAATTGATAAGAATATGTGCATGTAGTGTGAGGTCTAACATGTGACAAAACATTTTTTTTTTCAAAAGAAATAAAAAAAAAAAAAAACAAATAAGCACATAATTACAACTTTCGAATCACCCGTGTGACCGATAAAACAAACAGAAAATAAAAGAAGTTCTGTGCAGGCCCGGTGCCCACACATTGTCATTCTGCTCTGTTCTGTTTTCTGTGCATTGTTCTGTTCCGGGAATGCGCCCAGAAGCGCGCTCATTGGGTGGCCTATGCGGAAGGCGCGCGTGGTAGACAAAGAGGGGCAGAGGCGCCCGATTCTGGGCAGTACCTGCGAATCAGTGGGTTCAAGGGATTGCCTTGACCCTAAATAAAAAATTCTTTCCCCTGCAGTAATTGTTAGCACAGAAACATGGAATTGAAAGACAAGAAAGGAGGCGGGCGATTCTGGTAATTGGGGTCGGATGCGCGCGCTTTAGGCCAAGAAGGCCAGAGGCGCGCGCTTCCCACCCTTTTTACCAGAATGCCCAGAAAACAGTAATAAGAACACCAAAAGTTAAGAACACAAGTTTAACCCTCTAATAAGTCCCCAGCGGAGTCGCCACTGTAGATACCCCGGGAGAGCCCACGGCTTGGCTAGAGCGGTGGAAGGATCTTAGGATGTCTAATTGATTTTATTTTTTAGAGTCGCCACCTATGTTTTTAAAGGAACATAAGAAAAACCTAGAAATAGCCTATTTTTTAATGTTACGAAACCAAAGATTCGGGAAGAGAAGGGTTCGGGGGTTAGGTGACGGAGTGGGAAGTACTTAAACACCCACTCCGCCCCGCTTACGGGGGTCTTGCTACAATTGGTGTTCTAATGCTAAAAAGTCCTTCTATTTATTAATATGAAAATGTGCTAACGATTACAAAGGAAAGAAAAGGGAAATAAAAAGAGAATTGTTTTATTTATTGATTTATGCTAAGAATTACATGTTGAATTATTGCTAAATCATTACATTAAGAAATGATCAATGATTGAAATAGAGATTGGAATGTTGGGATGTAACCTTGGCCAAACTTCAATAGTGAAGTGGCCTTTTGGTTGTATCCCTTTTTATGGAGATTGCATACTCATTAGAGAAGTGAGAGATGAAGAAAACAAGTAAAGAGTTTTGACAAAGAGAACTAAAAGAGTTTAGAAGGAGAAAGTGAGAGTTGTACCTTGTGCTTGAATGGGGAAGAACCAAATTGTCTATAGTGACCACCCTTTGAAAATGGATTTTATGTGTTTTAAAGTGTTTTTGATTCAAGAATTCCTCCTCCTCTTTCCATGGTGGAATAAAAAGGTATTTATAGGTGTTAGGGAAGTGTTTGTGGTCACAAAGATGGCCCTTCCCCGGATCAAGCCAAGACATAATGGCTTTGGGGGTTACAAATCAGAAGAGGAGGGAAATTTGGCAAAATCTGGGATCCTGGAGGTGGGAAGCGCGCACGTCCCACCCCCCCTATGGGAGGCGCGCTCGTCCCACAAAGAAGGCCAAAGGCGCGCTCGTCCCACCTTCAGGAAATCCATATTTTAGCCCAAAAGTTAACCCCGTTATGCAGTTAAGTCCCAAAACTAACGAGATCAGTTAGAAAGTTAACGAACACCACGAAAGTCAACAAAAACAAAGTAAACAAATACTCAAGGTTGACTTTGTCACTTAGTCAAATCCAAGACTAACAGAGTAAGTCAAGAACTTAACGGAAAGTAACAAAAGTTAACGGAAAGTAACAAAACATAACAGAAGAGAGGAAGATAGAGAATGTGTATGCAATCGGGACATGAGAGGTCCAAGGCGGGGTGTCTACAGCGGGGCGAGTGGGTGACTGAGAAGCCTATTATTTTCATATTGAACATTTGAAATTCAAATTTACACACGGCCCAAGTTGCAGTAATTTGACAATACATGCTGATGCTTCCATTTACTTTATTTTTGCTGGACAAATTGACACTTGGCTGAGAAAAAACGACACGTGGCTTAAGAAAGTATCCCCTTTTCAACATTTCCTCATGGTTATGGTTAAATGAACATAAATCTCACCTCCCTCTTTCTTCTCACAAACGCAGTTTAATTCAACGCTCATGTGCAAGGCAAAAAATTTCATACAAAAAATCACACAAAAACACAGATTAAACCAAGAAGTTAACTGATGTTTGTTTTTTTTTTTTTTTTTTTTTGAAAAATAAGTCATTGACGAAGACAAACATGGAAGAAAAGAAGGCCATGGATAATTGTCATCGGTTCATGAAGTTCGGCGGTTGAAGAAGAAACGGCATCAGCGAGCATTGAAGACACTAAAGAAGAAGTCCAAGCAGCATGGGTTGTGAGAAATTACGTTGAAATAATCTGAAATTGAAAAGAGATATAAAGAGGTGGTATGACAAATTGAAAATTACTTTTAATTGAATGTTTAAATCAGCCTTTTGGCTTTCTAGAGGTGAGGATCTGAGTATTCATTTCTGATTTTGAGTCTATCTTGAATGTGAAGATATGATTGTTGGGAAAGAAAATGATGTTGAAGAGATAAAAAATTAAACAAGAGAGAGAAAGATAGGCCGTGGTAATTGTTGGAGTGGGTGTAGAAAGAAAACATTATCAAATGTCTGTTTGTCGGAAATTTAGTTTGAGAAAGCTGTTGCAGTCATAGTTATAAATACCGTCCCGGACAACGCACCAGTTTTGCCATTGGGACGGGACGTACCGGTACCGGAATGTACCGGTGTACCGTACCGGATTTACCCGCACATTTTAGTATTTTTTAAGATAATTATATATATAACATATGTTCAACAAAAATTTACAGAAGCTTGTATTTTATCATCAAACTATACCAATACTAGCATAAGTTTAGTATAGGTTGCTTACAAATTACAGTTCTGTAGCTTCAATTTCTTGGACTACATAGGCTGCTTCCTGTTTAGCGACTTGACGACCTTGAAAGTTCTATTGCGTTGAATGGATTTTGATTAATCGTGAAGTATAAATCTAGGGCATAGCTTTAAAAAAAAAAAAAAAAAAAAAAAAAAACCTCAAATTTAAATATATTTTTATTAGGTCCGACAATTAAAAATTCGTTTAAAAGTCTTTCTTTTCGCGCACTGACCGGTACGACCATCTCGGTCGGTACGGTCCTGTACGGGCCGGTTCAGACCGGTACGCGGCGGTTCAGGACGGTACAGAAACTGGGACGGAATTAAACTTGTACAGCACCGGTTTTCAACTGGGACGGGATGTACCGGCCAGTACGGGACGGGATTTATAACTATGGTTGCAGTCGAAGAATAAGTAGTGGTGGTGGCAGTGGGGTGGCGGTGAAGACGGTTGTATGTCCGTATCCACTTTTCTCTTTTTTTTTAAACACTGTTGAAAGTTAAATTTGTTTGTGAAATGTGTAGGGGTAGGCTTTCTTTAGGGGGTAGATGGGAAGTTTTGGGAGTTGAAAGTAATTTTGAAAATTGAAAGTCCAACAATGGTGGAAGTGATGGGTGAAGGTGGGGCGGGCTTGATGGTTAGGAATTGTGGATGAGAATGACAGGGTGGCTTTCTTGGAAAATTAAATGTCCAGCAGTTAAAGGGATGGGGTTTTGGATGACTTGAACAATCATCTTTGTTAGAGCATCTACAAAATGAGTTTTTTTAAAGCTTTTTGTTTTTATGAAAAAGCTTTCTAAAGCTAGAAAAGCTTCTTAATAAAGAGCAACTCTCTGTGGAAAGAGCTTTTTGTAAGAGCTTTTTCCTTAAATTTCTACCTATTCCCCTATTCCCTATGTTGATGTGTTGTGAGGTGTAAAATAGGAAATTTATGAGTATAAAATGATTGTTAAGATAACTAAAGAGTGATGGTGAGTTGATTGGCTTAAATAATATCTTAAATTTTTAGAGACTTAATTAAAAAGGAAAAACCTTTTTTTTTTTTTTTTTTTTTTTTAAGTTTTAAAGGAACAATGGTTATGATAACTAAAGAGTACTCCTTCCATTTTACACTTATTGCTACTAAATAAGAATGCACGTGGATTAAAAATATGTTCGAAAAGTCATTGTTGTGAGTTGGTAGGAAAAAGAAAATAAGTGAGTAGATATTGTTTCAACAAATAATAAACTTCAAAAAAATTATCAACATCACCGCCAATACATCAAAAATTAAAATCAAAGCACATATTTTATCAAACTCTCTGTATATTCGAAGTTCCAAAATCTTCTAACACGAAATCGTTACAACGAGAAATGTCAAATGAGAAGATCATTTTAGGACGGAGGGAGTATATAAAAATAATATATAAATCTTAAGTATGATTTTTTTTTTTTTTTTTTTTTTTGTACCAGAGATTTTTCTTCTTTTTAACAATTATTGTTAAATTGCCTCAAGTTTGTATAATAAATGGTTGAGTAATTAAAAGGTCGGGCAATGTATATCAAGGGTTTTAGATAATGAAGTTTTTTTTTTCCGTAGACCAAATCAAATTTTTCTTTCAAAAAATGAAGAGACAGAGAGAGAGAGAGAGATACAGAGAGATAACCATACTTTAGGGCGTACGTCAAGGGATTTAAGTATTGATATGCTTAATGCACAAAAAAAAATTAATCTATACATTTAGTTCATCGAATGACAATGTTTTGGACAATGTTTTCGCCAATGTTGTTTCTAGAATTCTAAAGTTTCTTTTATAGTTTGTAATTCTGGTTTTCGTTTCTTAGTATATGGTGTAATGGTTGTTGTAAAAAGTTTGTGGTTATTTCCAGTTCAAACTTTGTACTCGCTCCGTCCCGGTTTGAAGTTGTTATTTCAATTTCACATGACGATTAAGAAAAGGTAAATTTTGTGAGTATGAAAAAGTACGTAAGACAAAGTAGAAGAGATAAATTGGGTAGGGAGTCTTTGTTGTGAGAATGGCAAGTTGGTCCAATTGTCCATTTTAAGTAATAAATCATCTAAAACTTGAATTTCGGACAAACCAAGAAGGAAAGTAAGAAACGTAGTCTGGGACGGAGGAAGTATTCAGAGAATGGTGGTCTTGGGTTGAAGTTTGCTCCAAAATGTCTGTACTTCACTTCTATTTAAATGTCTTTGATATTGTTTATCAAATTTACCCTTACTTATGATGGTAGTTGTCATTGTAAGAACTTTTAAATGTCTTCGTACTTGAGATGTTTCCTTCGTACTTGAGATGATTCAAGGGTAACTTAGTCCATTATACATACAATCAATCATTCCCTAAATTTGTGTGAAAATCGTACAACTACATGTATTTTCGAAAGGAGGGAGTACTTAAGAAAAAAAATCCCAAATTGAATTTTGTATAATGCAATTGTAAATATTGAACCTTATAGTGTCGTTAAAGTAAAGTTTCGTCCCATGAATATTGGGAAGTTTGTTACCGATGAAGGATGTTCCAAAGGTGTTGCTCAGTTGAATGGCTCGAAAACTAGCCAGAACAAAGAGGTGAACAATTATTAATTGGGATACATGGTATCGTTAACACAAATACCCAGTTTTAATGTTTTACATTATTTTTCTACATATTTTAGCCATGAGTTTTTTGAAATTATATTTCTATCCTTTATCATTATATTTTTTTGTTTTCTAATTTTTTTTTTTTAATGATCTTATAGGTTGCTTTCAAGGGTAAGTATATGGTTGAAAAAGAACGAGGTAAGGGTACGTGGAAGGCAAGAATGTCTTTTGATTTGTTGGGGTCTAAATGTCTAGAAGTGTCACGCGTTGCCTTATGTGTGATTTTGATGAAGATGGAGACAATGTATTAATAGGAGTCAATGTATTAATAGGAGTCATATTTACCTAACCATTTTCATTACCAATCGGATGAGCACTATTATATCTTTAAACCTGGTCCAAATGTATGAAATAAAACAACTAACATGTCTCTTGAAATAAACATATGTCAGTATATGTGAACCATATACAGACAATATTGTTTTTGCTTTGTGAAAATGACAATGAAAAGTATCATCTTTTCTCTGACTCGTGCAAGTGCAATGACCACCGTGCAAGTCGAATTATCAGTAAACAGATGATCTTCCCATTAACATTAACACCATCTTAATGTTTTAGAAATCACGAATTGTGTTGTGTGTCAAATGTGTACAAATTGCAATGTCGTATGAGTTCTTTTCTTTAATTTATTTATGTTGAGGAAAAAAAAATGAAAAATTGTAAACAGCGATTGTAAATATTGGAAGGTGGTATGAGTTATTATTTTTATACATACGCATAGTAAATGTTTGTAAAGACAATTATAAGATTACATACTCCCTCCGTCCCATTAGTTACTTCACATTTACTATTTACGCACGAATTAAGAAATTAGTTAGTGGAGTAAGTGTTGTGAGTATAAAAAGTGAGGTAGGAAAGAGAAAGTGGGGTATGGAATAATGAATCGATTGGTGTTGTGAGTATAAAAGTAAACTAGAAGAGAGAATTAGTAGTTGAATAGTAAAGATTCTTTGCCATTTTAGAAAGTGTGAAGTAACTAAAGGGACGCCTAATGAGGAAAGTGTGAAGTAACTAATGGGACGGAGGGAGTATGCATTTTTGCCACCAAAATTTACAAAAGGTGATGTCCCTTAAAATTAAATTATAACACTCATTTAGGGACGGAGGAAGTAATATTTTTTCCCAACTTTGTGACATTATTTATACTAACAATTTCAATTACGATAAAATAATACAATTACCGCCGTGCAACGCACGGGGGAACAACTAGTCCCATATCAAATGAAAGTCCAAAGATCGCCGCACTCTTTTGGGACTGCAGTCCGCTTCTCTTTATTATACCTGTCCTTAGACTCATGAAATCTGGAAAATGAAGGTTAATAAAACTCCCTAACACATTAAGTATAAACCATGATTTTTCCTCTGATTTTAGGGGTAATTTATGGTGTCCAAATAAGGCATGCAAGAAGACATTCAAGACAGCCAGATCTGACTATTATGCATACATACATAAAATATCCCTTTTTTACATATTTAAAACGTGGAAATCATGGGAAACATTAAACATGAAAGTTGTTCCTAACATATTTAAGTTTAGATCTGGAAAGTTTAATGGCCATCAAGCAAGTATAAGTCACACAAAACACCTCTGACATTTTCATGTCAGAGATGAACATGCACAGATCTGCAGATCAAGAGTTCAAACAATAAATGGAAAGATAAGTTTATAATTATTTGAAAAATATAATATTAACTTGCTCATTTTCCTCTGTTTGTCTAGAACAAAAACTCTTTTATGGTATAAGGACAAAAACCAATTTTGCTATGCATAAACATGCCAACAAGACAGAGAGGTACAGATTTACAGTCCACTGGAACCTTGTAAAAACTATGAAAACATTCATGTAAACTCATTCAAATAGCATGATATAGGTATGAAACTTCTTGTGAGAATATATCTACATATTAACATAATTATCAAAGGAATATATTTCATTAAAAGCTAATCTAAATATGGATATACATGAGGAAAAGAGAAAGAGGACAGATTCTCAACTTTCCAAGACAAGGAGCATATTTATACAAAAATAACCTAAACTTGGCCATGAAATGAACATATAATTATCACAAACACATATAGACATGATAAACTTCAGATCCAAGAATTTATAACATTATTTACATGGTTATATCCCAAGTTCATTACATGAATATCTCAAGAAATATGTGAGTCCAACCAACTAGTGGCTAGACTCTTACACAAATAATTAAATCAACTACATCTTTGCATATTAAAAGATTACAAAGGAAAACTTACCTAGTTAAAGGGGGATTTGTGCTTCCTTTGTCTTGCCAAGGGAAGACTTTTTTGTTGTTTGAGTTTGAGAGTTGGATTGCTTGATGATTGCTTGAGTTGTGGGTTAGAGAATGAGAGTTTGGCTCAACTTAGGCCATTTAGGAGGGAGGAGGGAGGTGTGTTTTTGGGTCAAGAACACCCCTATAGCAGGGGTAGAGGAGAGGGAAGATCAGGTTGTGGTTGAGGGAGGAAGAAAAATGGGGAAGAAAATGATGAAAGGGTTGAAAATAGGAAAAAACTGAAAAAGTTGTGAATAGTGTTTGCACGGCCGTCCACTTTTCAACGCGCGGCCGTGTAACCAAACTTGGTGCCCAATTTTGATTTTATTTTTTATTTTCTATTGACCAATCACAGGGTGCCAAGTGGCATGATGGGGCTGGTCCAAGCGGCCTTGGTGCACGTTTGTTCCAGCTCCGTCTTTTCGCTCCGCAACTGCTCCGTTGTGCGCGCTCCGGTTTCCCAGTTACCCGCGGGCCCAACAGGAAAGTTGCTCGGTTGATTTTTTTGGTCGAGCCGGTGTACCTACAAAATGTTAGAGAGAAAGGAAAAATATAGATAATATTTTAAATGCATTAGATGACGGATAAAAGGCCTTTTAAGCAGTGTGGGACCCGGCGAGGGGTCCCGGCATGCGAATTTTCGAGGATAGGCCTTTTTACTCGGTTTTGAGCCCTGATCATGAATCTAGACTCGTTTTTTGCATCCGATGCATTGATAAGGCGTACGGTAGTCCGTACGGTTAAATCTGGGGGTTTAGGTCGATTATCGCGTTTTAGACCAATTAAGGGGAGGTTTTAGGGGGTGCGAGATCGGGGTGTCTACAGAGCCCCTCGTCGAATTCACTTACAAAGTAAAGTGGATTCGACGATCACAATATAGACAACCGATCTCGTGTCGGTTTAACGGCTGGGCCCGAAGTGGGGCTTCCTACGTATCCCTTGCGGGAATCAAGCCTCTGTAGTTCTACTCAAGCACAAATCAAGCAAACGTATGGTCGAACCTGGATTCCCAAGTTTCCTACGTATCTCTTTCGAGAATCAGACCAATCGTAGTTCAGCTTAGCAACAGGGGATGAAGTTTGAGAAGTAAACTCCTCGGCGGGGCAATGGAGCGGAGGAACGGCTTTTGGGTGAGATCAAAATATCTCTGAGCCGGGGATTGGGGCGGAGGAATTTGTATGAGGCAATAGAGCGGAGGAATGGCATTTTGAATGAGATCACAATATCTCTGAGCTAGGGGGGCATCGAGAATTCGAATTCTCTTTGCTGGGGATAAGAAAGAAAGAAAGAAAAGAAAACATGATAATTTGAAGAAATCGGCGACTGAGCTCCTATTCGAGCTGCCTACGTATCCCTTTCGGGAATCAAGTCGGGGCATAGTTCTGAGGGAAGCAATATTCTTGCAATCGATGGGGTAAAATCATTATATTTGAGAGAAATCGGCGACTGGCTCCTATTTGAGCTACCTACGTATCCCTTTCGGGAACCAAGTCGGGGCGTAGTTCGGAGGAAAGCAATATTCTTGCAATCGAGGGGGTAGCAATTTTCTTGCAATCGATGATTTTTTGTTAAAATGATTTTATGAAAAATGGGGCAATGTTCTTGCCATCGAGGTTTTTAGGAAAAGCTAGGCAATGTTCTTGCCATCGAAATTTTTAGGAAAATGATTTTGAAGGCGTGGCGATTTTCTTGCCATCGAGGTTATGTGAAAGTATTTTTTGTTTTTGAAAACGAGGCGATTTTCTTGCCATCGAGGTTTTTAGGAAAGCGATTTTGAGGACATGGAGATTTTCTTGCCGTCGAGGTTTTTAGGGAAATGGTTTTGAGGACATGGCGATTTTCTTGCCATCGAAGTTTTTAGGGAAATAATTTTGATGACGTGGCGATTTTCTTGCCATCGAGGTTTTTAGGAAAATATTTTTGGAAATGAGGCAATATTCATGCCATCGGGGTTTTTGGGAAAATGATTTTGAGGACGTGGCGATTTTCTTGGCATCGAGGTTTTTAAGGAAATAATTTTGAGGACATGGCGATTTTCTTGCCATCGAGGTTTTTTAGGGAAATAATTTTGAGGATATGGCGATTTTCTTGCCATCGAGGTTTTTAGGAAAGCATTTTTTGGAAATGAGGCAATATTCTTGCCATCGAAGATTTTGGGAAAGCTTTTTAGAAAATGAGGCAATGTTCTTGCCATCGAGGTTTTTGAGAAAGCATTTTTTTTTTTTTTGAGGATTAGCAATATTCTTGCCATCGAGGTTTTATGAACACATTTTTTTGTGAAATCGAGGCGATTTTCTTGCCATCGAGGTTTTTAGGGAAATAATTTTAGAAGAAGGCGAGACCTGGAAATTCTCAAGCCTAAGGGTTGTCTAAAATTTATGAGGGAAGGCGAGTCCTAAGATCTTCTCAAGCCTAGCAGTTTAATTTGCAAGTAAAAAAAAAACAGCAGACAGGTAGCATGTGCATATTTAAAGGATACGCTGCAACTTGCTTTTTGGTGATGAGAGGATCATGGCATGTCTTTGCGTCTGCGAGAAGCTTGGGCCCTTGCCTTGATGTTGCTGCGTGATGAGTTTTTTTTTTCATTTTTGTTTGTGCAAGTCACGGATGGTTTCTCGAGGCTCATCTCGGATGCCTTTCTTGCGTGGCTCAGCTTAGGAGACTGGACATGAGTACCTGTGTAAAACTTTCACAAGCATATGGATATGTCGTGATATAATGTGCTCGGAGGTGTCATACACGTGCAACAAGAGCATTATGGCTTAGAGATTTGGAGAGGCAGAAGAACGCACTCTCTTTTTCTTTGGGAAGCCTTTGATTATGATGATCTTCTAAATGATGATTTTCTTTTTTTTCTCTCTTTTTTTTTAGACACGATGTGCAATGCTCGCGTTTCAATCTTTAATTTGAAAAAAGATGAGAAAAAGTATGTAAGTGCAAAGAGGGAGAATTAGGAAAGAGAGGAAATCATGTACTCCCTGCGTCCCGGAGTAAGAGTCCTACCCCTCATTTGCACGCTTATTAATAAATATTGGAAGTGATGTAAATATTATGAGTGTAAAAGTAAAGTAGGAGAGAGAATGAGTGGGAGAGAATAGTGAATTGATTGGTGTTGTGATTATAAAAGTAAAATAGGAGAAAGAATGAGTGGTGTGAATAGTAAAGATTCTTTGCTATTTTAGGAATAGGACTCTTACTCTGGGACGTCCCAAAATGGAAAGTAAGACTCTTCTGGGACGGAGGGAGTATCTTTTTCTTTTAAGAGTTTTGTGAGAAATGAGAGTCATGATAAGTATATGGTGAAGCGAGGTTGGAGGCCTAGCGTGAGTACTCGAAAAATCAATTCCCGACACCCTTTTGACCGAGTCTTCTCAACGACATCTTTCGGGACATAACAATTCGGAACAGCCCCAGTTTTTTATCGTGGAAGCCCCAGTTTTTTCATCATGGAAGCCCCAGTGTGTCTCAATGGCAAGTCTTTAGATGTTGGCCGCAGAAGCCCCAATATTTCAATGTGTTGTTGCCAAGGACTCAGCTGTTTAGATGAGCGGTCCTATTCATTCAATAATCATCTATGTGACTTAGGAGCGGGAACCTTTGACATTGCTCGCGGTTGTTTAACTTGATCTTTGTTCTAAAGTCTCGCTTGCGAGGGACATAACTTCTTTGAGGAGTTGTCCAAGTCACTTGACGCATGTCCATGTGATTCTCAGGGCAGATCTCGAGTGTAATGATTCAGGCTTTTGACTAGCAAATTGTTCTAATGTCCTACGTGTGGAGGACTTAACCGTTCTCGAGAATTTTTAAAGAGTTTTAGTTTTCAATGTCGTGATTGAGGAAGCCCCAGTGTTACCCGAAATTAAGCTTCACGATTAATCTTCCTTTGATGAGGACCAAACTACTTTGAGGAGTCGTCCCAAATCTGGCATTTCTTTTGGATGGACATATATGCTAACCCGAACAAACCATGCTCGACCCTTATGAGTTCGATGCTTTCATTCGAAGCAAACCCCAGACTGAAGATGTGCAGCCCCAGATTAGGTCTTTTCATTTGATAGTATCGGCTTATTTGAGGTTGTGCACTTTAGAGACTTTCATTTGTTTGTCTCTCTTTGCTGTGATAGATTTAGGAATTGGCAGGGGAAGGCATAAGGCCAGTATTTTGAGAAGGCAATGGAAGATCTCGTAAGGTCTTCGACATCGTGTTTGTGCAGAATGAATTGACGGAAGGACGAGAGTAAGGGAAAGCCCCTAGACTCGAGAAATTTGCTCACATTTTGAATTCAAAGACTCAAGATTAGAATTCGCGTTAATGGTCAAGTACTTCGAAATCAGATGGATTTTCGCAATCAAATTAATTTTAACTTTAGAAAAGCAGGTAGTTCATTTGGACTCAAATTAGACCGCGACAGCTCGAGGTGAGAACACCATTGAACAATTATGATTAGCGTTGTCTGTTGACCTCGTGAGTGGGGGGTCCTCGATCCATCTATGCAAGTATTAATTTGTGTTGACGTTAATTTTGTTAATTTGTGTACGCATCATGATCAAGTGGTGAATCTCAGTGTGTGTGTGTGTGTGAATACCGACTCTCCCTTTGTTTTCAAACTTGGCTTAGTTTACAAAGTCGAGTACACCGTCATCCCTTACTTTATTGATTTTGTCCATCAAATATGGCATTCTTAGAAAGCAAATATGAGTACCATTTAGCAATTGATTGTTAACGCAAAAGGGGCACCCCTAAATTTTTTGTCATTCGAAATTCTTTTTTTATGCACAACATTGGGAATAAATTAAAAGGGGTGAGGAAGCCCCTTGCTTCGGATTCGAGCTTGGAACGGACCATAGCGGCGGGAAAGCTCTTCCTCCATAACGCTACTGCATACCCAAAAATCTGGTTAAGCTAGGAATGCCCCTACCCGGCTAACCTACACGTCTAAAGGTGACACCAAAGCAGGATGAATATAAGAGGGGAGTTAGCCTTCACTTCCGTTTTCGAGCTTGGAAAGGACCATCGCGGTAGGGAAGCTCTTCCTCCATAACGCTGCTGCGTACCCAGAAATATGGTTAAGCTAGGATAGCCCCTACCCGGCTAACCTACACGTCTGGAAGTGACCAAAGCAACATTGCATAAAAATTTCAGGTATCTAAAGGGTACCCATATTTTGATTTTGAAATTTTTTATTTGCAAATAAATTCGATAACTCAAAGGATGACAGCGTACTGTGGACTCGATAAATTAAATAAAAAATTATCGACTCGGGGATTTTCAGTATAAGTGCATTTTTTTTTTAGAGATTCACGATTCGATCACGATACTTAGACAAATTTCCAAGATTAACCTAACACGTATTAAGACCAAGCTAGATAAATCAAGGCACATTTTTTTCTTCGTTGGCAATCTTTGGTTGCGGATTTAGTTCTCAACTCAATTAGTCGCAGCCTAAGATTAGTCCGTTTTCATATTTAGCTCTTAATAAAGTGATTTTAAAGAGATGCGCGATTAAGAAGCACTTGATTATAAGGCGAATTCATTGACTGGAAACTTTTATTTATAAGACAAACAAGAAATTAAAAGGTAGTACAAAAGGATTGATACGCAAATCGGATTTGGAAGACAAAAGAATTGTGAGCACATTTTTTTTAGAACGGGCCCAAAAGCAAAAGGGATTGGAGTTGGGCGGTGTGCCCTATTCACAGCAAAAGAGATTTATCCCATCGGATCATTGAAGTTTCATCCGCTCGAAGTGTCACAAATTCTCGTTGGCGGGCTGCGGTCATCGTAGCAAAAGGGGAACATTTTCCTCGGGGGTCAAGGAGCCTCTAAGATACCATCGTCGGACTTGAAGCCTTGCATATCCCGGCTCAAAGTTGGGTGAGCCCCTAGTCACATTTTTTTATGTCTGTCCTTTGTTTGCCATAACTGATTGGGAGACTCGGAGTAGACCTTGATCAAAATGACGCTGGGAACGGACCCTGAATACTACGCTAGAGAACGAATGGGATTCTCCCTCTACAAAATTGGTTGAAGGAAAGAATGTTTTAGTTTTTATGGGGACGAAATTTTTTATGTACGAAAGAATGATTGTTTTAAGAATAAAAGAATGCAAAAATGATTTTATTTTGAAAGATTGAAAAGCAAGCACAGCACAAAAATCCTAGAAAGCCAGATAAGCACAATGCTTAATTTTGACACCTTGTCTTGTTTAATCCTGGAACAGTGGATTTCTTCTCCCGAGTATAGGACCAATGTTTTTCACCTGTACCTATGGCCGTCATAGACCTCTAGCAAAGGACCCATACTCTTTCGGGAATCCACCACTCTCGTTACGGTCTAAGTGAGAGTCTTTGGAAATTTCGAGTCAATCTCACTCATTTCATTTGAATATCTATATTTGAAATCGTTTTATGATTTTTGGAAGTAAATAGGATTGACTAAAAATTTCTTTAGACAGGAACCAGCTAAAAGTCAAGGACGTGTATTTTTTGAAAACAGTCACAGACGCGGATTTTGAGATAGCTGATTGGATGGGGGCTTAACCTCTCAACCACGGAAGTGAGACGCGGCATCGAGTCGGGAAAGGCAACCGCGGATATCAATTCAGGGGAGCAAGAGATCCCCATCATCCTCAGGCTCCAAGTCCCTAAGGGTTTGTACGGTAACAGGCGACAGTATATGTTCGCAATTGTGATGTGTGTTAGGTATCTAATTTTTGAGGAAAAGAGAGATTTTTGAAGAAAAAGGAAAAATACATTTTATGTTTTATTTGTTTTGATTTTATTCACACAAAGAATAAAGGGAAAAGAGAATGTACCTACAAAACGAGCAAACGTTAAGGCATATATATATATATATATATGTTGTGGAAAAGCCCTCCCAACACCCAAGTAAATCGCAAAAAACACCGCACCACAAACAAGCACAAGAATCGCCAAGCAAACAAAGAAACTTAACATTGAGTTGTTAATAAAGAAAAAATCGTGATAATATGATCAATCATCTTGCATGATGAAATGGCAAAGACTTGGATTAAAATTTCCATGTAATAAAAGAAAAAAAGATCATGACGAGATGAACAATCATCTTGCATGATGAAAAGTCAAAGACTTGGCTTAAAGTCGCCAAGCAAATAAAGAAACTTAACATTGAGTTGTTAAGAAAGAAAAAATCGTGATAAGATGATCAATCATCTTGCATGATGAAATGGCAAAGACTTAGATTAAAATCTCCAAGTAGTAAAAGAAAAAAGATCATGACGAAATGAACAATCATCTTTCATGATGAAAAGTCAAAAACTTTGCTTAAAGTTTCCAAGCAAATAAAGAAACTTAGCATCGAGTTGTTAAGAAAGAAATATTCGTGATAAGATGATCAATCATCTTGCTTGATGAAAAGACAAAGACTTGGCTCCAAATGACCAAATAATGATAAACTTCTCAAACATAACGATTGGGACATGCAACTCGTATAAATGTTTCTTTGATAAATTCATAGTGGCAAAATAAATTAACAAGTTTCTCCTTTAACCCGCATAGACGAGTTGCAACCTCAAAAAAAAAAGTGGCGAGTTGCTCTTGCAAGAAGGGCAATAAAATCGGCTAAATGAGCATCGGCTAAGGGACTTGTAAATTGAATCCTCAACAAAAGTGGCGAGATGACGGTGCAATACGACGATATCGTGTCAAAAAGGAGATGATTTGTTACTTCTAAAAAACGGGCTGCCTAAAGACAGTCCCTTCTAAAGGGGGGAGTAATAAGAGGGAATTCCTCCTGATAAATGAATAAGAGATTACGCTCTTAGTAGTATTTGATTTCAATCCTTTGTTTAGGATTCCCAATCTCTGTTTTGTTAAAGTACACTATCTATGTGGCTAGATAGTATTTTAAAAACTATTCCGTTCTGCGAATGTTACCGTCCTTTGTTATCCACCCTATTGATATTGTTGATTGTTCAATTGGGTTATCATGTGTATGATTCGTATTGTGACTTGGTGTCTAAAGTGAGATGTACACCTTTTCAAAATTGATCAAGTAAAGTTTTGTAAAGTTAAGCTTTGTTTTGTAAAGCTCTTTAAAGTGAAGTTTCGTAATAAGTAAAGTGATTACAGTTATCCATAATCCCGAAACGGATAAGTGGACCCCTACAGTTATCCATAATCCCGAAACGGATAAGTGGACCCCTACAATTATCCATAATCCCGAAACGGATAAGTGGACCCCTTACAGTTATCCATAGTTCCAAGATGAACATGTGGACCCCTTTGCGTTGCTTGATGAAGTAGCGTAGGTTATCATGATATACCGATTTTGGGTGCGGTCAGTAGAAACCCGAGCCCTGGGTACAGCGCGTTCTTAATCCCTAAATGAAGTAAAGTAAAGTAAAGTAAAGAAAAGTAAAGTTTTGGTGAAAATGTTGTGTTTTGGAAACTGTCTCGGAAGCCACGTGTTTTCAAGAAATGAATTGTTTTTCATCAAGTTAAATGTTTTCAAACTGAGAGTTCGTTTGATCATTGAGTTATCCTTTCGTTGTGAATTCTTGTTATCGTTCCTTTCGGTTATCTCCTCTTAGTACCCGAGGGGATTCCGTATGAACTTACTGGGCATTGTTCGCTCATTCCTTTCATTCTTTTTTTTTTCTTCAGGCTTCAAGTAAGTAAACCGAAGGTCGAAAGGATTGGGTGGCGTAGAGGTTGCCCTTTTGTAAAGTTAGTTAATAGTTATGATCTCTGTTAAAACGGAGTTGAACGTTATCTTTTCCGTTAGTTACCATCTCGAGCTAGTGGCTTGTACTAGCCATTATGGAATTGATTGTTAGTTTAAGTTTGAATTCTTGTTATTTGTAGCCGTTGGGGCATTTTGATTTGGGAATTATTCAAGTTAAGTTATTGATTGTTAGTTATGAAAAGTTGGGGTGTTACAGTTGGTATCAGAGCCCCGGTTTAGGATTACTTGGGAGACTCAGACTTAGAAGTTAAGACTATTGGGAGGAGTAGTACTTAACGATGTTGGGCTTTAGAACTCTGATAAGAACAAAATATTTTTGGGAAGCACTAATTGAGGAAACATGTTATTTAGGGAAACTTTCCATTTTGGGAAACTTTCTAAGTTTGGAAACTTTCCTTTTATAGAATCTTGCTATTTTAGGAAAGAACCTAAGATAAGATTTCTTCAAGGAATGTAGAGGAATGTAAGTGAACACTTTGGGAGTGACACTTGAAGGGTTACACTAGAACGTTATTCTTTAAGTTGCTTATGCAATTGATGATAATAGTCATATGCCTTTGAGTTATATGGTATTAATAATGGTTATATCCTAATTGTAAGTTAATGACGGACTTAGAAGAAACCAGAAGATGAAATTGAGGCAAAGAACAATTAAGAAAAGAGTAATTCAGAGATATGCACTCAAGATTCAAAAGTTAACTGAAGACTTAGAAGCTGAAAAGACCAGAGTAAGCTTTACACTAGAGGAGCGAATGCAAGATAGGAAAGCATTACTAGACACTTCAAAGAACTGGAAGAAGTAAAGGAGACCATGAATCAAAGTGAGAAGTACTATCATGAAACCTGTCACGACTCGAAATCTAGGCTCTATTTTATTAGTAATTAAATGATTATTATTTAATTATTTGCTTATTTATTTATTTAAATTATTATTTATTTAAATAATTATGTGTGCAATTTATGTGTTATAATATTTATGCCTAGCATTTTATTCGAGTTATTTGGGCTAGTGTGGAAGTGTTGAGTCTTAATTGTTAGTCGGGAGTGTAAGTAATTGTGTTAGTAGTTGGGGAAGGGGCCAGAGTGTAACATTTTGAATAATTCTTCATCTACTCCCTCCCTACTCCCCTCTCCTCCCTCACTCCTCACCATCACTTTCCAGCCATCTCTCTCTCTCTCTAGAAATTGTGGTAAGTTTTTCTTTCTCTCCTTCTCTCTTCATTTTCTTCATCTTACTCTTGTAATCTCTCATTTCTTAAAACATGAACCTTGTTTAGATCGTCGATAGGATCGCGTAGAACCAAAAAGAATTGAATTCCGTCAACTTTGAGATTTATCAAGTAAGTTACTTTTCCCCATTTTGATTCTAAAATGTTCATATCATGTTTAGATAATGTTTGATGTGTTATATTTGAAGTTTGGTTGAGTTTTGAATTTGTTTGGAATTTATTTGAATTTTGGGTTAAAAATGGTGAATATGTGAATGTGGGTTTAAATCTTGTTTTGAGTTGTTAGGTAGTGTTGTTTAGGTTCCCTTGATGTTTAGATGTGGTTTTAGTACCTTGGAATCTAGTTTGAAAGCTTTGATTTTGAGCATTTAGTGAAGGTTGTGTTTTGGTTCGAAATTGGTGAACCCAGGAAGAATCTGGGCATTGTTCTTCTGGCACGGTCGTGCTCCTTTATTTGGCACGGTCGTGCAACATTCACTTTCCTCCCGTCATGATTGGCACGGTCGTGCCACTTTCTTAGGCACGGTCGCGCCAAAATTCACTTTCCTCCCGTCATGATTGGCACGGTCGTGCCACTTTCTTAGGCACGGTCGTGCCAAGCTGGGACTCTGGTATATTCTTCCCTTTTTTTTTTCTAAAATTGTTTCCTCCATAACTTTCTCATCTGAACTCCGTATTGGACGAATAAACTATCATTTTAAAGCTCTCCTTGAGCTCTTCAAGATGAGTGAATAGTTTTGCTTGTGTGCTTGAGTTAACTGGATCCTTTGTGATCAAATGTGATAAGGGATTGGTGTTATTATTGTGGAAATTATTAGAGCACCTTAATTGGTTATTGTTAGTTCATTTCACTTTCTTGGTGACTTATTGGTATGGTTCCCTACTTTGGAACCTTAAGTTGTTTGTTCATGCTAATATATTATTTCTTAGCATTTAATTGGAAGCCCAGCTGGCATATTTGTTGCATCGGGCGATGGGAAGGATTATAATGGCAAAGCCAAGTCCATTATAATGTTGACCATTGTTTTTGCCCCCTTCTTTACCCCTTTTCCAGATTGGCCTTGGAAAGGATAAGTTAGCTTCCTTTGTGAATGTATCTAGCTATCGGGCATGACTTTGTGTCATGGTCCTTGTCCTTTGTGACACTTTTATGGTTATTGGTTCCGGTACCGGGGTTTTCTCTTCGGCTTTCATGCTATTATGAAGATGATGATTGGTTGATTATTGAAGCTGCGCAGCGATCCTTTATTTGGATGTTCCGGTTTGGAAAACCTTGGCTATATCCTTTGTTATGTGTTTATTTCCGCTGCTATCTGTTATGTGATAAATGCTATGTGCTATGTGACATTTCTTATTGCTTATTGCTTTTTGCATCATAGCATGTCATGTAGTTGCATTAGTAACTTATTGAGATTTATCTCACCCCCTTTCTTTTATCCTTGTTTTTCCTTAACCCCCCCCCCCATGTGCTAAGGATTAGTCTCGCTGATCACGAGAAAGAGGACGTCGAGTGTGGATATATTCTTTTGGGGAAGGTTGATATAGGTTGGGCATAAACTTGTGGAAGTTTATGATAGTTGTAATTGGTTTTTATCAAACTTGGTTTTGTAAAACTTTGGATTATCACCTTTTGGTATCAAATGGAATTTTTAACTCCGGTATTTCACAGTTTTGGTTTTAGAGTCGACGTCCAGATCGCGGTCTCGGGCCCGTGGGGTCCGGGGTCGCGACAGTTGGTATCAGAGCTATGGCATTAGTTCTAAGTATAAGTCTAGGTGGATTAGTATGACCTAGGTGGGTAGTAGTGTGCGGAGTGATTAACGGTTGATGTATTATGCAGGTAATTACTCGAAATGTCCGGAAGAAGAAACAGAGGAGGTATTAGTGGGGCACAGAATCAGAATGATACAAGGGAAGAAGCACGTGCCATGTTTCAAGTCATGTTCGAGGCGGCCATGAAGGCCATACATGATCAAGGTCCGAGGGTAGAACAAGCACCACCCCGCTATGGATTGGAGCAATTTCTGAAGTTGAAACCGGTTGAATTCAATGGGGAACCTGATGTTCGGAAAGCTGAGTTATGGATTGAGTCTATGGAGAAGATTTATGAGGTATTTGGTTGCACGGACGAGGACAAGGTCCGGTTCGCGGCTTATAAGCTTGTGGGTGCCGCCGAGCATTGGTGGAAGGGTGTTAAAGCTAGTTGGGATGATACTCACACGGTGTATGCGTGGGAGTTGTTTGTACGCAAATTCAAGGAGCATTTCATTCCGGTTGTTGATCAAAACCGAAAGGAGATCGAGCTACTCAACCTGGAGCAAGGCGTGTTGTCTATAGCACAATACTCGGCTAAGTTCATAGAATTAGCCCGGTATTGCGACTATTTGGTGAGGACCGAAGAACAAAAGGCTATGAGATTCATTCGGGGATTGAAGACCTCCATTCGTACTCAACTTATTGCTCAACGGATTGTGACATTCCAAGATGCGGTGGACCGAGACTATTTGATAGAGCAAGATATCGGGGAGCACAAAAGGAAAACCGAGGTTATGGGTACGGGTAAACCGGGAAGCCATGCTAAATCGCAACCTCAACACCGTTTCGACAACCGAGGTAACCCGGGAGAATCATCTCAGTTTAAGGGGCAAACCACACCGAGGAATCCGGGTACTACTCCGGGGATTCTGATTAGGAAGCCTTGTACCTTTTGTCAGAAGGTAAGCCATTCGGAGGATAGGTGTTGGAAAAAGCAAGGCAAATGCACCAATTGTGGTGAAATGGGGCACTTTGTGAGAGAGTGCACGAGGTACCGAGGTCAAGCATCCGGGTCAGGAGTTGGTATTAATCAGGGTCAGAAAAGGGATGCCGCTGGGAAGCCCAAAGTTCAAGGGAAGGTTTATGCCATGAATCAACAACAAGCTACCGATGATCCATCCGTTATTGGAGGTATTATTTCTGTGTCTAATGTGAGCGCACGAGCGTTAGTAGATCCAGGATCATCTATTCATACATTTCTGTGCAATTTGCTTCCATGTTAAATGCTGCATTCGAGTCTTTACCGTACGTGCTAGAGGTGTCGACCCCTATAGGAGAATGCTTGATTTCTGATCGAGTCTTTCGTACTTGTGATGTGGTTATTTGTGGTCGAGTCCTTTGTGCGGATTTGGTAGTTCTTCCTATCCAAGACTTTGATGTCATTTTGGGTATGGATTGGTTGAGCAAGTTTCATGCTTCCGTTGTTTGCCGTAAGAAAACTGTTACTTTTTCTATTCCCGATGTGCCTAAATTTGTGTTTGAGGCTAGTCCTCTGAGTAGAAAGGTTCGCTTAATTTCTTATTTGAAAGCGAGAAAATTATTGTATAGTGGTTGTGAGGGGTATTTGGCTAGTGTTCTTGATACTAGGAAGGAATCCCCTAGTTTGGATAGTGTTCGGGTAGTTCGGGAATTTCCCGATGTTTTCTCTACCGAGTATGATATGCCGCCCGATCGTGAGATTGAGTTTTGTATAGATCTTTTACCGGGTACGGCTCCAATTTCTAAAGCACCTTATAGGTTAGCTCCCGCAGAGTTGAAGGAATTAAAGGTCCAGTTGCAAGAGTTGCTTGATCGAGGGTTTATCCGCCCTAGTGTTTCCCCGTGGGGAGCACCGGTTTTATTCGTGCGGAAGAAAGACGGTTCCTTGAGATTGTGCATCGATTACCGGAAGTTGAATCAGGTTACGGTGAAGAACAAGTATCCTCTACCGCACATTGATGATTTGTTTGATCAGGTTCAAGGGTCCGTGGTTTTCTCTAAACTTGATTTGAGGAGTGGGTACCATCAGTTGAAGGTTCGATCGGAGGATATTCCGAAGACTGCTTTTCGCACTCGTTACGGTCATTATGAGTTCTTGGTTATGCCGTTTGGGTTGACTAACGCGCCGTCCGTGTTTATGGATTTGATGAACCGGGTTTTCCACCCCTATCTTGACTCGTTCGTGGTAGTCTTCATCGACGACATTCTTGTTTATTCGAAATCTCGAGAGGAGCACGAGCAGCACTTGAGGACAGTTTTATCCGTTCTTGCGAGGGAGAAATTATTTGCGAAGTTCAGTAAGTGCGAATTTTGGCTCGAGAAGGTGTCATTTCTGGGCCATATGATTTCTAAAGATGGGATTTCTGTGGACCCGTCAAAGATTGAAGCCATAGTGGATTGGAGGAGACCCGAATCAGTGACAGAGATTAGAAGCTTTCTTGGTTTAGCCGGTTATTACAGAAGATTTATTGAGGGGTTTTCGAGGATCGCTACTCCGATGACTCAGTTGACCCGGAAGAATGTTCCGTTTGTGTGGACCGAGAAATGTGACAAAAGTTTCGAGGAATTGAAGAAGAGGTTGACTACCGCACTGTGAATACCCCTTTCAGATGAAGCGACGCATGGGAAGTATCTTGTGATTATTATTATTTACAAAGGGAATATTCTTAACGACATTAAAATTATGAGAGTCGCCACGCCGTTTTAATTAAAGCCAAAACATTGAAAAAAGCATGTTTAATGGGTTCGGGGGTCAAATTACAACAAGAGAAGAATATTGGACGTTATCACTCCTATTGCCCGAATTGATCGGTCTTTCTATCATGATGAATGTGTTAGTGGTGTGTTAGTGATTTAGACCGGATCCGAAGATTGCCTACGTTCCTCTCAATGTGAGAAGCTCAGGTCAGCGTAGTTCGCAGAGAATTAGAATAGGCAGAAGAATCGGGATCATGCATAATGAGGGGGAATTTACCTAAAGATTAGGGTTTAGAAATAGTTCCTAGATCATCCTCGGGTTGATGAACCCTCGATCATCATCGGCTATGAAATAACATGTAATTATGAAGATCGCAACCCCAAATATAGCATAAATAAGGTTTTAATCTATGAACACGAAGAACATGCGAAGAACATATATGAACATATGAATAAACATGCAAAGCATACGAAGAAACTATGCATAAACATGTACGAACATGAATATAAAAGATCTACATTAAAAATAATGCAAGAACGTGAAGAAAAAGTTAGAAAACTTACCTATGTTGGCAAGAAATAAACCTTGATCTTCTTGGTGGTTTGAAGGCTAATTAGAGAGCAAAATATTGTTTAAGAACTCCAAAATTCGTACTTAGAGCTCTCAAAAATCGGATCCTTAAACCAATAGCATGGGATTGGTTTATATAGTAAACTGAGGGGAAGATCTGATGGTCCAGATCATCCGGTGCAAGGTTGGCCGCCTGGCCATGGTTGAAGACGGCGACAATGTTGGCCGCGTGGCCAAGATCAACGCGTGACAATGTTGGCCGCCTGGCCAAGTCTGCAGGCTGACTTGATTTTCAAGCTAGGGTTTCACTGTTGCTTTATGGTAACCCTAAGTTGCCTATTTTGATGGATTTTGCCATAAATGAGATATTTTGGGAATCCAGGACAAGTCTTTGCAAGGTTTCTAATTCCTATAAAGTCCTTGTATTTTTGGGAAAGTCCTAATAAACTCATTTTCAGGTCGGGTACTAACAGTAGCCCCTCGGCGACGCTTCTTGCAAGGCAATGTGGGGTCGACGATAAAAAGAAGGATCCGTCTGAAACATGAGTTTCAAAATAGATGAAAGGTAAGGGAACGGCTGAACCTTGACAGGCGACCTACGTATCCGCGGGGGAATCAAGCCAAACGTAGTTCAAATCTGATGGGAAATTGGGAATAACTGTCCTCTAGTGGGGAACAACGTTTTCTGCTGGGGAAATGCACCTGCTGGGGCTGAGAGATGACCGCGTCGGTCGGGTGGCTGGACCTTTTCAGGTTTCCTACGTATCCTCCGAGGAATCAAGCCGGTCGTAGTTCTGAGATCTACTGGGGATAAAACGAGATGTCGGACTTCTACTGCGCATAATAAACCTACGGGCACTATCCTGCATGAAGAACGGACATTCATAAGCAGTGAAGTTATTTGGAAAAATAAGGACTATGCTGTCTAAATAATCCCAAGATGGAATGGTAAACGCAATCAGGATCGCCAGGGTTCCTGCCGATCGCGCTAAAGTAATAGATGTTGGATCTCTCGCGAATAGAAACGCCGAGGCTTCTGCCAACCACGATCGATCTAGGATGCGTATGTCATAGAGGCGCCGAAGTCTCTACAACCATACGAATCTTAATAATAGATGCTGGATCTTTCGCAAACAGAAACGCCGAGGCTTCTGCTAATTACGATTGATCTAGGATGCGTATGTCATTGAGGCGCCGAAGTCTCTACAACCATACGAATCTTAATAATAGATGCTGGATCGCTCACAAATAGAAACGCCGAGGCTTCTGCCAATTACGATTGATCTAGGATGGTATGTCATAGAGGCGCCAAAGTCTCTACAATCATACGAATCCTAAGCAAATATTTGGTGAAGAATGGAAATTTTAAGGGGCTTTCCGTACCCAAAGGTAACGAATATCAGTCAACATAGTGCTAAAGGCATTTAAAATG
This sequence comes from Campanula takesimana, assembly GCA_026119855.1. Taxonomy (NCBI): domain Eukaryota; kingdom Viridiplantae; phylum Streptophyta; class Magnoliopsida; order Asterales; family Campanulaceae; genus Campanula; species Campanula takesimana. Next base: position 1,830,825 of record JAOWBW010000028.1, read on the forward strand.
AATTTAAGGGAAAAGATCAGGGACAAAAGTGGAATTTTATCTGAAGGGCAAGGTTGGCCGCGTGGCCAAACACACTGAATTGCAAAAGTGGCCGCGTGGCCAAGGTAGCCGGCGGGCTGACTCTTGGTCACATCACCAGAAACCCTCCCTCTTCTTCTTCTTTTCTTCTTTCTTTCTTCTTCCTTCCTCCATTGACGAGTTAGAAAGAGAAAATTAAGTTTTTTAGAGAGAGAAAGCTCAGATTTTGATAATTTTGAAGACTTCATTTCACATATCTCTTGAAGCTATGGCAGATTGGATCAATGAGGTGTTATTTAGGGATTTCCCAGGCCAAGGTGGGTATATGATCCCACAAAAAGAGCCACAAGGAGAGGGGCACGGTAATGCTCAGGGCGCGGGAAATGTCGGGGCTGATCCAGGAGCGGGCCTTGAAGTGGCGCCCTTGATTCCGCGGGGCGGTTTGAGACCACGAGCCGCTACTCGGAATTATCGCGATAATCTGCTGCGGTCCACGTTCGACCAAGATTACGATTTTTACATCGACTCTGAGCGTCATTGGTCGATGGGGCTTCCGGAGACGCGAGAGGTAAATTTCGAATTTTCATTCCTCTCCTTCTCGCACATTTGTATGTTTTATGCACATAATATGAAATGCTAGAATAATGGAGTGCTAGAATTTAAATTGCTGGAATTGTAAATTGCTAGAATGGTAACATACCTGTGCTGTGTTTACCTGCAGAGGATCAAGGCTCGTGGGTCCACAGTGACTGTGGGCAAACTGTGGGCGTCCCTGCCGGAGGGACCTGGCGGTTTGCGTGCTCGGATCGAGGCCATGGGCTTTGGCCCATTCTTTGACAGTGTCTGCATGGTCGGGGCTACCCTGAAGGTGGCAGCGGTGATAGAGGTATGCCGGGAGTTCTGGTGGGATACCACCCATACCTTCCACTTTAGTTGGGGAGAGATTACCATCACGCCGACGGATTTCGCGGCCATCACGGGGTTGAGGTTTACTGGTACCCCTTTGCTTTTTGATGAGAGCTTGGCGGAGCGGCGGGATTATAGACAGGCTCTGCTGGGAGTTGACACCGACCTGGGAGGAGGTGTCAAGGGTTATGGAGTGGAGGCCGGGAAGGTGAATCGCTTGGTGGAGGTGGCTATTGAAGCCTTTAGTAGGGGGGAGTATGATTTGGATTGCTTGGTCCGGCTGTTCTTATGGTATAGCTTTTCGGAGATTTTGTTTCCCAGTGGGGCTACTGTCTGCCGGTACTCACTGCTAGGGGCTTTTGTGGACTTGGACCTAGTCAGTGGGATTTCTTGGGGCGGAGCCGGTTTGGCTGAGATTTACAGGGCTTTGGACCATTGCTCGAGGGCTAGCTCGTCGGCCTTTGACGGGTTCCAGTTCGCCTTTGAGGTACGCTCTTGACTACCCTTATTTTCACTTGTTGAGATTTCTGTTCTATCTTTTGGTCTGAAATGTCTCTCTCATTATATGCACAGGCTTGGGTGTACGAGGTCTTCGGTGTCACCCCTTTTCAGTTGGTGATGAGTGTTAACAAGGTTGTTCCCATCATGTCGTACTGGTGCAAGGGCAACAGGGCTCCTTCCCGCAGAAACCGGGACAGGAAGACAGTAGATGCTGCTGATCTGAGGAGGGTGTTCGCGATGTCTGAGCCCATCGGGGTTAGATTTTACCCATGGAGCCCGGCCAACGAGGCTTCGGTGGGTCCCTATGTAGTGGAGTTGACCGCTTCTAGGGTTCTGCTTGTGGGTCTCACCGGGGAGGCCATGTATCTTGGGGAGAGGGTGGTTCGTCAGCACAGGGCTGGTGCGTTACCATGGGCTCCTTATGACCCTCCTCGGGATATGCTCCGTCCTGCGAGGTTGGCGACTTTCTTGGCTCCCACTCCGGCAGAGCATTATAGGGGGAGTGACGACTATGCTGGCTACGTGCGGACACGGCTGATCAGCCCTCAGGTTCGGGCTCGGGTGCTATCTGGAGGGGGATCGAGCTCGGCCCGATATGTTGGTCGGAGTCGGCCTTTGGTTGACATGCCCCTTCGCTCGAGTAGCGTGAGAGTGATGAGGGGCGGCCGGGAGGTGGAGCTCAGCTTGGAGCCGACTGATGCAGATCTTGTTGAGGAGACATTCATTCCTCCGCCCGACGCTGGGGTACGGCTTTGTGCTTTATATCAGTCATGTTCGCACACACTTATTTCTTTCTGCATTGTAATCATTGCCTTGGTTTCACTTTCAGGTGACTCGGGAGGCCTATATCCGTTCAGCTCGGTGGGAGAACGTGTTGATGCGTTTACTGAGGGAGGCGTACCATTCATGTACTTGTCAGAGAGACGACGTTGCGTCACGCCAGCGTCGTGAGCGGTCTCCGAACGGTGCGGGCTCTTCTCATATTGGTGGTCGAGCGGTCTGGGGACGGAGTTCGGGTGCCGGTAGCTCTCGGGCTTTAGCGCGGCGTGGAGACACCACGGAGGAGGATTCTGATTAGGCGGGGGCCCATTTTTTATTTCCTACACTGTCAGCTAGTAGAGAGCAGAAGAATATGTATGTATAGGACAAATGTATAAAATGCATGTATGTATATTATGTTCTAAAATGCAATTTTATTGTGGGAGCCTACTTGTGCAAACTAGTTATTTTACAAATGTTCCTAATTTTATACAATGCATGAGCCATGGAAGGGGGCAGGTACGTAGTTGCATGGATCCGTCACGGAGTGGGAAGAAACAAACTGGATTTCTGCATGGAGCAAAGTTGGCCGCATGGCCATGGCGTGGCCCAGAGCAATGTTGGCCGCCTGGCCATGGCAAGATCCGGAGCAAAGTTGGCCGCGTGGCCTAGGACGAAGTTGGCCGCCTGGCCAAGGACAATATCGGCCGCGGGGCCAGGGGCATATGTGGCCGCGTGGCCAAATCATGCGCCGCCTCCGGTTTTCCTTTTCCTGGCAAGAATCGGGAGTTGTGCACTATTTAATGAACCCTTTGCAGCCATACAAACGTACCAGCAACCTTTTGAGCAGTTTTTGAGTTCCTTTTAGCCAATTTTCTTGCTTTTTGCCATGGATCAAGAGGCTAGGATCACAAGCCTTGAGAAAAAAATCTTTATAACCTCTATGGAGAAGTGGGTCGCCAAACTTCCTGGTTCAAGTCGTAGGAAACTTGATGAACGGTATGGGATAAAGTGCCTTTGGTCACTTTTGCATATGAACTCCAATACCAACCTTTTGCAAGCTTGTGGTAAATTTTGGAATGATACCCTCCATGTCTTCAACTTTTCATTCAACGAGATAACACCCACTTATGAGGAAATCGCGGCTTTATGTGGCTACGAAGGGAAGGGTAAAGTTGCCTTGCCTTTTGACTTCGTTTACTTGAGGGACAAGTTGGTGACCTTTGGCGTACCCGCGGATGACTTTGATAGGTATGCTAGGGGCGGTTATGTCGACCTTTCTTGGATGCCACAACACTTCATGCATGCAGACGTGACCTCTAACCGCTCCTTGGACCATCTTGCATTGTGCTTGTTCAACTCTATCCTTTTCCCTTCTGAGGTGGGATTTGCCAGTGAAGGATGTTTGGGTATGGTGAACTTGGCTCGTTTGGGTTATGATATTGTACCGGCCATTCTTGGGGAGATGCTCTGTGGGATTCCCCATCTCGCGGCTTATGGTGGGATGCCTTGTGGTAGTGATAGGCTTTTGACCATGTGGTTGCAAGAGCGGCTTCGAGTGAATAAACCGGCGGCTTCTCTGAAGGTGGCCCCATGGATGCACCGCATTAGAGGCATGGTGGAGCGGTTTGAGGGCATGACTCTCAAAGGTTGGGAAAAGTATTTGGCGGAAATGGTGACTGACGACATTCAGTGGGTGGTGCCCCATTGGCACATTCACTCTGTGAGGGAGAAACAAGTGGGACTTCACATGATCAAAGTTCCAACCCTTTCTGGGACTACCTTTTACTATCCCTCTAGAGCGCTTCGTCAGTATGGTTTAGTGCAGACCATCCCGGAGGGTTGGGACGAAGAGAGAGATGATTTTCCATTTGGGGTACTTCAGTTGGATGATAGTGCCTCAGTCCTTCTTTCTCAGATGTGGGGCGAGGCCGGCTTTAGTCGTAGGACCTTCCTCACACGCTCTAGCAACACCTTCCTGCCACGTGAGTATTTGGATTGGTATATGGGGAGACTTGGGCATGCGGAGCAGACTCTAGAGACCCTAAGGGGCACTATCTTGGGATCCTGTGCTCCAAGTTCTTCATTGAGAATTAAGGAGGCTGAGGCTTATGAGAGGAGGATGAGTAAGCGCGTGGCTAACGGAGGCGGAGAAGAAGTGGGGGTGTCAAAGAAGAGGAAGGGCGAAGAGGCTCCTAATGGAAAGGCTAAAGGTGTTAGCAAGTTTGAAAGAAGATTTTGTGAGAGTCCTAGCAAGAAGAAAGTTCGCCGTGGGCAAAGCAAGAAGAAAGAGACCGAGGGCACAAATGGCACTAAGGAGTAATCCTGAGCGTCTTTCCATAGTCGTGCAGACACATTATTTTAATTTAGTTTGCTTTTGTTTGAGTTTCAATTTCAGAATAGGTTATTTATTCAAAAAGTATGTCAAGCTTAGACTCATCAAATAAGTGTTAACATGCAATGACTACGGGAATAAAAGTTTTTGCTTTCAGAAAAATATAACTTCTATCTTTATTGCTTTGACAAGATTTGGATGTTTATTTGTTTTTTAGACCGCACCTTTTGAAAGGCTGCCTACGTTCCCCTTTTACAAATAGGACTAAGGGGCTCAGGTCACCGTAGTTCACTCCAGTCAGACTAGAATGATTTTAAAGAAAGGGAAGATAGAAGGGGGAATGCTCTAACTTTTGCCTAGACCGCCCTTGCGGGTTTTCGATCTAGCGAGCTTTGTACGCACCCTTATTTTGCATAGACCGCCCTTTGCGGGTTTTCAGTCTATCGGGCTTCTTTTTGCGTAGTAATAATTTTTTTTTTTTTTTTTTTTTTTTTTTTAAGAGGGGGAGTCTAGTCATAGTAGCGTCTGAGCTTGCTGAGGTTGACTGGTTCCTTGAACGGGTTGCCATCCAAATCTGCCATTCTGACCGCTCCTCCGGAGAAGATCTTCTGTACCACAAACGGCCCTACCCAAGTGGGGGCCCATTTCCCGAGGGGGTTGAATTTGTTGGGTAAGCGTGCTTTGAGCACCAAGTCTCCTTCCTTTATGTCAACAGGCTTGACCTTTTTATTGAAGGCTTTTGTCGTTCTCCTTTGATAGGCCCGGATGTGTTCCATGGCCTTCAATCTGCGTTCGTCGAGTGTTGCCAGTTGATCATAGCGACTACGAAGCCATTCTACCTCATTCACTTGGTTCTCGAGCAAGACTCTCAAAGATGGCACCTCCAACTCAATAGGGAGCACTGCCTCCGTGCCGTATGTCAAAGCGTAAGGGGTCTCTCCAGTAGCGGTGCGGACTGACGTTCTGTACCCCCAAAGTGCTAATGGTAACTTCTCGGGCCAATCCCGTCCTTGCGAAGCCATCTTGCGAATTATCTGCTCTATCGTCTTGTTGGCCGCCTCAACCGCGCCGTTAGTCTGTGGGTAGTATGGGGAAGATTTCTTTCGTTCGATCTTGAATTCTACAAGCAAGCGAGCACACTCGGCTTCGAAATGACTGCCATTATCTGATATAATGAGGTTAGGAACTCCATACCGACACATAATATTCTCTTTGATAAACTGCGCTACCTTCTTGGAATTCAGCACCTTGTAAGACTGAGCTTCGACCCACTTTGTGAAGTAGTCGACCGCGACGAGGACGAATTCATGACCATTACTACCGGCCGGCGAGATCTTCCCAATAATGTCGATACCCCACATGGCGAATGGCCAAGGCGTGGTGGAACTATACAATTTGTGTGGGGGGATGTGGTTGAGGTTAGAGCATACTTGGCACTTGTGACACCGTCGAACCCATTGAATACAGTCTGTCTCCATGGTAATCCAATAATAGCCCAGCCGAGTGATCTTCTGTCTAAGCATCCTTGCATTCATGTGGGGTCCGCACAACCCGTTGTGTACTTCTTCCATTATTGCTTCAGCTTTCTTGTTGTCGACACATAAGAGCAACAGACCATCGTAATGCCTCTTGTACAAAGTGTCGTCTAACAGCACAAACTGCCCCGCCAACCTTTTGAGTGCTTGCAGACTCTTGGCCTTCACATCTCCGTCAAAGGACATCTCTCCGTGCTTAAGGAATTTATAGATTTGGGCGTACCATTGATCTCCGTTTACCTCGGCATCGATCTGGATTTCGCAGCAATAGGCGGGGTTCTCCCTTCGTCCGACCCTGAATGGTTTCACGGACCTTCCCTCTGGAATTTCAACTAAGGAGGCCAATGTAGCTAGAGCATCCGCGAACCTATTTCTGTCTCGTGGCAGGAAATGGAAGGTAACTTCTTTGAACTGTGCTATCAACTCATCCATGTAACCTTGGTACCGCTGCAGGCAAGGATCAATAGTTTTCCATTTCTTCGCCGTTTGGTTAATAATCAAAGCAGAGTCTCCATACACTTCTAACTCTTTCACGTTGCGTTCTAGGGCGGCCTCCAATCCGGCTATACACGCCTCATACTCGGCGGCGTTGTTGGTTGCTGAAAAGTTTAGCTTGATGGCTATGGGCGTGTGCTCATCTTTGGGATCAATAAGTAGGAGTCCGACTCCATTCCCTCGTTTGTTTGCAGCTCCGTCAAAGAATAATTGCCACCTTTCTGCGACTTCAATTGCGAAAATGTCGTCATCCGGGAACTCGGGGTCGGGTCCTCTTGTCTCGGTGCTCAGAGAGTCTGCGAGCTGATCGGCCATTGCCCTCCCCTTGATTGCCTTTCTCGGTACATAAGTAATGTCGAACTCTCCCAAGAATACTGACCATTTAGCGAGTCTCATAGAAAGAGAGGGTTTATCGAACAGATACTTGATAGGATCCATTTTCGAGACTAGTAAGATCGGATGGGACACCATGTAGTGCTTGAGCTTCGTCACCACCCATACTAGGCCTACGCAGGTCTTCTCGAGCGCGGAGTAATTGAGCTCGCTACCTTGTAACTTTCGGCTGACAAAGTACACTGCATTCTCAATCCGGGAATCTTTGGCCTCTTGCGCTAACATGGCTCCGACGGCGGTGTCTGTCACAGTTAAGTATAGTAGCAACGGCTTCTCCTTATGCGGCGGGCGCAGGATTGGGGTATTCACCAAATATTGTTTGATCCTTTCGAAGGCTATTTGGCAGTCATGATCCCACTCCACACTGGCTGTCTTCTTCATTAACTTGAAAATTGGTTCGCAGATGGTGGTCAGCTGATTGATAAACCGACTGATGTATTGCAGGCGTCCCATGAATCCTTTTATCTCCGTCTCGGTACGGGGTGGTTTCATCTCCAGGATGGCTTGAATCTTCCTTGGGTCGGCTTCGATCCCATTCTCGGTGACCATGTAATCTAATACTTTCCCTCTACGAACTCCAAAGGTGCATTTTGCCGGGTTCAAACGCATGGCGTGCTCTCTCAACCTGTTGAAGAATTTTCTGAGATCTATCAAGTGCTGGCCCCCAGACCCTTTTGAATGTATAATCATGTCATCCACGTACACCTCAATCTCCTTGTGGATCATATCATGGAATAAAGTCGTAACTGCCCGTTGGTAGGTAGCCCCAGCGTTCCTCAGCCCAAATGGCATGACAGTATAGCAAAAAGTCCCCCATGGGGTGGTGAAAGCTGTTTTTTCTTGGTCCTCCTCGGCCATCTTGATTTGGTTATAGCCGGCAAACCCATCAACAAACGACTTGACCTCATAATGGGCGGTCGCATCCACCAACATGTCGATATTTGGCAAGGGGAAGTCATCCTTTGGCGTAGCTTTGTTGAGATCCCGAAAATCCACACATACTCTGACTTTACCATTGGATTTCTTGACAGTCACCAGATTTGATAACCACGTTGGATACTCGATCACCCTGATAAAACCCACACGGATTAGCTTCTCAATCTCCTCCTTCACTTGCAAAGACCATTCCGGCTTAATACGACGCAGCTTCTGCTTGACTGGCTTAGCGTCTGGTGCTGTCGGGATTCTGTGCTCTACGATCGAGTTGTCGAGCCCCGGCATGTCTTTATAAGACCATGCAAACACATCCACATATTCTCTGAGTAGCTCAACCAGTGCTTCCCTTTCGGATCCGCTGAAGAAGTTTCCGATCTGCGTTTCCTTAGGCTCGGCTTCGCTTCCCAAATTCACGCTCGTTAACACCTCATCGGCAGCTTGGGCTTGAGATTCTTTTTGATTAATAACCTGTTCTGAAATCTCTTTAATGTATTCATCATTTAATGTGTTTGTGTCTGCCTCTTCTAATGAATCATTATTAACTAAGTGTATATCATTAGTTTGATTATTAGCCAATTTATCAGTTAAAAGAGTGACTATGGAGGGAAACTCGGAAAGGTCGAGGGTTTCATTCATGGCAAAAGGGAAAATAGCGTTTGCAACAAGATCATAGTCTTCAGACGTAAGGTCGTCAGACTTAGAGGAAGACTCAAATTCGAAGTGTAAAACACTAGACTCTGGGGACGGGGATTTTGGGTGAGTGACAGGTGATGCTGCAGGAGCGGCGACAGGAGAAGGAGTAAGCCCCAGTGTTCCCGTCATAAATTCCGGAGTAGCTATAGGTCCGCCAATGGTGCACCAATTCTTGAGCTTGTCCCCCATGGGTACCACCAATGTCCTTGGGTCCACATTATCTTCAGAATCGTCCTCGATAACGGCAACCATGTCTTCGTGCAGCCCCAGATTACCCAGATGTTGAAGCAGATATTGGCCGTCCCACGTCTCAGTCAAACTTGGAGTTTCTGCGGCTTCTATTGCTGTCTTGTCAAGGGTTGCGGCTTCAAGTTGATCTGCCAAGTCATCTGCAACCTTGGTGGAGTACTTATGCCTGATGGTTCTAACTCTGCCCATGGCTTTGTCATATTCCATGTAAGTCAGCTTCATGTCGGACCGATCGAATTCCACATCTCTGAAAATCTCGAACCCTTTCTGCAATTTCCCGGTGTGGTCAATCCATGGCTCGGCGAACTCAAAACACGAAAACTCCTCGCCTTCCCTAACAAAGTAGCTATTTAGGGACAGGCGGTATGGCCGCATTTCAGGCTTTTTGTAGGGAAGCTTCATCTTTTTATGCAATTCTATCCTTTGTTGCTCCATCTTGTCTTCGAGAGTAAGGGTGTATCCTAGACCGAACAACCCTCGATGATTAATCTCTTCAACCAATTCTGTGGGGCCTTGCAAGTTCTTACCTAGCCCCAGCCCCGGTATAAAACCCATGTTACGCAGTATCTTGACAACAGGTGCCACTTTGTCCGTTGTTTTGGTGAGGTCGATGGTGCAGATCTGTGCTTGAGCGACTATTTCGAAGCCATTGAAGAGTCGGCTCTCTTCCCCATGCTGAATCTGTAAGACAGGAACGCCCTTGGTGTCCGTCCCTTGGGCAGTTACAAGATCGCTGTAGATGATGGTCACTTCATTACCAGATTGAAACTTCACACACTAGTGCAGGGAAGATGGGACAGCGCCCGACTGATGTAACCATGGCCGGACGAGGAGGAGTGAGAAGGTTGCGGGGATGTCTATGACGTGGAAGTCTGTCGGCAGGATCTTTGTTCCGATGGTAATGGGCAGGGTGACTTCGCCTATCACGGCGCGGCATGTAGAGTCATAAGCTTTGATGGTTTGTTTAGATGGGCGTAAATCAACACCATGAACGCCAACCATATCCATCATCCTTGAAGGCAGGATATTAATAGCAGAACCATTGTCAATGAATACACGGGGAATCTTCTTGCCATTTACTTCGACAGTGATGTATAAAGGCTCATTATGATCAACTCCGAACACTGGCTTGTCTAGCTCCGAGAAAGTGATGATGTTTCCATAGTGGATATTACCAATCATGTGGGTGACGTCCTCCGGGGTAATAGTGGATGGTACCATGGTGGCGGTGAGGTTTTGTTCGAGCATGAGGCGATGGGCTAGGGAGGAGGTGAGTAGGGACCATAGTGAAATATGGGCTTGGGTTTGTTTGAGTTGAGTGAGGATAGGGTCTTCTTTGTCTAGGTCGGCTTGCTCGGGTTCCTTCCCAAAGACTTTCTTTGCACCCCTTGGGTCGGATTGGTACACTTGACCAGATCTTGTAAGGAGACAAACTTCTGAACGTAGCTCCTCCAAAGACAATGGCGAGTCATGACAAGGGGGCGAAACTTCGATCTTTTCGGCCTCCTCGAAGATTTCGGCCCAAGAAAGAGGTTGAGAGGGCTTGGGACTCTCTTCCCCTAGAGATTCGATTTCACTCACTAGTTCTTCTAAAGACAACAAGTAGCAAGAAGATTCTTTATTATTAGTCATTGAAATACAACCCATCTTATCACAGTCCGCCACAACAGGCTCGGCCGGATCAGTGATTTCACTAAGTTCTACCATGAGTACATTGCTAGCTACATAATCCCTAGGGTCTTCGACTACTCCCTTGTGGATGAGCTCCTGCACGGCTTTCTTGAGTTCGAAACATTCTTCGGTAGTGTGACCGGTGCACTTGTGGTAGTGGCAAAACTTTGATAAATCGCAACCAAGACGGGGAAGGTGTCCTTCTAACGGTTCGAGCATTTCTAACGTCACCAATGCCATGAAGATAACCACCATCGTGAGCCCTATCTTGTCAAAGGCATCCATGAGCTCTAGGATACTGATCTCGCATGTTTGCACCATATTCACCCCACCCCCATTGTTAGGAAGAGGGTTATTCACCACATTAGGACCCTTCGGCTTCTCAATCTTCTTGTCATTGATCAACCCTTGTACTACGCGCTTCAATTGAATACAACCATCCGTTGTGTGCCCGATGTGCTTGTGATACTTGCAGAACTTGGAGGCGTCCAAATCACTTCTTGGGTAGGCAGGTTGGTAATTCTCTAAAGGCTTGATAAGACCCCTCTTGACTAACACGTCAAAGACTTTCCCCATAGGCATACCAAAATCATCAAAGTGCTCCCTCTCTCTCTGCGGCGGAGCCCCATTCCTTGTTACGGCTTGGACATCTAACGGGACCTCTTTCTGGACCATATTCACTTGGCCGACGGCCTCCTTTCCACCCCTAGGAGGCGCGGGCGCAGTAGGAGCCTTGTAGCGGAAGGAATTGTTGTTGTTGGTCTTTGGACTTTCCTTTGGCGGCACAATCCCAGTGAACCCTGCTTCGTACCTTACTCCGGCGTCAACCATTTCCCGCAAATCAGGGAAGTAACCATTACCTATAGCTGCTTTCATCTCCGGTAGCAAGCATTTGTAGAAATCTGTTTCTGTTCCTTCGCCTTTGGTGGGTATTGGACCTCACACAACCGATGGTTCCACCTCTTGTAAAAATCATAAATAGCCTCGCCGGGCTTTTGCATAGTGTTCTCAAGATCCGTTCGATTCACATGCCAATCCAAGTTAGCTTGATACTTCTCACAGAAAATGGCACTGATTTGATCCCACGTTTGCCTCTCGCTTGGTTCTAGCCCCAAGAACCAACGCAGAGCTATACCATCCAAAGTGCTATGAAATACGCGAGCCATTTGTTCGTTGGTGCAGTCACGAGCCCTCATGGCCAACACATAACTATCCAAATGAGTCTTAGGACACGAGTCACCATGAAACATTGCCACCTTAGGCATCTTGAAATCCTTGGGGAGAGGCCCCACTTGGCTAGGGTTGATTGTCTTGGTAGTCGGTGCACTTTGCTTATCCACGGTCTCGATCAATTTTCGCATTTGCTCTTGCATGGCCATAACCACAGGGTGATTGGAGATGTTGGGGATAGTTTCTGACAAAATGACGGGAGGAGTAGTGGAAGCAGTAGCAGCGGCCATCCCAATACTCAAAGACAACGAGGGTGTGGGTAGTTTGCTAGCGGAGAGGTAGCCGCCAAGCAGTTCAGGGAAAGGTTCATAGACAGCCTTGTTCCTGCTCATGGTAGTGAAACCTTGTTGGGTGTAGAGAGAAGGAGGTGGAACATTGCGGTAGCTTGGGAAGGGGAAGGTAGTAGCATTGGTGTTGGGGGGACAGTTGGTATTGACCTCTTCATCCTCGACATAAATGAAATTCTCTCCATCGGGCACCAGTTTAGTCCCCTTTTGTTGAATGTGACCCTTCAACTGTTGGTTCTGATCTTCCAACATCTTGTTGCTTTCCTCGAGATTCCTGATCTTGACTTCGAGACCGGCTAGGAAGTTCTGGAGGCTTGGGGGAATACCATTGAGAGTAGCCTCGGTGTTGAGCTCGGCGGTACTGGCAGGGGGAGCAGAGGCTGAAGCTGAAGCGGGAGTTGACATTTCTGATGACGAGACTGAGAACGTGGACGGAGTAGAAGCTTCACGTTGTAGTCGACCACCCGAACGGATCCAAACTTGCTTTGCTGAAAGATTTAAGGGCAATGAAGCTTTTAGGAGAGGGGGAAGGCTCATGCAAAGTATATTTTAATTTACAAAAACATACATTATTTACATCCTAATTGGTTGGAAGGGGTACCCCTTTTTCGCAACTAGTTAGAAGACTACGATCAGTGGAGGCCATCATTACGTCTATAGACCCCTCGTTTTTCACCTGCATTGCACACCCCCAAACGGACAATTTGGGCGAGGGTCCTATAGGGCAAGCGGCTTCCACCAACCATCGGATCCTACGACTAACCCCTCCTTAAAGGCATTTAACGTGACGTCTATGTTACATCCTACGCAAGTTAATGATGAGCGGAGATCTTGACAATAAACACTCATCTCACCATGGCATGTCCCTTATAGGGAAATCACTTTTTTTTGTGCACTTTCTCTCAAAGATCTCGATTCATCATTGACTTGGGGATGACTCGACATAGACAGCACGTTAATTGACTATTAAGAAAAAGCTAGCCAAACCAACCGGTCAAAACCTAGGTGTGTTACCTATACTAGTGTGGGTTGACACGGGTTAGGTAAAAGGTTCCCACCGCTCGCGGAACGTACACGGTGAGTGGAGTAGACGAGTGACTCGAAAAGAGGGCGACAGTAGCGCACAAATTCCTGCACATCGAATACTCCGGGTAATGGGGACCTGTGCAGTGCTGACACGGACTGTGGTAGTGTGTGGCAAGAAACTAATTCTTTTTAAGGAGAAAAGAGAGAAGCTTTTGATGTTAGGATGATGCAATGCAATGCATGAGAGAGGGAGAGAGAGCCATGTACAGGGGAGCATAGCAGAGTTTTGTTTGACCCTAATACTAAAGCGAAGATAACAAGGGTACACGGTACAAGGTATATACAAAGTACAAGTATCGACAAAGTACAAGTATTAACATTGCGGGGTGCGCGGGTGCATGTGTGAACATGGCAAGTATATGAGATGCATGTATAAACATGGCAAGTGTGTGGAGGGTGCATGTGTGAACATGGCAAGTATGTGAGGTGCATGTATAAACATGGCAAGTATGTGCACGTGAAAACATGGCAGGTGTGTGCATGTGTAAACATGGCAGGTGTGTGCATGTGTAAACATGGCAGGTGTGTGCATGTGTAAACATGGAAAAGTGTATGGTGCATGTGTAAACATGGCAGGTGTGTGCATGTGTAAACATGGCAAGTGTGTGCATGTGTAAACATGGCAGGTGTGTGCATGTGTGCACATGGCAGAAGTGTAAGGTGCATGTGAGAACATGGCAAATGTGTAAGGTGCATGTGAGAACATGGCAAAGTGAAAGGTGCATGTGAGAACATGGCAGACATCATGATGTGAACGAAAGTTAGACCCACTAAGTTTGAAAAAGTTTCAAAGCAGTCCCCAGCAGAGTCGCCACTGTGAATACCCCTTTCCGATGAAGTGACGCATGGGAAGTATCTTGTGATTATTATTATTTACAAAGGGAATATTCTTAACGACATTAAAATTATGAGAGTCGCCACGCCGTTTTAATTAAAGCCAAAACATTGAAAAAAGCATGTTTAATGGGTTCGGGGGTCAAATTACAACAAGAGAAGAATATTGGACGTTATCACTCCTATTGCCCGAATTGATCGGTCTTTCTATCATGATGAATGTGTTAGTGGTGTGTTAGTGATTTAGACCGGATCCGAAGATTTCCTACGTTCCTCTCAATGTGAGAAGCTCAGGTCAGCGTAGTTCGCAGAGAATTAGAATAGGCAGAAGAATCGGGATCATGCATAATGAGGGGGAATTTACCTAAAGATTAGGGTTTAGAAATAGTTCCTAGATCATCCTCGGGTTGATGAACCCTCGATCATCATCGGCTATGAAATAACATGTAATTATGAAGATCGCAACCCCAAATATAGCATAAATAAGGTTTTAATCTATGAACACGAAGAACATGCGAAGAACATATATGAACATATGAATAAACATGCAAAGCATACGAAGAAACTATGCATAAACATGTACGAACATGAATATAAAAGATCTACATTAAAAATAATGCAAGAACGTGAAGAAAAAGTTAGAAAACTTACCTATGTTGGCAAGAAATAAACCTTGATCTTCTTGGTGGTTTGAAGGCTAATTAGAGAGCAAAATATTGTTTAAGAACTCCAAAATTCGTACTTAGAGCTCTCAAAATCGGATCCTTAAACCAATAGCATGGGATTGGTTTATATAGTAAACTGAGGGGAAGATCTGATGGTCCAGATCATCCGGCGCAAGGTTGGCCGCCTGGCCATGGTTGAAGACGGCGACAATGTTGGCCGCGTGGCCAAGATCAACGCGTGACAATGTTGGCCGCCTGGCCAAGTCTGCAGGCTGACTTGATTTTTAAGCTAGGGTTTCACTGTTGCTTTATGGTAACCCTAAGTTGCCTATTTTGATGGATTTTGCCATAAATGAGATATTTTGGGAATCCAGGACAAGTCTTTGCAAGGTTTCTAATTCCTATAAAGTCCTTGTATTTTTGGGAAAGTCCTAATAAACTCATTTTCAGGTCGGGTACTAACACGCACCGATCTTGACTTTGCCTAATGGGAGCGATGGCCTAGTGATTTACAGTGATGCTTCGAAAGAGGGTTTGGGTTGTGTGTTGATGCAGAATGGGAAAGTAATTGCTTATGCTTCGAGGAAGTTGAACCCTAGTGAACAGAATTACCCCACTCATGATATGGAGTTGGCCGCGATAGTATTTGCGTTGCACAAGTGGAAGCACTACCTTTATGGAGCGAAGTTTGAGATTTTTACCGATCACAAGAGTTTGAAGTACCTATTCTCTCAGAAGGAATTGAACAACCGACAACGCCGATGGATGGAATTGTTGAAGGATTATGATTGCACGATTTCTTATCATCTGGGGAAGGCGAATGTGGTAGCCGATGCGATTAGTAGAAAGTCTTATGTAGCTTCGATGATGGTTCGTGAATGGAAAATGCTTGAGGATGTTCGGGATTGGTCTCCTCGTGAATCGAGACATGGGGCTATTTTTGCGAATATTAGGGTGTCTCCGACCCTAATTCAAAGGATAAAGGAAGCTCAGAAAGAAGATCCCGAGTTGGTGAAGATAATGGATAAATTGAAGGAAAAGAATTTCGAGGATTTTTCATTGAGCTCGAGTGGAGTTTTGACTTTTCGTGGTCGTTTGTGCGTACCCGATGTTGGTGGAATAAAGAGGCAAGTTTTAGATGAGGGTCACAAATCGAGGTATACTATTCATCCGGGTAGTACGAAGATGTATTAGGATTTGAAGCAACAATTTTGGTGGATTAATATGAAGAGGGAAATAGCGGAGTATGTTTCGAAGTGTCTAACTTGTCAGCAGGTCAAAGCCGAGCATCAGAGACCCGCGGGATTACTTCAGCCGTTAGAGATTCCCGAGTGGAAATGGGAGCATGTGACTATGGATTTCGTTACGGGACTACCTCGTACCCGTAGGAAGTATGACAGTGTTTGGGTAATAGTGGATAGATTGACCAAGAGTGCCCATTTCTTGCCTATTGACATCAGATATTCGATGGAGAAGCTTGCGACCCTTTACATTGATGAGATTGTGAGATTGCATGGGGTTCCGGTTAGCATCGTGTCAGATCGAGACCCGAGGTTTACTTCTAGATTCTGGAAGGCATTTCAAGAAGCTTTGGGTACAGATTTGCGATTCAGTACAGCTTTTCATCCTCAGACCGACGGTCAATGTCACGACCCGAAATATAGGCTCTATTTTATTAGTAATTAAATGATTTTTATTTAATTATTTGCTTATTTATCTATTTAAATTATTATTTATTTAAATATTTATGTGTGCAATTTATGTGTCATAATAATTTGTGCCTAGCATTTTACTTGAGTTGTTTTGGGGCTAGTGTAGAAGTGTTGGGTCTTAATTGTTAGTATGGAGTAATGTGTGTGTGTAGTATGAGAGAGGGGGCCTAAGTGTAAGTTTTTAAAATAATTTCCCTACTCCCTCCCTACTCCTCTCCTTCTCCCTCCTACACTCCACCCCATTCTTCATTCCCAGCAAACTCACTCTCTCTCTCCTCATTGGTAAGTTTTCTTCTCCTTCTTCTCTCTTCATTTAAACCTTCTTCCTCTCATCTTCTCTCATTTCTTAAAGCGTGAACCATGTTTAGATCGTCGATAGCATCGTAGGAAGCCAAAAAGATTTGAAATCCATCAACTTTGAGAAAATTCATGTAAGTTGCTTATCCCTCATTTTAATGCTAAAATGTTTATATCATGCTTAGATATTGTTTGATGTGTTCCATTTGAAGTTTGGATGAGTTTTGAATTTGTTTGGAATTTATTTGGGTTTTTGATCAAAAATGGTAAAATCTTGATTGTTGGGTTTGATTCTTGATTTCGGTTGTTAAATGTTGTTTTAGGAGTCTTTTTAGACTTATAAGTTGTTTTGGCACTTTAGTATATGAGTTGGAATGTTGGATTTTGGGTTGATTGTGTTTTGGGTTTGAAAATGGAAGAACCCATGTTGTTCTTCCCGATTTCTGGAAATCCAGAGCATTGTGCGACCGCACAACACTTCCTGGGCGGCCGCGCATCTTTCTGAAAGCTTTTGTTCTTACTTTAAGACTTTTTGGGCGACCGCACAACCCACTTTGGGCGGCCGCACAGTCCTCTGAAAATTTACATTTGTTAAAGTTGTGTGAATGAAGGTTGCGTTTTGGTCTAAGTCTTGGGTGTCCTCCTAGTTGACCCTGGTGAACTTTGTTGTACACTTTAGTGAGAGAATTGGGTCCTTTGTGAGCAAGTTTGTGTTTGAAATTCATTAATGGTGAATTGGGATTTTGAAGCACCTTTATTGTGCATTGTTTGTTCATTTCATCTTCTTGGTGATTAATTGGCATGATTCCCTACTTTGGAATCCTTGGTTGTTTATCGTGCTAGTATTTTATTACTTAGCATTACGTGAAAGTCCAGCTGGTATTTTGTGTGTGTTGGGCGATGGGAAAGATTATAATGGCAAAGCCAAGTCCATTATAATGTTGACCATTGTTTTGCCCCCTTCTTTACCCCTTCTCCAGATTGGCCTTGGAAAGGATAAGTCAGCGTTCCTTTGTGAATGTATCTGGCTAGCGGGCATGACTTTGTGTCATGGTCCTTGTCCCTTGTGACACTTTTATGTTATTGGATCCGGTACCGGGGTTTTCTCTTCGGCTTTCATGCTATTATGAAGATGATGATTGGTTGGTTATTGAAGCTGCGCAGCGATCCTTTATTTGGATGTTCCGGTTTGGAAAACCTTGGCTATATCCTTTGTTGTGTGTTTATTTCCGCTGCTATCTGTTCTATGATAATTGCTATGTGCTACGTGATAATTATTATTGTTTATTGCTTATTGCATCATAGCATGTCATGTAGTTGCATTAGTAACTTATTGAGATTTATCTCACCCCCTTTTCTTTTATCTTTGTTTTTCCTTAACCCCCCCAGGTGCTAAGGATTAGTCTCGCTGATCACGAGGGCGAGGACGTCGTGTGTGGATCCGTTCTTTTGGGAAAGGTTATTATAGGTTGGTTTACATTATGTAAATGTGTAACCATTTTGGGATAGTTGTACCAAACAATGACGTCACTAAGATTTGTACATTTGTGTTTTGTTGGGCATAAACTTGTGGAAGTTTATGATAGTTGTATTTGGTTTTTATTAAACTTGGTTTTGTAAAACTTTGGATCATCACCACTTTTGGTATTAAATGGAATTTTTAACTTCGGTATTTCATAGTTTTGGTTTCTAGAGTCGACGTCCAGATCGCGGTCTCGGGCCCGCGGGGTCCGGGGTCGCGACAGTTGGTATCAGAGCTATGGCATTAGCTCTAAGTATAAGTCTAGGTGGATTAGTATGACCTAGGTGGGTAGTAGAGTGCGGAGTGATTAACAGTTGATGTTTTATGCAGGTAATTGTTCTCAATGTCTGGAAGAAGAAACAGAGGAGGTGCTAGTGGGGCACAGAATCAGAATGATACAAGGGAAGAAGCCTGTGCCATGTTTCAAGGCATGTTTGAGGCGGCCATGAAGGCCATACATGATCAAGGTCCGAGGGTAGAGCAAGCACCACCCCGCTATGGATTGGAGCAATTTCTGAAACTTAAACCGGTTGAATTCGATGGGGAACCCGATGTTAGGAAAGCTGAGTTATGGATAGAGTCTATGGAGAAGATTTATGATGTGTTTGGGTGTTCGGATGAGGACAAGGTCCGGTTTGCGGCTTACAAGCTTGTGGGAGCCGCCGAGCATTGGTGGAAAGGTATTAAAGCTACTTGGGATGATACTCGCACGGTGTATGCGTGGGAGTTGTTCGTTCGCAAATTCAAGGAGCATTTCATTCCGGTTGTTGATCAAAACCGAAAAGAGATCGAGCTACTCAACTTGGAGCAAGGTGTGTTGTCTATAGCACAATACTCGGCTAAGTTCATAGAATTAGCCCGGTATTGCGACTATTTGGTGAGGACCGAGGAACAAAAGGCTATGAGATTCATTCGGGGATTGAAGACCTCCATCCGTACTCAACTGATTGCTCAACGGATTGTGACTTTCCAAGATGCGGTGGACCGAGCCTATTTAATAGAGCAAGATATTGGGGAGCATAAAAGGAAGACCGAGGTAGCCAACCCGAGTAAGCAAGAAGCTCAAGGCAAGCCACAACACCGTTCCGATAATCGAGGTAACTTTGGGGGACAATCTCAGTCCCGAGTGCAACCGATCCCAAGGAACCCGGGTACCACTTCCGGGAACCAAGGGAGACAAATTAGGAAGCCTTGTACCTTTTGTCAAAAGGTAGGCCATGCGGAGGATAGGTGTTGGAAAAAGCAAGGCAAGTGTACCAATTGTGGTGAAATGGGGCACTTTGTGAGAGAGTGCACGAGGTACCGAGGTCAGTCATCCGGGTCAGGAGTTGGTAATAATCAGGGTCAGAAAAGGGATGCAGCTGGGAAGCCCAAGGTTCAAGGGAAGGTCTATGCTATGAATCAACAACAAGCTACCGATGATCCATCCGTTATTGGAGGTATTATTTATGTGTCTAATGTGAGCGCACGAGCGTTAGTAGATCCAGGATCATCTCATTCATACATTTCTGTGCAATTTTCTTCCATGTTAAATGCTGCATTCGAGTCCTTACCGTACGTGCTAGAGGTGTCGACCCCTATAGGAGAATGCTTGATTTCGGATCGAGTCTTTCGTGCTTGTGATGTGGTCATTTGTGGTCGAGTCCTTTGTGCGGATTTGGTAGTTCTTCCTATCCAAGACTTTGATGTCATTTTGGGTATGGATTGGTTGAGCAAGTTTCATGCTTCTGTTGATTGCCGTAAGAAAACTGTTACTTTTTCTATTCCCGATGTGCCTAAGTTTGTTTTTGAGGCTAGTCCTCTGAGTAGAAAGGTTCGCTTAATTTCTTTTATGAAAGCGAGAAAGTTATTGTATAGTGGTTGTGAGGGGTATTTGGCTAGTGTTCTTGATACTAGGAAAGAATCCCCTAGTTTGGATAGTGTTCGGGTAGTTCGGGAATTTCCCGATGTTTTCTCTACCGAGTATGATATGCCTCCCGATCGTGAGATTGAGTTTTGTATAGATCTTTTGCCGGGTACGGCTCCAATTTCAAAAGCACCTTATAGGTTAGCTCCCGCAGAGTTGAAGGAATTGAAGGTTCAGTTGCAAGAGTTACTTGATCGAGGGTTTATCCGCCCTAGTGTTTCCCCGTGGGGAGCACCGGTTTTGTTTGTGCGAAAGAAAGATGGTTCGTTGAGATTGTGTATAGATTACCGGAAGTTGAATCAAGTTACGGTGAAGAATAGGTATCCACTACCCCATATTGATGATTTGTTTGATCAGCTTCAAGGGTCCGTGGTTTTCTCTAAACTTGACTTGAGGAGTGGGTACCATCAGTTGAAGGTTCGATCGGAGGATATTCCGAAGACTGCTTTTCGCACTCGATATGGTCATTACGAGTTCTTGGTTATGCCGTTTGGGTTGACTAACGCGCCGGCCGTATTTATGGATTTGATGAACCGAGTTTTCCATCCCTATCTTGATTCGTTTGTGGTGGTTTTCATCGACGACATTCTCGTCTATTCTAAATCTCGAGAGGAGCACGAGCAGCATTTGAGGACAGTTTTATCCGTTCTTGCGAGGGAGAAATTATTTGCGAAGTTCAGTAAATGCGAATTTTGGCTCGAGAGGGTGTCATTTCTGGGTCATGTTATTTCGAAAGATGGGATTTCGGTGGATCCGTCAAAGATAGAGGCTATAGTGGATTGGAAGAGACCCGAGTCAGTGACCGAGATTCGTAGCTTTCTTGGTTTAGCCGGTTATTACCGAAGGTTTATTGAGGGGTTTTCGAGGATCGCTACTCCGATGACTCAGTTGACCCGGAAGAATGTTCCGTTTGTGTGGACCGAGAAATGTGACAAGGGTTTCGAAGAATTGAAGAAGAGGTTGACTACCGCACCGATCTTGACTTTGCCTAATGGGAGCGATGGCCTAGTGATTTACAGTGATGCTTCTAAAGAAGGTTTAGGTTGTGTATTGATGCAGAATGGGAAAGTGATTGCTTATGCTTCGAGGAAGTTGACCCCGAGTGAACAGAATTACCCGACTCATGACATGGAGTTAGCGGCTATTGTCTTTGCGTTGCATAAATGGAGGCACTATCTTTATGGGGCGAAGTTTGAAATTTTTACCGATCACAAGAGTTTGAAGTACCTTTTCTCCCAGAAAGAGTTGAATAACCGACAGCGACGATGGATGGAACTGTTGAAGGATTATGATTGTACGATTTCTTATCATCCGGGGATGGCGAATGTGGTAGCCGATGCGATTAGTAGAAAGTCTTATGTGGCTTCGATGATGGTTCGCGAATGGAAAATGCTTGAGGATGTTCGAGATTGGTCTCCTCGTGAATCGAGACATGGGGCTATTTTTGCGAATATTAGAGTGTCTCCGACCCTAATTCAGAGGATAAAGGAAGCTCAGAAAGAAGATCCCGAGTTGGTGAAGGTAATGAGTAAATTGAAGGAAAAGAATTTCGAGGATTTTTCTTTGAGCCCGGTGGGAGTGTTGACTTTCCGTGGAAGATTGTGTGTTCCGGATGTTGATGGAATTAAACAGAGGGTTCTTGATGAGGGTCACAAATCGAGGTATACTATTCATCCGGGTAGTACGAAGATGTATCAGAATTTGAAGCAACAATTTTGGTGGATTAATATGAAGAGGGAAATAGCGGAGTATGTATCGAGGTGTTTAACGTGTCAGCAGGTCAAAGCCGAGCATCAGAGACCCGCGGGATTACTTCAGCCGTTAGAGATTCCCGAGTGGAAATGGGAGCATGTGACTATGGATTTCGTTACGGGACTACCTCGTACCCGTAGGAAGTATGACAGTGTTTGGGTAATAGTGGATAGATTGACCAAGAGTGCCCATTTCTTGCCTATTGACATCAGGTATTCGATGGAGAAGCTTGCGACCCTTTATATTGATGAGATTGTTAGATTGCATGGGGTTCCGGTTAGCATTGTGTCAGATCGAGACCCAACGTTTACTTCTAGATTCTGGAAGGCGTTTCAGGAAGCGTTGGGTACAGATTTGCGATTCAGTACAGCTTTTCATCCTCAGACCGATGGTCAATCCGAGAGGACTATTCAGATTTTGGAGGATATGTTGCGAGCTTGTTCGATAGACTTTTCCGATTCTTGGGATTCGCACCTACCGTTAGTGGAATTCTCTTACAACAACAGTTATCAGGCTAGTATCGAGATGGCACCGTTTGAGGCCTTGTACGGAAGAAAGTGTAGATCGCCTATTTGTTGGGATGTGGTCGGTGAAGCGAAAGTTGTGAGTATTGATTTGCTTTGGGATTCGGTTGAGAAAGTTAAAGTTATCCGGGATAGATTGAAGACAGCCCAGAGTCGACATAAGAGCTACGCCGACAACCGAAGGCGAGATCTTAGTTTTCAGGTTGGTGATTTGGTATTCTTGAAAGTATCTCCGAAGGTGGGTATCCGAAGGTTCGGGAAGAAGGGTAAGTTGGCTCCGAGGTTTATTGGCCCGTTTGAGATTTTGGGAAAGGTTGGACTTCTTGCGTATCGACTCGCGTTACCGTCATCCTTGGACAGGTTGCACAACGTTTTCCACGTTTCTATGCTTCGGAAGTATGTTCATGATCCGTCTCACGTGTTACCGAGGATACCGGAGGATATTGAGCCCGATATGTCTTATGAGGAACGACCGGTTCGGATTCTAGATTCTAAAGTCCAAGAGTTGAGGAACAAGAGCATTGCGTTGGTTTGAGTTCTTTGGAGGAATCATCTTATCGAGGAGTCGACGTGGGAGCTTCGTGATGAGATCGAGAGGAAATTTCCGTGGCTTTTTGTTTAAGGTGAGTCTCGTTAAAATTCGAGTCGAATTTTCTTTAAGGGGGAGTGAATGTCACGACCCGAAATATAGGCTCTATTTTATTAGTAATTAAATGATTTTTATTTAATTATTTGCTTATTTATCTATTTAAATTATTATTTATTTAAATATTTATGTGTGCAATTTATGTGTCATAATAATTTGTGCCTAGCATTTTACTTGAGTTGTTTTGGGGCTAGTGTAGAAGTGTTGGGTCTTAATTGTTAGTATGGAGTAATGTGTGTGTGTAGTATGAGAGAGGGGGCCTAAGTGTAAGTTTTTAAAATAATTTCCCTACTCCCTCCCTACTCCTCTCCTTCTCCCTCCTACACTCCACCCCATTCTTCATTCCCAGCAAACTCACTCTCTCTCTCCTCATTGGTAAGTTTTCTTCTCTCTTCATTTAAACCTTCTTCCTCTCATCTTCTCTCATTTCTTAAAGCGTGAACCATGTTTAGATCGTCGATAGCATCGTAGGAAGCCAAAAAGATTTGAAATCCATCAACTTTGAGAAAATTCATGTAAGTTGCTTATCCCTCATTTTAATGCTAAAATGTTTATATCATGCTTAGATATTGTTTGATGTGTTCCATTTGAAGTTTGGATGAGTTTTGAATTTGTTTGGAATTTATTTGGGTTTTTGATCAAAAATGGTGAAATCTTGATTGTTGGGTTTGATTCTTGATTTCGGTTGTTAAATGTTGTTTTAGGAGTCTTTTTAGACTTATAAGTTGTTTTGGCACTTTAGTATATGAGTTGGAATGTTGGATTTTGGGTTGATTGTGTTTTGGGTTTGAAAATGGAAGAACCCATGTTGTTCTTCCCGATTTCTGGAAATCCAGAGCATTGTGCGACCGCACAACACTTCCTGGGCGGCCGCGCATCTTTCTGAAAGCTTTTGTTCTTACTTTAAGACTTTTTGGGCGACCGCACAACCCACTTTGGGCGGCCGCACAGTCCTCTGAAAATTTACATTTGTTAAAGTTGTGTGAATGAAGGTTGCGTTTTGGTCTAAGTCTTGGGTGTCCTCCTAGTTGACCCTGGTGAACTTTGTTGTACACTTTAGTGAGAGAATTGGGTCCTTTGTGAGCAAGTTTGTGTTTGAAATTCATTAATGGTGAATTGGGATTTTGAAGCACCTTTATTGTGCATTGTTTGTTCATTTCATCTTCTTGGTGATTAATTGGCATGATTCCCTACTTTGGAATCCTTGGTTGTTTATCGTGCTAGTATTTTATTACTTAGCATTACGTGAAAGTCCAGCTGGTATTTTGTGTGTGTTGGGCGATGGGAAAGATTATAATGGCAAAGCCAAGTCCATTATAATGTTGACCATTGTTTTGCCCCCTTCTTTACCCCTTCTCCAGATTGGCCTTGGAAAGGATAAGTCAGCGTTCCTTTGTGAATGTATCTGGCTAGCGGGCATGACTTTGTGTCATGGTCCTTGTCCCTTGTGACACTTTTATGTTATTGGATCCGGTACCGGGGTTTTCTCTTCGGCTTTCATGCTATTATGAAGATGATGATTGGTTGGTTATTGAAGCTGCGCAGCGATCCTTTATTTGGATGTTCCGGTTTGGAAAACCTTGGCTATATCCTTTGTTGTGTGTTTATTTCCGCTGCTATCTGTTCTATGATAATTGCTATGTGCTACGTGATAATTATTATTGTTTATTGCTTATTGCATCATAGCATGTCATGTAGTTGCATTAGTAACTTATTGAGATTTATCTCACCCCCTTTTCTTTTATCTTTGTTTTTCCTTAACCCCCCCAGGTGCTAAGGATTAGTCTCGCTGATCACGAGGGCGAGGACGTCGTGTGTGGATCCGTTCTTTTGGGAAAGGTTATTATAGGTTGGTTTACATTATGTAAATGTGTAACCATTTTGGGATAGTTGTACCAAACAATGACGTCACTAAGATTTGTACATTTGTGTTTTGTTGGGCATAAACTTGTGAAAGTTTATGATAGTTGTATTTGGTTTTTATTAAACTTGGTTTTGTAAAACTTTGGATCATCACCACTTTTGGTATTAAATGGAATTTTTAACTTCGGTATTTCATAGTTTTGGTTTCTAGAGTCGACGTCCAGATCGCGGTCTCGGGCCCGCGGGGTTCGGGGTCGCGACAGTCAATCCGAGAGGACTATTCAGATTTTGGAGGATATGTTGCGAGCTTGTTCGATAGACTTTTCCGATTCTTGGGATTCGCACCTACCGTTAGTGGAATTCTCTTACAACAACAGTTATCAGGCTAGTATCGAGATGGCACCGTTTGAGGCCTTGTATGGAAGAAAATGTAGAATGCCTATTTGTTGGGATGAGGTTGGTGAAGCGAAGATTGTGGGTATTGATTTGCTTCGGGATTCGGTTGAGAAAGTTAGAGTTATCCGGGATAGATTGAAGACAGCCCAGAGTCGACATAAGAGCTACGCAGATAACCGAAGGCGAGATCTTAGTTTTCAGACCGGTGATTTGGTGTTCTTGAAAGTATCTCCGAAGGTGGGTATTCGTAGGTTTGGGAAGAAAGGAAAATTGGCTCCAAGGTTTATTGGTCCGTTTGAGATTTTGGGAAAGGTTGGACTTCTAGCGTATCGTCTTGCGTTACCGCCATCTTTGGACCGGTTGCATAAGGTTTTTCACGTTTCTATGCTTCGGAAGTATGTTCATGATCCATCTCACGTGTTACCGAGTGTACCGGAGGATATTGAGCCCGATATGACTTATAAGGAACGACCGGTTCGGATTTTAGATACCAAAGTCCAAGAGTTGAGGAGCAAGAGCATCACGTTGGTTCGAGTTCTTTGGAGGAATCATAATATCGAGGAGTCGACGTGGGAGCTTCGTGACGAGATCGAGAGGAAATTTCCGTGGCTTTTTGTTTGAGGTGAGTCTCGTTAAAATTCGGGTCGAATTTTCTTTAAGGGGGAGTGAATGTCACGACCCAAAATCTAGGCTCTATTTTATTAGTAATTAAATGATTATTATTTAATTATTTGCTTATTTATTTATTTAAATTATTATTTATTTAAATAATTATGTGTGCAATTTATGTGTTATAATATTTATGCCTAGCATTTTATTCGAGTTATTTGGGCAAGTGTGGAAGTGTTGAGTCTTAATTGTTAGTCGGGAGTGTAAGTAATTGTGTTAGTAGTTGGGGAAGGGGCCATAGTGTAACATTTTGAATAATTCTTCATCTACTCCCTCCCTACTCCCCTCTCCTCCCTCACTCCTCACCATCACTTTCCAGCCATCTCTCTCTCTCTCTAGCAATTGTGGTAAGTTTTTCTTTCTCTCCTTCTCTCTTCATTTTCTTCATCTTCCTCTTGTAATCTCTCATTTCTTAAAACATGAACCTTGTTTAGATCGTCGATAGGATCGCGTAGAACCAAAAAGAATTGAATTCCGTCAACTTTGAGATTTATCAAGTAAGTTACTTTTCCCCCATTTTGATGCTAAAATGTTCATATCATGTTTAGATAATGTTTGATGTGTTATATTTGAAGTTTGGTTGAGTTTTGAATTTGTTTGGAATTTATTTGAATTTTGGGTTAAAAATGGTGAATATGTGAATGTGGGTTTAAATCTTGTTTTGAGTTGTTAGGTGGTGTTGTTTAGGTTCCCTTGATGTTTAGATGTGGTTTTAGTACCTTGGAATCTAGTTTGATAGCTTTGATTTTGAGCATTTAGTGAAGGTTGTGTTTTGGTTCGAAATTGGTGAACCCAGGAAGAATCTGGGCATTGTTCTTCTGGCACGGTCGTGCTCCTTTATTTGGCACGGTCGTGCAACATTCACTTTCCTCCCGTCATGATTGGCACGGTCGTGCCACTTTATTAGGCACGGTCGCGCCAAAATTCACTTTCCTCCCGTCATGATTGGCACGGTCGTGCCACTTTCTTAGGCACGGTCGTGCCAAGCTGGGACTCTGGTATATTCTTCCCTTTTTTTTTCTAAAATTGTTTCCTCCATAACTTTCTCATCCGAACTCCGTTTTGGACGAATAAACTATCATTTTAAAGCTCTCCTTGAGCTCTTCGAGATGAGTGAATAGTTTTGCTTGTGTGCTTGAGTTAACTGGATCCTTTGTGATCAAATGTGATAAGGGATTGGTGTTATTATTGTGGAAATTATTAGAGCACCTTAATTGGTTATTGTTAGTTCATTTCACTTTCTTGGTAACTTCTTGGTATGGTTCCCTACTTTGGAACCTTAAGTTGTTTGTTCATGCTAATATATTATTTCTTAGCATTTAATTGGAAGCCCAGCTGGCATATTTGTTGCATCGGGCGATGGGAAGGATTGTAATGGCAAAGCCAAGTCCATTATAATGTTGACCATTGTTTTGCCCCCTTCTTTACCCCTTTTCCAGATTGGCCTTGGAAAGGATAAGTTAGCTTCCTTTGTGAATGTATCTAGCTATCGGGCATGACTTTGTGTCATGGTCCTTGTCCTTTGTGACACTTTTATGGTTATTGGTTCCGGTACCGGGGTTTTCTCTTCGGCTTTCATGCTATTATGAAGATGATGATTGGTTGATTATTGAAGCTGCGCAGCAATCCTTTATTTGGATGTTCCGGTTTGGAAAACCTTGGCTATATCCTTTGTTATGTGTTTATTTCCGCTGCTATCTGTTATGTGATAAATGCTATGTGCTATGTGACATTTATTATTGCTTATTGCTTCTTGCATCATAGCATGTCATGTAGTTGCATTAGTAACTTATTGAGATTTATCTCACCCCCTTTCTTTTATCCTTCTTTTTCCTTAACCCCCCCCCAGGTGCTAAGGATTAGTCACGCTGATCACGAGAAAGAGGACGTCGAGTGTGGATATATTCTTTTGGGGAAGGTTGATATAGGTTGGTTTACATTATGTAAATGTGTAACCATTTTGGGATAGTTATACCAAACAATGACGTCACTAAGAATTGTATGTTTGTACTTTGTTGGGCATAAACTTGTGGAAGTTTATGATAGTTGTAATTGGTTTTTATCAAACTTGGTTTTGTAAAACTTTGGATTATCACCTTTTGGTATCAAATGGAATTTTTAACTCCGGTATTTCACAGTTTTGGTTTTAGAGTCGACGTCCAGATCGCGGTCTCGGGCCTGCGGGGTCCGGGGTCGCGAAAAAACCAGAGAAGAAGCTCACTAATGGTTTTATGAATTGAAAGATTTGAAGAAAACTAGAACTAGAGAGTTGGAACCGACAACACTCATAGGTAATGAAGCGCCAAATGAGGAAGAATTGGTAGCTAAAGAGGAAGTCGAGGACGTAGGAATTAACCTTGGGGACAAGGAAGTTACCCCAATCATCATTGATGATGATGAAGAACTGTAGATACCCCGGGGGTGACCACGGCCTTAGGCTGGAGCGCGCGGTGTTATCCTAGGATGTCTAACTTGTTTTTAGAGTCGCCACCTATGTTTTGAGGAACATAAGAAAAACCTATTGATTGTAGCCTAAGTTTGATTACGAAAACAGAGATTCTTTGTTTTGAGGTCCGGGGGTTAGATTACGAGATGGGAAGTACCGAAACACCCATCTCGCCCAACTTAAGTTGGTCTTGCTTGATCAAAATCTACATGAATGAAAATGTTCTTCTTCTTCTTCTTTAAGTCATAAAAAGGGGGTTTAAAATAAGATTTGGAATGTAGGAGATAACTCCTTAACCAACCTCAATGAGATGAGGTGATCATTAGAGTTATGTCCCAAAATGATTTGGGTGATTGCACATTTGATTAAAGTAAAACGAGAGAGGAGATGAAGTAGAAAAGGAAGGAAAAGATGGACTTTTACCTACAATTTGAAGACCTTCAAATATTTCTTGATGAAATCCTTGGAGAACCTTTAGAAAGTGATTTTGGTATAGTTTTTGTAAGTTCAATTTTCGGTCCTTGAAAATGGAGGTAAAGAGAGGTTTTTATGGGTGAAAGAGGGGTGTTTTTGGTGCCAAAACTCAGTCACCAAGAAATCCTTCCCGGGCAAAATCCTGTAAATTGAGCAAGGGAGGGAATCCTGGCCAGAAATCTGTAACTGACGCCCAGAGGCGCGCGCTTCCTGCTTTGGGGGCGGGAGGCGCGCGCGCCTGGCTCCTAGTGTCGGAGGCGCGCGACTCAGAGAAGGCAATTTTGACAGAATGGACTAGAAAGTCAGCCCTGTCATTCAGTTTAGTCCCTGGACTTAATGAAGTCAGTCAGGAACTTAACGGAAGTGACAGAAACTAACGAGATACACTTAGAATGGGGAGAAACACAAAATCAAATGTGCAATCGGGGTGAGCGGTCCAAGGCGGGGTGTCTACAGAGCCCCTCGGCGACGTGGATTGCAAAGAAAAATGCGTCGACGAAAGTTAAAAACACCCGCCGAGGACATCACCAAAAAAAAAGGCAAAGACTCGATGAAAGCAGGAATTTGAAATTGCGAGAGATAGTGGTGCGCTCCCTGTGTGAGCGGCTTTTGCTGGAGTGTTGTATTGGAGCTCATGGGAGCTTGTCTCGATATGGACCGAGTTTGTTGACTCATGGGAGCTTGTCTCGATATGGACCGAGTTGTCGACTTGGAGCTCATGGGAGCTTGTCTCGATATGGACCGAGTTGCCGACTTGGAGCTCATGGGAGCTTGTCTCGATATGGACCGAGTTGACTTGGAGCTCATGGGAGCTTGTCTCGATATGGACCGAGTTGCCGACTTGGAGCTCATGGGAGCTTGTCTCGATATGGACCGAGTTGTCGACTTGGAGCTCATGGGAGCTTGTCTCGATATGGACCGAGTTGCCGACTTGGAGCTCATGGGAGCTTGTCTCGATATGGACCGAGTTGCCGACTTGGAGCTCATGGGAGCTTGTCTCGATATGGACCGAGTTGGTTGACTTGGAGCTCATGGGAGCTTGTCTCGATATGGACCGAGTTGCCGACTTGGAGCTCATGGGAGCTTGTCTCGATATGGACCGAGTTGTCGACTTGGGGCTCATGGGAGCTTGTCTCGATATGGACCGAGTTGCCGACTTGGAGCTCATGGGAGCTTGTCTCGATATGGACCGAGTTGTCGACTTGGGGCTCATGGGAGCTTGTCTCGATATGGACCGAGTTGCCGACTTGGAGCTCATGGGAGCTTGTCTCGATATGGACCGAGTTGCCGACTTGGAGCTCATGGGAGCTTGTCTCGATATGGACCGAGTTGTCGACTTGGGGCTCATGGGAGCTTGTCTCGATATGGACCGAGTTGTTGACTTTGTGGGGTGCGGGCACGGTTGAATGTTTTGAATGAGGTCATTAGCGAACCCTTGTTGACGAATCCGTTAGTGAATCCGTTCGATGAAATATTGCTTTGAAGCCTCGTGCCATTTGTAGTCACACCTGACTTTTTGAATTGTGGGGTACGGGCACAGTTGACCGCGACCAGAAAAATGTTCCTGCTGGGGATGAAATGTTGAGATTGACTCTTGAGGGGGGTGTGGCACCCGTGACAGAACTTAGGGAGTTCGGAATTTTGAAGAGGACAGCCTACTTTTTTGAGTGGGAGTTTCTATCCTACTTTCGATTTTTGACATGCCTTAAGGGCGGACCAGAAAAAGGTGTGCCCAACTGGGTGTCTGAGGATCGGGACAGTGTCTTGATATAGGCTGGAGATCTCTGACAAGGCCCTTTTCTTGAAGCGATTTAGACCTGGGAGGCGCGCGCCTTTATATGTAGGCTTGGGACGCGCGCGCACTTCAGACCGCTGGCGGGTGGCGCGCGCGTCTGGGAGGCGGAATTCCGGGCTTGACATTTGCTGACCAAAAGAGCCCCCAACAGCTATAATATCATCTTCTGTTCGACCACTTGATTCTCACAGCTCCTTTCTGCCATTTTTGAACATCATATTATTGCTTAACTTCGCTTGTGATCAACATTTTCCATGGCTTCCAATTCTTTTGCCCTTGATGCCAAGGTTGTTAGTGAGTATGAAAAGGACTTGGGTACTTTTGTGTATTCTTTTAAGACCCATCCCAAGAAGGCCTTCATTAAAGACTTCGGGTTCCGAATTCTTTTCACTTTGCGGACGTTGAAGCCGGATTGGGATTTGTTGAGAGCTGCCGCGGCTTTCTGGGATTGCGACAGCCATACCTTCAACCTTTCAGCTAATGAAATGGTGCCGACTGTTGACGATTTCGGGGCCATCCTTGGCATGCCTTTGGCCGGTCGGATTGCCGTCCCTAAATATCACCGTGGTGCCGTCGACTCTTGGGTTGAGTTACTGAATCTCCCTGTTGAGGACGTGAGGAAGATGTTGCACGGTACCGTGATTGACATAACTGAGTTGCCGATGTTCTTCAGTTTACACTCGGAGGACCCGGTGGTTCAATCTTTCAAAAGAAATGCCATGGCCGTTTGTCTCTTCAGCGAAGTACTGTTTGTTACACCCTTCGGGACTGCGGACACGCAGTTGCTGAGATTATTTTGCAAGCTAAGGAGCAACGATTTAGTGTAATCCCTCTTATTGTAGGGGAGACGTTGCACGGCCTTGATGAGTTACATAGGACGGGCAAGATGTGTCGGGGAAGCCCTTTGCTCTTGACCATATGGCTCCGAGAACACTTCAGAATTTATTCTCCGGATGGTGATTTGTCTCCTTTTGCTGTTCATAGGAGGAAGTTGTTGATCCGGGTTTTATCTGAAGATGATTGGAAGAAATTCTTTGCCTCTCGGGTGACCGCCGATATTGAGTGGTGTCCTCCTTCTTGGGGTCTTCGTCCTTTTGTGGAATGGACTCTTGGTTTTCAGCACGTGGTGGTACCCGGTTTGAGAGATTCTTCATTTTACCAGCCAGAGCGGGTTCTGCGGCAGTTCGGTCGCCAACAGACAATTCCTTTTCCGAGGGATGGAATGCTTCGTCCAGTTGCTTACATGGGTCCTGACTTCTCGAGTGAGCTTCAGTCGGCTTGGGGAGATGACCGCAATCGTTGGGCTTTCGCTCCTCTGCATCGGGGGAGTGTCTTCCATCCCGAGAGCTACTTGGACTATTTATTTGGCACCCTTTACCGTGGCATCACTTGGGTTGATGTGCTTCGTGCCGAGTTGTTGGGACAGGGTTTTGAGCCTAGCAGCACTTTGAGATATAGGGAGGCTGCTGCTGATTCGAGTAACATTCTCGCTGACCCTTTCGGTACTCCTTTGGATGACTTTTACTCTAGGAGACGTGTTGCATCACAGAAGGTTTCGGTGCGTATTAGTGCTCCTTTGTTACCCAAGAAGAAAAGGATTGAGAGACGATCGGGTGGTCCTTCGAAAGCTAAGAGAAAATTGGATTTTTCTTAGTACCCTAAGAGATTGCAATTAGACCACTTTGTTTTAGGATTTAACATTTTGATGTCTTTTGTTGCTCAATAAATCCGTTGTAATGGTTTGAATAATTCTTTGAATGAATAAAAATTGCATTTTGTTATTTGAAGTGAATTGGGTATTTTTGATATGTTTTAGACCGCACCCGAAGGTTGCCTACGTTCCTCCAGTTGGGAGGCTCAGGTCTTCGTAGTTCAAACAAACAAAGACCATTTTTTTTTTTTTTTTTTTTTTTTGTGCACCCTGTTTTTTGCCTAGACGCCCTTGCGGGTTTTCAATCTAGCGGGCTTCTTTTTTGCACGTGCTCTAATTTTTGCCTAGGCCGCCCTTGCGGGTTTTCAACCTAGCGAGCGATTTTTTTTTTTTTTTTTTTTTTTTTAATGGTCTTTGTTTATTAAGCGTAGAACCTCTTGAGCTTGTCGAGGTTGACCTCCTTTGGCAGCTGGTCACCATCTAAATCCACGAGCCGGACTGCACCACCGCTTAGTATCTTTTTGACCACGTACGGACCGATCCATCGGGGTCCCCATTTCCCCAGGGGATTCATGGCATTAGGAGGATGTTGTCTTAAGACCAAATCTCCCACATTGATGTTTCGAGGCCTCACTTTTTTGTTGAAAGCTCTTGCCATCCTTTGCTGATATGCCCTCGTGCGTTCGAGTGCTCTTAACCTTTTCTCGTCGAGTAAGGCTAGCTGTTCGTATCGACTTTGCATCCAGTTGACCTCGTTGACTTGATTCTCGAGGAGGACTCGTAGAGATGGGACTTCAAGTTCGATAGGGAGTACGGCTTCAGAACCATAGACCAATGCATAAGGAGTTTCTCCTGTTGCGGATCGTATTGATGTGCGGTAGCCCCACAATGCTAATGGTAGCTTTTCGGGCCAATCCCTTCCTGTTGAGGCCATTTTCTTGACGATGGTCTCGATGGTCTTATTTGCTGCTTCGACTGCGCCATTTGCTTGGGGCCGGTAAGGAGATGACTTGTGCTTGGTGATCTTGTATTCTACCAAAAGTGCATCCATTTCCTTCTCAAAGTGAGAGCCGTTGTCGGAAATGATTTCATGAGGCACGCCGTATCGGCACATGATATTAATCTTTACAAATTCGGCCACTTTCTTGGCGTTGAGGGTCCGATAGGCTTGTGCTTCGACCCACTTTGTGAAGTAGTCGACTGCCACTAGGACGAATGACTGCCCATTGCTTCCGGCAGGATGAACTTTACCGATGATGTCTATCCCCCAACAAGAGAAAGGCCAAGGTGTGACCATGTTGTAAAGTTGTGAGGGTGGAGCATGTTGCAGATTAGCGTGGAATTGGCACTTGGCACACCTTTTGACTTTCTCGATACAGTCTCGTTCCATAGTGCTCCAATAGTAACCAATGCGAAGTATCTTCTTGACTAGCATAAACCCATTCATGTGGGGTCCACATTCTCCTTCGTGCACTTCACACATTATCTCTTGAGCTTCGGTCTCATTGGCGCATAAGAGATTGATCCAGTCGTGGTGCCTTTTATAGACTCGGTCCCCAATCAGTACGTACCGAGAGGCTAACCTTTGCAGAGCTGCTTGAGACTTCTTATTGATGTTCTCGGGATAGGTGCCGTCCTTGAGGAAGTTCATGATGTCCGAATACCACGGAGAGTTTGTTTGAACCTCGTTGATCTCGATACTCATGCAATATGCCGGACTGCTCCTTCGAGCAATTTTGAAAGGCTTCACCATTTTCCCTTTGGGCATTTCAACTAATGAAGCTATAGTGGCCAGTGCATCGGCGAAGCGATTCTTATCCCTTGGCAGGTAGTTGAAAGTGATCTCTTGGAATTGTTCAACCAGTTCTTCAAGGTACTGACCATACTGTTGGAGAGTCGGGTCTTGGGTTCGCCATTTACCCGATTGCTGATTGATAAGGAGCAAAGAGTCGCCGAACACTTCTAGTTCCGTGACGTTTCTTTGAGAGCTGCTTCGAGCCCTGCTATGCATGCTTCGTACTCGGCAATGTTGTTGGTAGCTTCGAATTCTAGGCGTATGGCAATGGGAGTGTAGATGTCTTTTGGATCGACAAGCAATACCCCTATACCAAAACCGTGTTTATTGGCGGCGCCATCGAAAAAAAGTTGCCACTTGTCTTCCTCGGTTGTGGTACGAATTAAATGCTCGTCGGGGAACTGTACATCTTCCCCCTTCACTTCGTCACATGGGAATTCGGCAAGCTGGTCACTGAACACTTTCCCCTGACGGATTTTAGTGTGACGAAGTGATATCATAGCCGGCGAGCATGAAGTACCATTTGGCTATTCTTGTTGACATGAAAGGCTTCTCGAAGATGTAGCGGAGCGGGTCCACCTTTGCTACTAGCTTGATCGGAAAAGCTTCCATATAGTGTTTGAGCTTTTGAGTGACCCAAACCAATGCTGCACATGACTTCTCTAAGACAGAGTAGTTCTTTTCGCCCCCTTGGAATCGGCGACTGACAAAATAAATGGCGTTCTCCTTTGTGGACTCTCGTTGCTCTTGTGCTAACATAGCCCCTAGGGCTTCATCATTGACAGTGAGATAAAGCAACAGAGGTTTCTCCTTGTGCGGCGGAACTAGAACAGGAGGGCACGTCAAGTAATGCTTTACTTGATCGAAGGCTTCTTGGCACGCGTCGGTCCATTCTAGAGCCACATTCTTCTTGAGTAACTTGAAGATTGGCTCGCACATGGAAGTGAGTTGGTGCACAAACCGACTGATGTATTGTAGTCTTCCCATGAAACCTTTAATCTCTTTCTGCGTCTTTGGAGGAGGCATGTCAATGATTGCCTTGATTTTGGAGGGGTCTACTTCGATTCCCCTTTCAGTGACCATATAACCAAGAACTTTGCCTCGGATAACCCCGAATGTGCACTTTGCAGGGTTGAGCCTCATCTTGTGTTGACGAAGCCTTTCGAAGAACTTGCGGAGATCGATTAGGTGTTGACCATCGGTTCCTTTGGAGTGAATGATCATGTCGTCCACATAGACCTCGATTTCTTTGTGAATCATATCGTGGAACAAGTCTGTCACGGCTCTTTGGTAGGAAGCCCCAGCATTTCTTAACCCAAACGGCATGACTGTGTAGCAAAAGGTACCCCACGGTGTTGTGAAGGCTCTCTTATGTTGATCTTCCTCGGCCATGAGAATCTGATTGTACCCAGCGAACCCATCCACGAATGAGCGAACCTCGTAGGCAGCAGTGGAGTCGACTAGCATGTCGATATTAGGGAGTGGAAAATCATCCTTTGGGGAAGCTTTGTTTAAATCCCGGAAGTCTACACAAACTCGAACCTTGCCGTTCGCCTTCCTGACTGTCACAATGTTGGCTAACCATGTCGGATACTCGATAACCTTGATGAAACCCACACTGAGGAGCTTCTCAATCTCTTCTTTGACCTGCAGAGACCATTCTGGCTTGATCTTTCGGAGCTTCTGCTTTACTGGCCTGGCATCTTCTTTGATCGGAATCCTGTGCTCCGCTACCTTTCTGTCTAAACCCGGCATGTCTTTGTATGACCATGCGAATACATCCACGAACTCCTGTAGTAATGCAGTCAACCTGTCTTTGTCGTCCCCCTTGAAGAAGCTTCCAATCTTAGTTTCTTTTGGCTCTTCTTCGGTACCCAGATTAACAACCTGCAATTCTTCGTCAGCCTTTGGACCATTCTCGCCACGACTACGGACTTGTTGAGCAAGTTCATTTAAGTATGTTGTGTTTTCGTGGTCTATTTCATCATAATTTGAATCGTTATTAACTTGTTCGTTAAGTTCATTATTAGTTAATTCATCATTTATGATGTTTGCAATCTCAGGGTACTCAGAAATATCAAATTTTTCATTAGCAAAGAAAGGAAACACACGCTCGGCTATGGCCTCCAAATCCTCTTGGGTGAGGGTATTAGAGACACTCTCGGACTCGAAAGTAAGTGTGAGCTGCTCTTCCTTTGTTGGTGTGCGGGGTATGCAACCCATTTCTTGGACTAAGAATTCCTCGGATACCACGGGCCCTTTTGTTGAATACCAATTGTTGATCGGCTCGGAGCTTGGCGGGATCTCACTGATAGTCTCGTTCATGATGACGGTGTCATGGATGGCGTTGACTTGGCATTCATTCATTACGGCAAGCTCTTCGAACATGGAGGCTAAATCTGTCAGTTCTTCCCCCACGGTGATTTCTGTCTCGGACTCTATAGTCACCTTCCTTCCCCACCATTCAAGGGGCGACATGGGAGTTGGTTCCCTTTCGGATATCTGGATCCCACAATCGGAGAAGATTTCGAGGCCAGGCTTTTTGACACCTTTATTGTTAACCCACGGCTCGGGAAAGATCATGTATGGAACGTCTTCCCCTTGGCGGACAAAATAGCCATTCAACGTCTTGCGGTAAGGCCTTAGGTTAGGGACTTCATACCGACGGCCTTCTTTACGAGCTCGGGCCTTTTCGTTCTTGATCGCTTGTTCTTGCTTCAAGTCTTCTTCGGAAGGCTCGTACCCCAAGCCGAAGGTGTTCTTGACAAATGGGACTTGCACGGGATGTAGGATTCCTTGTTGATATCTCCCTAAGCCTAAACCAGGGAAGTAGTTCATATTCCTCATCATGCGGAGGACTTTGTGATTGCTGGGCGTCCATGATCCGTTTCTCCTTTCTTCGTCAATGGCGTTGATTGAGACGCCGGAGAGAGTGGAGTCTGGTAGACCATGCTGAACTTGGTGGACGGGCTCACCTTTTCTGTGGATAGTAATGTTTTCAGCCATTACGGTCACTATTTCATCACCATTTCGGATCTTGACACATTGGTGGAGAGTTGACGGTACGGCATTAGCACTGTGAATCCATGGTCGACCCAACAGTAAGTTGAACGAGGCCGGGATATCAACACTTGGAATGGAACGGACATGACCATGCTCCCAAACTCAATGTCTATATCGATCATACCCATGACTGTACGGGCGGTGCTGTCATAACCTCGGATTACTTGAGTAGAAGGCTTCAAATCAGAATCCTTAAGTCCCAGTATGCCCATGATTCTACCAGGCATGAGATTGAGTGCGGAACCACCGTCCACTAAGACTCTTGAGACGGGCCTCCCCCTTGCTCGTACCTTGAGGTAAATAGCTTCGTTGTGGTCGGAACCAAACGGTGGAAGGTCCATATCGGCAAAGGTGATGACGTTGCCAAAGTGAATGTGACCAATCATTGCCGTGAGGTCCTCGGGAGAAGTATCAGGAGAAACTGAGGTATCATCGAGATTGCGGATGACGAGATCTCGGTGTTTCTTCGAGAATGCAATGAGGTCCCAAATAGAGATGTTGGCTTGAGTTTTCTTGAGTTGGACAAGTAGAGGATATTCGGGAGCTTTGTGAGCTTGCCGCTTTTGAGAAGAGGAGCTCGGTGCGGAAGTGGAAGGGTTGCTTGCTATGACTCAACCGGATCGAGTTAGCATGTTGACGTTCCCATCTTGCTTCTTTTTCCTATTCTCTAGTACTTCCCTCATTACCTCATCGTAAGTCACTACATAACAAGAATTGTCAAGTTTATTCATAACATTGGGGCCCCCATTCACAATTGGGATTGAATGGGTGGTCCCCTCAAATTCTCCTATCTCTATTACATTGACATGCTCGTCATTAGTCACTACAAATTCTTTCTTATCTATGAGATCTTGAATGACATTGCGGAGAATGAAGCATTCCTCGGTGGTGTGGCCACTATATTGGTGGTAGCCACAATATTTGTGGTGAGCATGATTGGAGTTGATCGTCTTGGGTTGGTACCCTTGCACGGGTGTGACTTGACCCTTTGCCTTGAGGACCTCGAACACTTCGGTTTGAGTCATGCCTTAGAGAGGCGTGTAGACACGGTCACTTCGGGACTTTTTCCCTTGAGGTGGAGGAACCTTTTTGTAATTCCCCTTGTCAATAGTGACGGCGTTGACCGAGGCCTCTTTTGTGGAGTTGGAAGCGGCCTTGTAGCGGTAAGTAGGAGTGGTCTTCTTAATCTCCTTGAGCAAGTCATCCATGCGTACCCCCGCCTCATACATTTGGGAGAAGTCGGAGTAGCAAGCCCCACTTAGGTGAGTGCGGAGATCAATCTTGAGACACTTGAGAAATATGTCCATTTGCTCTTTTGTGTTCGGCCTCTCAACAATTTCAGAGAGTTTGTCATTCCATCTCCTTGTGAAGTCGATGAAGGACTCATTGTCTCGTTGAGTAGTGTTCTCTAGCTCTTTCCTTGTGGGCCGGTGAGTGGTGTTGCCTTGGTATTAGTTCTTGAAGGCAAGCATGGCAGAGTCCCAATCAAGACGGACAGTGAGCGGGAGAGTAGCATACCAATCTTTTGCCGCCCCCTCGAGAGTGAGAGGAAAGCATTGAGCCATCACCTTGGGGGAGACCTTCTTTGGAACCATTGCCCAAATATAAGTCTCAATGTGAGCCATAGGACAAGAGTTGCCCTTGAATTTGCTTATGTCGGGCATCTTGAACTTATCGGGAAGAGCGGCCATAGTACTCATGAGGATGGATGATTGATAAAGGCTTGTGTCGGAGCCTTTCCCCATGTTGAGCCCATTGAATTTTTGGTCGATGTAGGCCATGATAGAATCCACCATTTTGGGCTCATTGTTCTCGGAACTTGGTTCCCCCATTTTCTTGGTGCGGGTGTTGACATAAGGACTCTTGAACAAACCCTCGGTCCATTCGGATTCATCATCATTGTTCTTGTTCTTTCCCTTGGCAAGGTTGGTGAGCTTTTCTTTCATTAGCTCCATTTCGGCCTCGTGGGCCTCCCTTTGGCTGTCGAGGTGGGATTGCCAAATGTCGTCTTTGCTTTGTGCCTCCTTGTTAAGGGTGGAGACTTGCTCTTGGAGGAGTTGGACCATGGTTGAGAGCTGTTCGAGAGACATGGTGTTGCTGCTGCCGGTCATGGTTGATGTTGGAGCTGTTGGAGTGATCTCTTCACGGACTAACCGATTTGCTGAATCCCGGTAGACTTTGTAAGTACCAATTGAACCTATATTGCAGAAGAGGCCCTTGTCAGTCTTGAGTAACACTTGCGGTCCATGAAGAGGCTTAGAACACACAGTTGGGCACACGACTCGAACCACATAAGAAAAGACTCTTTTTTTTTTTTTTATAAGTCGGAGGGCATGAATCCCTTTTGGGGTTTCTAAGAAAATAATGGAATCGTCACACTAGTATATAGACCATCTCGTGGTCCCATATACTCATCGGATTCCATCGCGCTTGTGAATCCTACATGTATCGGGATTAAACTAAATTAATGTAGTAAAGCATACATGCGGGGACGGATTTTTATTTTCGTCCAAAATAACCACTTTTGGGGGCGGATTTTTATTGCGTCCATTTCAACAAGTTGGCATGTATGATTTGAAGACATTAGTTTAGGGAAATCTCGGTACATGGAAACCGACTTGAGTCACGGAGTGTTAGACCCTAACTAGAATTTTGTGGTTTGTGCTCGGCTTGAATATGAGGCTCAAAGGTCACCCCCGGCATGTAGTCTTGAACTACGCCACGGGCTGAGGTTTACCGCTTCGAAAGAGTCAAGGTCTGGTGGAGCTTGAAACTTTCTAGGACGGGCCTCGACGGGTTTGGGGTTGGACTTGTGCGACTCGATAGTGAGCAGTTCATAGGAATATGTGCATGTAGTGTGAGGTCTAACAAGTGACAAAATTTTCTCTTTTTTTTTTTTTTTTTTTTTTTTTTTGAAAAGAAAGAAAAACACACAAAACACATAAGCACATAAAATTACAACTCCCGAATCACCCGTGTGACCGGTAAATAAAACACAAAATTAAAACGTCCGAGGGTTCAATTCTGTTCTGATGCAGGCAACTGTGCCCACACCCCACTGTTCTGCTCAGTCACTGAAACCTGTTTCTGTTCTGGAAACCAACCCAGAAGCGTGCGCCTCTGAGTTCCGATGTGGGACGCGCGCGCATGACGCAATACGTATGGGAGGCGCGCGCTTCTGGGGCACACCTGTCAGAATGTCAGACTTTGGACTCAGGGGATTGCCCTGGTCCCATGTTCATATTGTAACCCCTGCAGAAGTGATTAGTGCAGAATAACAGAAGAAGAATATGAAGAACATGAAGAAGTGGGCGATTCTGGTTCTTGATGCGGGATGCGCGCGCCTTAGGCTTAAAAAGCCAGACGCGCGTGCCTCCCCCATCAGGAAACAGAATGCCCAGAAAAGATGTAGATTTTGATCAGAATGCAAGTTTAACCCTCAAATATCCCCAGCGGAGTCGCCACTGTAGATACCCCGGGGGTGACCACGGCCTTAGGCTGGAGCGCGCGGTGTTATCCTAGGATGTCTAACTTGTTTTTAGAGTCGCCACCTATGTTTTGAGGAACATAAGAAAAACCTATTGATTGTAGCCTAAGTTTGATTACGAAAACAGAGATTCTTTGTTTTGAGGTCCGGGGGTTAGATTACGAGATGGGAAGTACCGAAACACCCATCTCGCCCAACTTAAGTTGGTCTTGCTTGATCAAAATCTACATGAATGAAAATGTTCTTCTTCTTCTTCTTTAAGTCATAAAAAGGGGGTTTAAAATAAGATTTGGAATGTAGGAGATAACTCCTTAACCAACCTCAATGAGATGAGGTGATCATTAGAGTTATGTCCCAAAATGATTTGGGTGATTGCACATTTGATTAAAGTAAAACGAGAGAGGAGATGAAGTAGAAAAGGAAGGAAAAGATGGACTTTTACCTACAATTTGAAGACCTTCAAATATTTCTTGATGAAATCCTTGGAGAACCTTTAGAAAGTGATTTTGGTATAGTTTTTGTAAGTTCAATTTTCGGTCCTTGAAAATGGAGGTAAAGAGAGGTTTTTATGGGTGAAAGAGGGGTGTTTTTGGTGCCAAAACTCAGTCACCAAGAAATCCTTCCCGGGCAAAATCCTGTAAATTGAGCAAGGGAGGGAATCCTGGCCAGAAATCTGTAACTGACGCCCAGAGGCGCGCGCTTCCTGCTTTGGGGGCGGGAGGCGCGCGCGCCTGGCTCCTAGTGTCGGAGGCGCGCGACTCAGAGAAGGCAATTTTGACAGAATGGACTAGAAAGTCAGCCCTGTCATTCAGTTTAGTCCCTGGACTTAACGAAGTCAGTCAGGAACTTAACGGAAGTGACCGAAACTAACGAGAAACACTTAGAATGGGGAGAAACACAAAATCAAATGTGCAATCGGGGTGAGCGGTCCAAGGCGGGGTGTCTACAAGAATTGGAACAAGAGATGGTACCGGTTCGTAGGCCCAGAGGTAGGCCAAGAGGTTCTAAGGGAGTTCCAAGGGTGCCAAATGGAAGGCCTAGGGGAAGGCCTAGGGAAAGGCCTAGGAAGGTGTTCCATGATTGAAAAGTGGGACATAGAGTTTATTCTTATTTATATTATTGATAGTTAGTTCTAGTTTAGAGAAAAATACTAGAATTTTGTTTTGTTAACTTTTATTCCAAGAAGATTCTCGTAGTAAAAGTTATGATTCATTTAAGCAAATAGCTTTTTAGAACAAATAAGTACTGGTCAAGTGAAAAGACCATGAGTATTAATTGGCTTATTGAAACGGCCAAAGTGAAATTAGTTTTGGTCTAGTGAAATGATCGAAACAAGAATAAAGTGCAAAAGTAAATGGCTTATTGAAACGGCCAAGTGTGAATGGAAGTAGGTCTAGTGAATCGGACTGATAGTAAGTAAAGTCTATTGAAACGACCAGAGATTTAGTAAACCGATCGTTTGTAAAAGTTACGTCCTTTGGGGACGGCCTATTTATGTGAAAATATTAAGCATAGTAGCAATGCTTGTGTTGGCATGAGCAATAGTGTTAAATGCGAGAGTTAACCTGGATTAGGTAAGATTGGTCTAGTAAAGTTGACTAATGAAGATAGTGACGGTTTATTGAAGCGACCGGTGGTCTAGTGAATGACCTATAAATTGAATGTTAGTCTGTGGAGACGATCTATAGTATGAGAGTGCGTGAAAACGTTTCGTATTCATGATACTAATGATAGTATCATATTATCCGGCAAGTGTTCGAAACACCAGAGTGTCTGAGTTTATGATGCTAACTCAAGGAAGTACGAAGGTGGACGACTATGGTGCTAGATTCACAGATTTGTTAGAATTTGCCCAATGATCTTCGATGATGAAGAGCAGAAAGCCCGAAAGTTTGAATATGGTTTAAACGACCGAATCAAATACAGAATTACTCCGTTAATGCTATCAACCTATGATCAAGTGCTGGATAGGGTAAGGATAGTGGAGGAAGAAGCAGATAGTTATTGCGGAGTCGACTGGATCTAAGGGAAGCTAGAACCACGATGGGAATAGCAATAAGCGGAAGGCTACAGAGGATCGTAAAAAAAAAGGACAGTGCTGCTAGTAAGTACCAGAGTAAAGGTCATGGAAACCAAATGTATGGTAATAAGAACGACGCCAAATGGCAAAGTTCTAATGAGAAGTTCCAAATGATTGCTTGGCTAAGAAAATGAATTTAATTCCTGAGGTGTTAGAGAATTCTTTAGTTATAGATATTCAAACTAGA
The DNA here is from genome assembly GCA_026119855.1 of Campanula takesimana. Lineage (NCBI taxonomy): Eukaryota > Viridiplantae > Streptophyta > Magnoliopsida > Asterales > Campanulaceae > Campanula > Campanula takesimana. The sequence continues at coordinate 1,873,683 of JAOWBW010000028.1, forward strand.
GAATCGATCCCTATTACGTCTATATATAGGAAGTGTCCTTTGAAAGTGGACGGGAAAAAGCTTGAGGTTGATCTTATTAGCTTGGAAATCGAAGAATTTGATGTGATATTGGGAATGGATTGGTTAGCTGCATATCATACCAAAGTAAACTGTTTTAAAAAGGAAGTAAACTTTGAATTACCCTCTGGAGAAAGATTCTATTTTCAAGGATCAAAACCGAGAGTCCGGACTGATCTGATTTTGTAATGAAGGCTCGTAAACTGTTAAGGAAGGGTTGTGAGGGCCTTCTAGCATATGTTAGTGAGTCAAGCAAGAAAGAAGTGACCATAGAATCTCTTTCCATAGTAAGGGATTTTAAAGATGTTTTCCCTGAGGACTTACCGGGAACACCACCGGAGCGAGAAGTAGAGTTTTCAATAGATTTAGCACCAGAGACTGCACCGATTTCGAAAGCACCATATAGGATGGCTCTGCCGGAACTTAAAGAGTTAAAGAAGCAGTTATAAGAACTTTTGGACAAGGGTCTGATTAGACTGAGTGCATCACCGTGGGGTGCGCCGGTATTATTTGTAAAGAAGAAGGATGGGTCGATGAGGTTATGCATTGACTATCGGGAGTTAAACCGTGTGACAATTAAGAATAAGTATCCTTTGCCAAGGATCGATGATTTCTTTGACCAACTCTAAGGTGCATGCTATTTCTCTAAGATTGATCTGCGTTCTGATTAACATCAATTAAGAGTGAAAAAGGATGATGTGGCAAAGACAGCTTTTAGGACAAGGTATGGACACTACGAGTTCCTAGTAATGCCGTTTGGGCTGACCAATGCGCCTGCTGTGTTCATGGAGCTCATGAATAGAGTGTTTCAAGAATATTTGGACAAGTGTGTAATAGTATTCATCGATGACATCTTGGTGTATTCGAAGTCAAAAGAGGAGCATGGAGAGCATTTGAAATTAGTATTACAGATTTTGAGGGAGCAAAAGTTGTATGCCAAGTTTAAGAAGTGTGAATTATGGCTTGAGGAAGTAGCGTTCTTGGGACATGTGGTATCTAAGAATGGGATAGCAGTTGACCCTGCAAAGGTTGAGGCTATAGTTAATTGGGAGAGACCAACTTCTGTTAGTGAGATAAGGAGTTTTTTGGGTTTAGCAGGATACTACCGTAGGTTCGTAGAAGGGTTTTCGAAGTTATCTCTACCATTAACCAAGTTAACCATAAAAGGGACAAGATTTGTGTGGTTAGACGATTGTGAGAGAAGTTTTCAAGAATTGAAAGGACGATTGGTGTCTGCACCTATTCTTACTGTACCAACAAACAAGGATGGTTTTGTAATTTATAGTGATGCTTCATTGAAAGGTTTAGGTTGTGTGTTGATGCAGAATGACAAAGTGGTGGCTTATGCGTCTAGGCAACTCAAGAACCACGAGAAAAAAAAACTATCCTACCCATGATTTGGAGTTAGCGGCCGTGGTGTTTGCATTGAAGATTTGGAGACACTATTTGTATGGGGTACCATGTGAAATGTACACTGACCATAAAAGTCTTAAGTATATTTTCACTCAGAAGGAGTTGAATATGAGACAGAGGAGATGGATAGAATTACTTAAGGATTATGATTGCAAAATCCTGTATCATCCAGGAAAGGCCAATAAGGTAGCAAATGCGTTAAGCAGAAATAACCATGGGACATTAGCGACTATGATTTCTAAGGGGGTGAGTGAATTGAGAAATAGTGAAATAGTAAAGCTAGAAGTTCAAGTTAAAGGTTATTTGGCTCAGGTGAGTGTCCAACCAACATTATTAGTAAGAATCAAGGAAGCTCAGAATGTGGATGGAGAGTTAGAAGCGATTCACAAGGGTATCAGCAAAAAGGGAATGGTGGACTTCCGTGTTAGCGACAACGGGATCATGAGGTATCGATCAAGGATTTGGGTGCCTAATAATGATAGTATCAAGAGGGAAATTCTTGAGGAAGCTCACAGTTGAAGGTTTTCGGTTCACCCTGGGAGTACTAAGATGTACAGGGATCTAAAGGAATCCTTTTGGTGGAACAATATGAAGAGTGAGGTAGCGGAATTCGTTTCTAAGTGTTTAGTGTGTCAACAAGTGAAAAGTGTGTTGGTAGTGGTGCCCTAGGCACGTTTAATAAACGTTGTAATTGTTATCATTTATTTCATATCAATAAAGAGATGTTTTGATTATTATTGTTGTTCATGTTTACTTATAATAATCTCCATCCCTAGTACTTGTTAAGCACTAGTATAAATGCTAAATGATCATGGGTTGATCATGTTAGATTTATGGGTACTTGTTTGGAACAAGGTACTGGACATGACCCGCCGTATGAGATTTATGTCATGGTCTATGTTGTACATATATCTCATATTAGTTATGTCATTTGAATCCTTATACATGAAGTTATTATAGTCTTCCACTTGTTGAATATTGTGTTTGACATATTCAAACACTACCTTAACACGGTAGTTATAAAGGGTATGATTTGCATAATCGGATTCCCGTTGGGAAGAATAATAAGCTAAATGGATTTGTCCCTCCACGGAGAGGTGTCAAGCTTGGGCCCCTCGAAGGAATGATGTTGATGAAATGTTCGGCCGGACTCAAATGGATTGATTGGATCAATAGCATTTGAATTATCAACATATTCGGAGTCGAGAAAGTATTGAACAAGACAAGTTGACTGTTTGACCATGACTTGTGTTCAATGACATCGTGGACAAAAGGATTGTGACATATTCTAAAGGAATGCGAACTTGTATCTAGTTATACTATTTGGGTAGGTATGACGGTTTGCTAGAACCTAATCATATCTTATGGGATCATGTTTGAGCCCATTGCCAACTTAGTATAATCCTAGAGGGTCACACACAATAGAACGAATCTTAAATAAGAGGACTATATTGGAATTTAGGGTCGAAGGACCTCAAAGGAATTTCTGGAAAAATTCTGGGCTTCCTGGTCAACCAAGCGGGCGCTTGGGTTGGACCAGGCGGGCGCTTGAATGAATTCTGAAAAGGTCTGGGCCTTCTGGTCAAATAAGCGGGCGCTTGGGTTGGACCAGGCGGGCGCTCGGTCTGGCGGCAGAAAAATTCCTAATTCGTTTAGGAAAGGTTTTTGGCACAAGTTACCTATTTGGAATAGGTCTTAATTGTGTATAAAAACCCCAATTCGGCCAGACCATCCTTACTAGTGCTTTTGTGAGTCTCAAAGAGTTTGAAAGAGATTTTATTTTGTTCTAAGACATCCTTGATTGAGGAACAAAATAATTCACAAATAAATTCCATATAGTTCTTTATTAAATTGTGAAAGTGTGTTTCATAATTATTGGTCTAGAAACCAAGATCAAGGAGCCTCTTGATATTCGTTCGAAGTGTGGACACCGCTAGAGGGTGAATTTTATCATCTACAAAGTTCGTGATTTTGTCCGTGATAAAGCTTCAAGTTTCTCCACCAAGACCAAAGAAAACTTTGATAGTCATCAAGGGTTAGTTTTTCCTTTATTCATTATGTTGTATTTGATTTAATTGTATGAACGGATTCATGGCTTTGGGTTTCTTAAAATTTTAATTTCTATATTCCGCTGCGCATGTGTCTACGAAACCCAACAGTGGTATCAGAGCCCCGTTCATGTTGATTAATTCAATACTTGGATCATGTTATGTGTATATAAATTGTTTATGTGCCTAGCATGATATGAATATTGGAATATAGGATGTTTATGTGTTTTGTGATTTTATGTGGTTTATTGTTTTGCAACTTTAATCGCATGATTCAATCGCAATAAAAATTATGGTGGATTCTGAATTATTTCGATTATTAATTTTTGATCAGATCAAAGTTTTAATAATCGGGGAAAAATAATTTTGAGACAAAATTTTCGAACTTTAAAATTCTGTACCATTCTGACCAAACAGGCGCCCGCTCACTGGGGACCAGGCGGCCGCTTGCTTCAGGCTTGCTCAGGCGCGCGCTCGGTCAAGACCAGGCGGGCGCTCGCTCGTCAGAATCTGTTCTGATTTTAGTAAAAATTGAATATGGAATTTTCGAAAAATTCAACAAAACCAGTAACAGAACCAGTCCAGACTTGTTGATCTGGAATGTGTTTTGGGTAGTTGGTTTGTGTGTGGATTTTGGGGTTTGATTTTCCTATTTGTTTTAGTCTTGTGATTCCTAGATTGGTTCAAGTTTTGGATGGCTAATCTGCGTTCATCGAGATTGTGTTTCCCAAAATTGATCGCAATCAAAGTTTCAAAGATAAAACGAAGTTAGAATTATGAAGAGTTCATAATTGCTAAAATTGAGAAACAAAGTTCTTGATTCAATGATTGGAGATCCATGTGGAATTGTGAATGCAATTGACCTACGTTCATCGAGACCATCTATTGCCTAATGGCTTAGTTCGACCGCACATCTTGTTGTCTTGATTTGGAGATAATAACCGAAGTTGAAATAGTCTCATCCTCATAATTATAGAGAAACTAATGACACATAAATATCATGCTTAAATTAATGGAGATTAATTTAGTGGCTAAACTTGATGTGTAACATGTTTATATTATGTGCTCATAAATGTGTTATATGCTATATATGATGAACCTTCAAAGAATGTTTTAAGTCCTTCATTGCCATGCCATGATTAAAACACTTGTTTATACATGTGTAATCTTGATGTGGGTTCGCCTCCGCGAAGTGCATTAATTTTATTCATGTATGAGCAAGATGAGGTTCATTAATTTAATGTGGGCTTGCCTCCGCAAGGTGCATTAAATTGAATGGTTCATATGCGTTTAAAATGGTTGGACTTAATTAGGCGTCAAAACAGTTTTGGGCCTAGGCAAAAGATGAGATTAAACATGCTCTTTGAAATTGGATTTCTCAAAGAATCTCATAAAAGGATCTAAGAATCATATGGGATATGATTGACATGATTGTCTACCTAATTAATTTAGTTTTGAGCGGTCCGCCTCCGTAGACTCAAAAGTTAAATTAAAGTTGGATCTTAGCCCAATTAAATTATATTATACATTGGATGTATATAAAGGTTATATAATTTAGTGGGAGTATTTTATTTGAAAAATACATTGTTTATTTCTTTAATGAAAACCGGTACTTATTAAATTTTGGAAATTTTGCATATTTGTAGATAATGACTAATAACACTCAATCAATGTCGTTGCGATCGATCCTTGAGAAGGATAAGCTCGAAGAGAATGGTACTAACTTTATGGATTGGATCCGTAGTATAAGAATCGTTCTTAGGCAAGAAGATAAGTTGTACATTCTCGATGGGCCTCTCCCTGCTGAACCACCGCCTACTGCCCCTAGGGCAGAAAGAGACAATTACTAGAAACATCGTAATGATTCTAGAGATGTAAGTTGTCTCATGCTTGCTGCTATGTGCTCAAAACTCCAACAAAGTTTGGAACATTTGGAAGCCTATGAGATAAGCGTGGAGTTGAGAACCATGTTTCAATAGCAAGGTAGGCAAGAGAGGTACAAGACCATTGTTGCATTCACTACTTGTAAGATGAATGAAGGGCAACAAGTGAGTCATCACTTTCTTAAAATGAAAGGTTATGTAGAGCACCTTGAGAAACTTGGCTATCCAATCCCATTGGATCTAGCCACGGATCTCATTCTTAATTCATTGCCTAAAAGTTATAATCAGTTTGTGATGAATTATAACATGCATGGAATGGATAAGAATCTCTCTAAGTTGCATGGGATGCTCAAAACTGCAGAGATGAAAATTGTGGAGAAAGGTTCTCCCGTGCTCTTGGTTCATGATGGGAAGAAGGCTAGTGCCAAAGGAAAGGGTAAGAAAGTTGTCAAACCCAAAATAAGCAAGGCAAAGGTTGCCAAGGCTTCTGAGGCAAAATCCGATTCACAAAAGGATGCAATCTGTTTCCATTGTCAAGAAATTGGTCATTGGAAACGTAATTGCAAGGCTTTCTTGGAAGAGCAAAAGAAGAAGAAGGGCAGCAAGGCTGCGTCGACTTCAGGTATCTATATGATAGATATTCTCCTTTCTACCACTGATTCTTGGGTATTGGATACCGGATGTGGTTCTCACATTTGTCTAAATGTGCAGGGACTAAAGAATAGGAGACTGCTTAAAGAAGGTGAAGTAGATCTACGCGTGGGGAATGGAGCAAGAGTTGCTGCATTAGCCGTAGGGACTTATGAAGTCACTTTACCTTCCGGATTAATTCTTGTTTTGAACAATTGTTATTATGTTCCGGATTTAAGCAGAAATATTATTTCAATTTCTTGTTTGGATAATGAAGGTTTTAAGTTTCTTATTGAGAATAAGAAATTTTCTATTTATTTAAATGATGTGCTTTATGGTATTGCTAATTCATTTAATGGCCTTTATATCTTGGATGTCAAGAATGAAAATAATGACAATGTCTATCATGTAAATAAGAAATCTAAACCTAATGATGTAAATCATACTTATTTGTGGCATTGCCGTCTCGGTCATATTAATGAGAAGCGTATCTCAAAACTCCATGGGGACGGACTTTTGGGTTCATGTGACTTAGAGTCATATGACACTTGTGAGTCGTGTCTTCTTGGAAAAATGACTAAGACACGTTTTACCAAGTTGGGTGAAAGGGCAAGCGACTTATTGGGGTTAATACATTCCGATGTATGCGGACCATTAAATAGCAATGCTAGGGGAGGATTTCAATACTTCATAACCTTCACTGATGATTATAGTAGATTTGGATATGTTTACCTAATGAAACATAAAAGTGAAGCATTTGAGATATTTAGAATATTTCAAAATGAAGTAGAAAAACAACTTGGAAAATGTATTAAGGCACTTCGATCAGATCGAGGTGGAGAATACTTGAGTCAAGAATTTGATGATCATCTAAAGAATTGTGGAATAGTTTCACAATTGACTCCACCCGGAACACCACAATGGAATGGTGTGTCCGAGAGGAGAAATCGGACTTTGTTAGACATGGTTCGATCAATGATGAGTCAAGTTGATCTTCCAATATCCTTTTGGGGTTACGCTCTAGAAACCGCTGCTTTCACACTAAATCGTGTTCCAACTAAATCGGTTCAAAAGACTCCATATGAGATGTGGAGCGGAAACAAAACTTGTTTATCTTTCATGAAGATTTGGGGTTGTGAAACTTTTGTCAAAAGACTTGTCTCAGACAAACTTGCACACAAATCTGACAAATGTATTTTCATGGGATATCCAAAGGAAACTAGAGGATATTACTTTTACAACCGTGAGGACAACAAAGTGTTTGTTGCCCGAACTGGTGTCTTTCTAGAGAAAGAGTTTCTCTCCAAAGAAATCAGTGGGAGTAAAATAAATCTTAAAGAAATTCGAGACCCGGAAAATAACGTTGAACCAATAGTGGAACAAGAACAAGAACCACAAGGAGTTGTGGAACCTGTTCAAAATACACAAGCAACTCGCAGATCTAGTAAGTTACGATCCGAGCCCGAGAGATATGGATTTCTCGTAACGGACAGTAATGAGGTAGAAATCATTGAGAATGATGAACCGTCAACCTACCAAGAGGCGATGTCTTCTCCTGATTCGTACAAGTGGCTTGGAGCCATGGAATCCGAATTGCAATCCATGCAAGACAATCAAGTTTGGAATTTGATTGATGCACCCGAAGGTGTAAAAACCATAGGATGCAAATGGGTCTTCAAGAAGAAGACTAACATGGATGGGAAGGTACATACTTACAAAGCTAGACTTGTAGCGAAGGGTTATAGGCAAGTTCATGGTATTGACTATGATGAGACCTTTTCACCCGTAGCAATGATCAAGTCTATAAGAATTTTGCTTGCCATTGCCGCATATCATGACTATGAAATATGGCAGATGGACGTCAAAACCGCTTTCCTGAATGGAAAACTCCAAGAGGATGTTTATAAGACACAACCAGAAGGTTTTGAACAAGATTCTAAGGTATGCAAATTGCAAAGATCCATCTATGGATTGAAGCAAGCTTCAAGGAGTTGGAATCTCCGTTTTGATGAATCGGTCAAAGAGTTTGGTTTCATCAAGAACGAAGATGAGCCTTGTGTATACAAGAAGATTAGTGGGAGCATAGTGCTATTCCTTATTTTATACGTGGATGACATATTATGTCACGACCCGAAATATAGGCTCTATTTTTATTAGTAATTAAATGATTTTTATTTAATTATTTGCTTAATTGTTTATTTAAATTATTATTTATTTAAATATTTATGCGTGCATTTTATGTGTTATAATAATTATGCCTATCATTTTATTCGAGTTGTTTGGCTAGTGTGGAAGTGTTGAGTCTTAATTGTTAGTCGGGAGTGTAGGTAATTGTGTTAGTATGGGGAGGGGGTCTAGTTGTAACTTTTTTAAATAATTCCCCTACTCCCCTCACCTCCCTACACCTCCTTCTCCCTCATACACTCCACCCCTCCTCCCATTCTCCTCTCCCTGGAAACTCTCTCTCTCTCTCTTGTGTTGTGGTAAGTTTTCTTCCTTTCCTTCTCTCTTCATTTACTCCTTCTTCCTCTCATTATTATTCATTTCTTAAAACGTGAACATTGTTTAGATCGTCGATAGGATCGCGTAGAATCAAAAAGATTTGAAATCCAACAACTTTGAGAATTTGCAAGTAAGTTGCTTTTCCCCCATTTTAATGCTAAAATGTTCATATCATGTTTAGATATTGTTTGATGTGTTACATTTGAAGTTTGGATGAGTTTTGAATTTATTTGGAATTTATTTGGAATTTTGATAAAAAATGGTGAAATCTTGAATGTTGGGTTTGATTCATGATTTTGGTTGTTAAATGTTGTTTTAGGAGTCTTTTTAGACTTATAAGTTGTTTTGGTACATTAGTATGCTAGTTGGAATGTTGGATTTTGGGTGGAAATGTGTTTTGGGTATAAAAATGGAAGAACCCATGTTGTTCTTCCCGATTTCTGGCAATCCGGAAGATTGGGCGGCCGCACAAAACTTCCTGGGCGACCGCGCATCTTTCTGAAAGCTTTTTTTCTTGTTTTGAGGCTTTTTGGGCGACCGCACAACCCACTTTGGGCGGCCGCACATAACCCCTGAAACTTCACATTTTGTTAATTTGTGTGATTGAAGAACGTGCTTTGGTCCAATTCTTGGGTGTCCTTTTAGTTGACCTTAGTGATCATTGTAGTACACTTTAGTGATAGAATTGGGTCCTTTGTGATCAAGGTTGTGTTTGAAATTCATTAATTGTTAATTGGGATTCTGGAGCACCTTTATTGTGTATTGTTGGTTCATTTCATCTTCTTGGTGATTACTTGGCATGATTCCCTACTTTGGAATCCTTTGTTGTTTACCGTGCTAGTATTTTATTACTTAGACTTTACGTGAAAGTCCAGCTGGTATTTTGTGTGTGTTTGGGCGATGCGAACGTTATGATGGCACGGCCAAGTCCATTGTGATGTTGACCATTGTTTTGCCCCATTATTACCCTCCTCCAGATTGGCCTTGGATGTGAGAAGAGCTAGCTCCTTTGTGTGCATTTTAGCTTCTTGGAGCATGACTTTGTGGCATGTCTCCCTTCCTTTGTGACACTTCATTGGTTATTGGTTCCGGTACCGGGTTTTTCTCTTCGGCTTTCATGCTATTATGAAGATGATGTTTTGTTGATGATTGAAGCTGCGCAGCGATCCTTTATTTGGATGTTCCGGTTTGGAAAACCTTGGCTATATTCTTTGTTATGTGTTTATTTCCGCTGCTATCTGATATATGATAATTGCTATGTGCTATGTGATAATTATTATTGTTTATTGCTTAGTGCATCATAGCATGTCATGTAGTTGCATTAGTAACTTATTGAGATTTATCTCACCCCCTCTTCTTTTATCTTTGTTTTTCCTTAACCCCCCCCCAGGTGCTAAGGATTAGTCTCGCTGATCACGAGAAAGAGGACGTCGAGTGTGGATCCATTCTTTTGGGGAAGGTTGTTATAGGTTGGTTTACATTATGTAAATGTGTAACCATTTTGGGGTAGTTGTACCAAACAATGACGTCACTAAGAATTGTATATTTTATTTTGTTGTGCATAAACTTGTGGGAGTTTATGATAGTTGTATTCGGTTTTTATTAAACTTGGTTTTGTAAAACTTTGGATCATCACCCTTTTTGGTATCAAATGAAATTTTTTTAACTTCAGTATTTCACAGTTTGGTTTTAGAGTCGACGTCCAGATCGCGGTCTCGGGCCCGCGGGGTCCGGGGTCGCGACATTTTACTCATTGGAAACGATGTTCCTACACTTCAGTCCGTAAAGACTTGTTAGGAAAATGCTTCGCAATGAAAGATATGGGTGAAGCCGCATATATACTTGGCATTAAGATCTATAGAGATAGATCAAGGAGGCTACTTGGTTTAAGCCAAAGTACATACATTGACAAGGTCATTAGAAGATTCCGTATGGAAAATTCTAAGAGAGGCACCTTGCCCGTGTTACATGGAATTTCTCTAAGCAAGACTCAATGTCCTAAGACAAACGATGAGCGTGAGAAAATGAATGATGTTCCATATGCTTCGGCAATTGGGTCCATCATGTATGCCATGATTTGTACTAGACCGGATGTATCTTATGCTTTGAGCATGACAAGTAGATACCAATCCGACCGTGGCGAAAATCACTGGATAGCTGTAAAAGCAATTCTTAAGTACTTGAGAAGAACTAAAGACTCGTTTTTGGTCTATGGAGGAATGGAAGATGATCTCGTTGTAAATGCTTACACGGATGCAAGCTTCCAAACCGACAAAGATGATAGCCGATCGCAATCGAGTTTTGTGTTTATGTTAAATGGTGGAGCTGTAAGCTGGAAGAGTTCCAAGCAAAGTACAACCGCTGATTCTACAACAGAAGCTGAGTATATTGCTGCATCGGATGCTGCAAAGGAAGCTGTTTGGATTAAGAAGTTCATAACTGAACTTGAAGTGGTTCCTAGCATTGCTAATCCAACTGACCTTTATTGCGATAATAATGGTGCTATTGCTCAAGTAAAGGAACCAAAAGCACATCAGAAATCCAAACACATACTTAGGCGTTTTCATATCATTCGAGAGATCGTTGATAGGGGAGACGTAAATATATGCAGAGTAACTACTGATGACAATGTTGCGGACCCGCTAACAAAGGGACTTCCACAAGCTAAACATGATGGTCATGTTAGGTCCATGGGTATTAGATACATGGGAGATTGGGCCTAGAGCAAGTGGGAGATTGTTGGTAGTGGTGCCCTAGGCACGTTTAATAAACGTTGTAAATGTTATCATTTATTTCATATCAATAAAGAGATGTTTTGATTATTATTGTTGTTCATGTTTACTTATAATAATCTGCGTCCCTAGTACTTCTTAAGCACTAGTATAAATGCTAAATGATCATGGGTTGATCATGTTAGATTTATGGGTACTTGTTTGGAACAAGGTACTGGACATGACCCGCCGTATGAGATTTATGTCATGGTCTATGTCGTACATATATCTCATATTAGTTATGTCATTTGAATCCTTAGACATGAAGTTATTATAGACTTCCACTTGATGAATATTGTGTTTGACATATTCAAACGCTACCTTAACACGGTAGTTATAAAGGGTATGATTGGCAAAATCGGATTCCCGTTGGGAAGAATAATAAGCTAAATGGATTTGTCCCTCCACGGAGAGGTGTCAAGCTTGGGCCCCTCGAAGGAATGATGTTGATGAAATGTTCGGCCGGACTCAAATGGATTGATTGGATCAATAGCATTTGAATTATCAACATATTCGGAGTCGAGAAAGTATTGAACAAGACAAGTTGACTGTTTGACCATGACTTGTGTTCAATGACATCGTGGACAAAAGGATTGTGACATATTCTAAAGGAATGCGAACTTGTATCTAGTTATACTATTTGGGTAGGTATGACGGTTTGCTAGAACCTAATCATATCTTATGGGATCATGTTTGAGCCCATTGCCAACTTAGTATAATCCTAGAGGGTCACACACAATAGAACGAATCTTAAATAAGAGGACTATATTGGAATTTAGGGTCGAAGGACCTCAAAGGAATTTCTGGAAAAATTCTGGGCTTCCTGGTCAACCAAGCGGGCGCTTGGGTTGGACCAGGCGGGCACTTGAATGAATTCTGAAAAGGTCTGGGCCTTCTGATCAAATAAGCGGGCGCTTGGGTTGGACCAGGCGGGCGCTCGGTCTGGCGGCAGAAAAATTCCTAATTCGTTTAGGAAAGGTTTTTGGCACAAGTTACCTATTTGGAATAGGTCTTAATTGTGTATAAAAACCCCAATTCGGCCAGACCATCCTTACTAGTGCTTTTGTGAGTCTCAAAGAGTTTGAAAGAGATTTTATTTTGTTCTAAGACATCCTTGATTGAGGAACAAAATAATTCACAAATAAATTCTATATAGTTCTTTATTAAATTGTGAAAGTGTGTTTCATAATTATTGGTCTAGAAACCAAGATCAAGGAGCCTCTTGATATTCGTTCGAAGTGTGGACACCGCTAGAGGGTGAATTTTATCATCTACAAAGTTCGTGATTTTGTCCGTGATAAAGCTTCAAGTTTCTCCACCAAGACCAAAGAAAACTTTGATAGTCATCAAGGGTTAGTTTTTCCTTTATTCATTATGTTGTATTTGATTTAATCGTATGAACGGATTCATGGCTTTGGGTTTCTTAAAATTTTAATTGCTATATTCCGCTGCGCATGTGTCTACGAAACCCAACAAAGTGAACACCAGAAACCCGCGGGACTGCTACAATCGTTACCTATCCCAGAGTGGAAGTGGGAACACATCACTATGGATCTGGTGATTGAACTTCCTAAGACGTTGAAGGGTCATAATGTAATTTGGGTCATAGTGGATAGGCTCACTAAATCGGCTCACTTTCTAGCAATCAAGGTGACTGATTCGTTGGAGAAGTTAGCTAAGTTGTACGTGGATGAGATCGTGAGGTTACATGGGATACCAGTCTCTATAGTGTCAGATCGAGATGCGAGATTTACATCAAATTTCTGGAAGAGTCTAGAGAAAGCGTTGGGGACGGAATTAACTATGAGTACAACATTCCATCCTCAGACAGACGGACTGTCAGAAAGGATGATTCAAACTCTCGAAGACCTATTGAGAGCAACGTCGTTAGATTGGCAAGGAGCATGGGATGATCATCTACGACTAGTGGAATTTGCCTACAACAACAGTTACCACTCTAGTATTGGAATGGCGCCGTATGAAGCTCTGTACGGGCGGAAATGTAGATCACCTGCGTGTTGGGATGAAGTAGGTGAGAGGAAATTAACTGGACCTGAGATTGTTCAAGTAACGGCGGATAAAGTTCAACAGATTCGCAAGTGGTTATTAACTGCGTAGAGTAGACAGAAATCGTATTCGGATAATCGAAGGCGCGATCTGGAGTTCCAAGTAGGGGATCACGTATTCTTGAAGATCTCACCGACAAAAGAAGTCATGCGATTTGGGATTCGCGGGAAGTTAAGTCCGAGATATGTGGGACCGTTTGAGATTCTAGAGCGAATAGGAGCGGTATCCTATAAGTTGGCTCTACCTTCTGTGCTGTCTGGTGTGCACAACGTGTTTTACGTGTCGATGTTGAGGAAGTACATAGCCAACCCGAGCCACGTCATAGAGTACAAACAGTTACGTTTTCGTGAAGACTTGAGTTATGATGAGAAGCCAGTAAAAATTGTAGACCGTAAAGATCAAGTTTTGCGGAAGCGAGTGATTCCGTACGTAAAAGTGCAGTGGAGCAACCACACGGAAAGAGAAGCCACGTGGGAGCTCGAAAGTGAAATGCGTGATATGTATCCCGCTTTGTTTGATATTTAAGGTACGTTTAGTTTGGAGGACCAAACTCTTTTAAGGGGGTAAGAATGTAATAACCCGAAATTACCCTTTATATTTTTTTTATTTTAAAGCTCTTAATTATTATTGGGCTGAACTTTTAATAGTAGTTAGTTTAGTTATTGGGTTAAAGTAGAAAGCCCAATGCTTTAGCTAAGAGGATTGAGAGTCCTTTTACATTAGGGATTTGGGAAAACCCTATTTAAAATAAATACTCCTTAAATCCCTAGCACTGTCTTCTATACCGCAAAGAAAGAGAAAAAAAAACGGAAACAAAGGGAGGGGGCGGTGCAGAGAGACGCAGAGGAGGAAGAAGAAGAGAGAAAGAGAGGGAGAATCGATTTCACAAAAAGGTAATCCTAGAACCCTTAAACCCTTCTCTTCATCCTTGTTAATCAAATGGTTGGATTAAGAAACCCCAAGATAGTGATTGATCAACTAGGGCTTTGGTCAATTTGGGGCTAGGGTTTGAGAGGTGGTGTGTGTGTTCTGATTGTGTGTGTGTACGTGTGATATGTATGTGTGTGTGTGCGCGTGATATATATATATATATGTATATGTACTGTGTGTGTGTATATATGTGTGCAGTATGTGTGAGTAGTGTATATGCACTGTGTGTGTGTGCTGAAGGTGTTTCAGTGTGTGTGGGTGCATCAGAGTGGTGAGTGTACCAGAGTGTGTGTGTATCAGAGTGAGTGGGTGTGTCTGTCAGTAGGTGTACTCAGTAAGTGTGTGCAGAAAGTGTGAAATCAGTGTGTGTAATTCATATAGTGAAATTGAGAGTTGGGAATGGATTAATAAAAGCCCTAGGGGTGTTGTAGTCATTCTTAAAGTTATTGGTTAACTATGAAAGAGGTTATAGATGACTAAATCATGGGGTTAATCGAGTAAAAAGAAGTAAATTGGGACGGAAGTAAAATAGTATTTTCTTATGTCTAAGGCTAGACTGTTTCATATTTGTAGATTGTACAATCGGAGTAAGCGAGCAAGTAAAACACAAGGCTAAGGTAAGGGATTACGCTCTTAGTAGTATTTGATTTCAATCCTTTGTTTAGGATTCCCAATCTCTGTTTTGTTAAAGTACACTATCTATGTGGCTAGATAGTATTTTAAAAACTATTCCGTTCTGCGAATGTTACCGTCCTTTGTTATCCACCCTATTGATATTGTTGATTGTTCAATTGGGTTATCATGTGTATGATTCGTATTGTGACTTGGTGTCTAAAGTGAGATGTACACCTTTTCAAAAGTGATCAAGTAAAGTTTTGTAAAGTTAAGCTTTGTTTTGTAAAGCTCTTTAAAGTGAAGTTTCGTAATAAGTAAAGTGATTACAGTTATCCATAATCCCGAAACGGATAAGTGGACCCCTACTGTTATCCATAATCCCAAAATGGATAAGTGGACCCCTACAGTTATCCATAATCCCGAAACGGATAAGTGGACCCCTTACAGTTATCCATAGTTCCAAGATGAACATGTGGACCCCTTTGCGTTGCTTGATGAAGTAGCGTAGGTTATCATGATATACCGATTTTGGGTGCGGTCAGTAGAAACCCGAGCCCTGGGTACAGCGCGTGCTTAATCCCTAAATGAAGTAAAGTAAAGTAAAGTAAAGAAAAGTAAAGTTTTGGTGAAAATGTTGTGTTTTGGAAACTGTCTCGGAAGCCACGTGTTTTCAAGAAATGAATTGTTTTTCATCAAGTTAAATGTTTTCAAACTGAGAGTTCGTTTGATCATTGAGTTATCCTTTCGTTGTGAATTCTTGTTATCGTTCCTTTCGGTTATCTCCTCTTAGTACCCGAGGGGATTCCGTATGAACTTACTGGGCATTGTTCGCTCATTCCTTTCATTCTTTTTTTTTCTTCAGGCTTCAAGTAAGTAAACCGAAGGTCGCAAGGATTGGGTGGCGTAGAGGTTTCCTTTTTGTAAAGTTAGTTAATAGTTATGATCTCCGTTAAAACGGAGTTGAACGTTTTCTTTTCCGTTAGTTACCATCTCGAGCTAGTGGCTTGTACTAGCCGTTATGGAATTGATTGTTAGTTTAAGTTTGAATTCTTGTTATTTGTAGCCGTTGGGGCATTTTGATTTGGGAATTATTCAAGTTAAGTTATTGATTTTTAGTTATGAAAAGTTGGGGTGTTACACAGTTGATATACTAAAATGCTGAGTTTAGCTGTGAAATCAAAAAAGTGAAAGAAATCTAAAAACCAAACTGCCTCAAACATAAGGGAATATCAAGGCTCTTGAACTTACGAGAATCTGGAAAGCATGAAGATCAGCCGGAGTGTTCACCGGAAAATTTAAGGGGTGACCAATCAGAGCTATTAGAGAGAGAAATGGGACGAATCCGTTGAAAAACCCAAGATCACATTCAGAAATACAAGAACCACATGTATGGATTCACACGAAAATAACCACGAAACAAAGATTGAGAACTCACTGGAATTTTAGAAGGTCGCCGGAAAATCGTAAGAAAAGAAATGTGGGTCAATCGGCCCACAAAATGGGGTCAAATCCGGCAGGAAAAAGTGGGTCCATGCTTGGACTAAGGAGACGAACATGATCCCAGAATTAAAACGGACAAAAAGCGATGAAAAGATGAGCTGCAAGTTCCACCGGAGATGGAGGAGCTGGCCGGAAATTGGAGGAGCTGTAGAAATGCTTGAGACACTGAGAGAAGAGAAAGAAAGTGAAAAGGTTAAAATATCTTTACCCTAGCTTTGGGAAAGAAAAATGAAAATTCATTAGATGGGTAAAAAATCTATGACACAATGGATATGACAAAAAGGACACAGCAGTACATTGATATATGTGCCATCAATTTTCTTTTTTGAATTTCAAGCATCCCTCCAAAAATTGTCATTGATGAAAATTGTCTAGTTCACTCAGAAAATTGGGTCTCCAACTAGATAGAGCAACTCGTAGGGAGCATTGACAAAAAAGCCAGCGAATTGATATTGCAACTCGCATGAAGCAGTCTTCAAAATTTAATTCCTCAAGGCGACAACAAGTGGACAATAAATATTAAAAAGATATGGCAAGTTCCACTATTAACTCATTGCAGCAAGCCAGGAGAGCGGAATGTATTTCAAGCATGTGGCAAGTACAAAGGGACTCGATGAATTGCCACTCCAGTGAGCAAGCCTCAAATTTTGATGGGTCAATTAAGCAACAGCATGTTTATCAACTCACCCAAGATGCAAGATGGCAAAGGTAGGCGACTTGTTGTAGCAACTCGTAAATTGACAATCCCAAAGATCGTTATTGTGCAACTTGACGTAAAGGGCTTGGCTTAAGAACTCTTTATCGGACCATAAATAGTCCCAATAAAGAGCTGGGGGGCTACTGATGTGCCTAAGCAAAAATTAGTATACGGGTCCCATTTAAATTATCATAAAATATTTGATTAAGAGAAGGGACGGATCAAAAAAGGCCCAACTCGCCATGAAGAAGTCTTGATGCATGAAGAAGCATGAGTATATAGAGGGGTATGAGAGTCAAAAGCGAGTTGCTTGCTCAACTCGCCATTTGGATGCATTGGCAAAGTGACTCACCTGAGAAAGAATTTAAGGCAGCTATAAAGGCAAGTAAACGTAGCTAAATACATGGAAGTCAAGGAAACGACGACTTCCATGTGGACCTTTCAGCAAGGTCATCAAAGTTAACCGTATGAGAGGTCATCAATTGATCGCCGACTTGAGTGATCAGGGAGCAAGTCGTCGAAGCGAGCCATGTGCTAAGTGGACAACTTGATCCCAGATTACTTGGTGGCTACGACAAGAGATCAACGACCTCTGACATTATGATCCTTTATCTGGAGATAAGACAAAAACACCTTTTCGCGTCCCACTAAGGTCAGGTGGTTATGCATAAAGTCCAAATGACCAATGACGAGTTGTCACGTGTCCTAGCCCCATGTCATGGTAAGGACCACAAGGAGGACTATATAAAGACATTTCTACCAAAACCCTAAGGTATGCTCACTCAGACCTTCAAACTTTTCTCTTCTTAGTTTGTTGGTTGAAAGGAGATCTTATTCTCACGCTGGAGGGTTTTGGCCGGGAAACAACCCGGCCCCCTAACGGTGTTGGTTTTGCAGATCGGAGAAGAAGAAGTTAGGTACAACCTTCCCTGAGGACGACGACTTAGAGCGTGGTGCCCACTCGAGATTTTTTGGCAGCATCAATACTAATGTTGTAATATCTTTTCTAAATATTTAGTTTTGCACGTATAAAGAAACCGGTGAAAAAAAATTCAAAAAAAAAACATTTAGGGACAAAGCTATGCTAAAAAAGACACTCATTTTGGGACAAAGATTTCTTGAAAATGGACACTCATTTAATTCCTTCCATTTCATAAAAAGTGTGGTTGCATGTTTGACTTTTTTATTAACTTAATTTAATTTTGACTTTAAAAATTATTCAAATTTAATTATTCTCATGAAATTGAGGATATTGTTAATGGTAGTAATTTTGATAGAGAATCAAATACATTTTTTAGATTTTCATGCATATAATCAAATTGTCATCAAAAAGTCAAATATGCTATATACAGTTTTTGGATTTTAGTGTTACGACTCAATATTCATATTTAGCACTGAGCCCCTATAATCATTGAGACGAGCCTGGTTATGAATGATGAAGATGCGGGGCGAGTGGGTAACTGAGAAGCCTATTATTTTCATATTGAACATTTGAAATTCAAATTTACACACGGCCCAAGTTGCAGTAATTTGACAATACATGCTGATGCTTCCATTTGCTTTATTTTTGCTGGACAAATTGACACTTGGCTGAGAAAAAACGACACGTGGCTTAAGAAAGTATCCCCTTTTAAACTTTCCTCATGGTTATGGTTAAATGAACATAAATCTCGCCTCCCTCTTTCTTCTCACAAACGCAGTTTAATTCAACGCTCATGTGCAAGGCAAAAAATTTCATACAAAAAATCACACAAAAACACAGATTAAACCAAGAAGTTAACTGATGTTTTTTTTTTTTTTTGAAAAATAAGTCATTGACGAAGACAAACATGGAAGAAAAGAAGGCCATGGATAATTGTCATCGGTTCATGAAGTTCGGCAGTTGAAGAAGAAACGGCATCAGCGAGCATTGAAGACACTAAAGAAGAAGTCCAAGCAGCATGGGTTGTGAGAAATTACGTTGAAATAATCTGAAATTGAAAAGAGATATAAAGAGGTGGTATGAAAAATTGAAAATTACTTTTAATTGAATGTTTAAATCAGCCTTTTGGCTTTCTAGAGGTGAGGATCTGAGTATTCATTTCTAATTTTGAGTCTATCTTGAATGTGCAGATATGATTGTTGGGAAAGAAAATGATGTTGAAGAGATAAAAAAAATTAAACAAGAGAGAGAAAGATAGGCCGTGGTAATTGTTGGAGTGGGTGTAGAAAGAAAACATTATCAAATGTCTGTTTGTCGGAAATTTAGTTTGAGGAAGCTGTTGCAGTCATAGTTATAAATACCGTCCCGGACAATGCACCGGTTTTGCCATTAGGACGGGACGTACCGGTACCGGAATGTACCGGTGTACCGTACCGGATTAACCCGCACATTTTAGTATTTTTTAAGATAATTATATACTCCCTCCGTCCCATAGAGAGTGAGACTAGAGGAGTGGGCACGATATTTAAGATAAAGCGATATATATGTGGTAGAAAATGAAGAGAGAGAATGAGTGGGGTAAATAGTAGTGTTGGTTGAATAAAATGAGTGGTGAAAAATGAAGAGAGAGAATGAGTGGGTTTAAATAGTGGGGAATGATGAATATAAGTATATTAAAACATTTCCATTTTGGGTAGTCTCACTTTAAGTGGGACGGCCCAAAAGGGAAATAAGTCTCACTCTTAGTGGGACGGAGGGAGTATATAACATATGTTCAACAAAAATTTACAGAAGCTTGTATTTTATCATCAAACTATACCAATACTAGCATAAGTTTAGTATAGGTTGCTTACAAATTACAGTTCTGCAGCTTCAATTTCTTGGACTACATAGGCTGCTTCCTGGTTAGCGACTTGACGACCTTGAAAGTTCTATTGCGTTGAATGGATGTTGATTAATCGTGAAGTATAAATCTAGGGCATAGCTTGAAAAAAAAAAAAAAAAAAAAAAAAAAAAACCCAAATTTAAATATATTTTTATTAGGTCCGACAATTAAAAATTGGTTTAAAAGTCTTTCTTTTCGCGCACCAACCGGTAGGACCATCTCGGTCGGTACGGTCCTGTACGGGCCGGTTCAGACCGGTACGCGGCTGTTCAGGACGGTACAGAAACTGGGACGGAATTAAACTTGTACCGCACCGGTTTTCAACTGGGACGGGATGTACCGGCCGGTACGGGACGGGATTTATATCTATGGTTGCAGTCAAAGAATAAGTAGTGGTGGTGGCAGTGGCGTGGCGGTGAAGACGGTTGTATGTCCGTAACAACTTTTCTCTTTTTTTTTTTAGACACTGTTGAAAGTTAAATTTGTTTGTGAAATGTGTAGGGGTAGGCTTTCTTTAGTGGGAAGATGGGAAGTTTTGGGAGTTGAAAGTAATTTTGAAAATTGAAAGTCCAACAATGGTGGAAGTGATGGGTGAAGGTGGGGCGGGCTTGATGGTTCGGAATTGTGGATGAGGATGACACGGTGGCTTTCTTGGAAAATTAAATGTCCAGCAGTTAAAGGAATGTGGTTTTGGATGACTTGAACAATCATCTTTGTTAGAGCATCTACAAAATGAGTTTTTTTAAAGCTTTTTGTTTTTATGTAAAAGCTTTCTAAAGCTAGAAAAGCTTCTTAATAAAGAGCAACTCTCTGTGGAAAGAGCTTTTTCCTTAAATTTCTACCTATTCCCCTATTCCCTATGTTGATGTGTTGTGAGGTGTAAAATAGGAAATTTATGAGTATAAAATGATTGTTAAGATAACTAAAGAGTGAGGGTGAGTTGATTGGCTTAAATAATATCTTAAATTTTTAGAGACTTAATTAAAAAGGAAAAACCTTTTTTTTTTTTTTTTTTTTTTTTTTTTTTTAAGTTTTAAAGGAACAATGGTTATGATAACTAAAGAGTACTCCTTCCATTTTACACTTATTGCTACTAAATAAGAATGCACGTGGATTAAAAATATGTTCGAAAAGTCATTGTTGTGAGTTGGTAGGAAAAAGAAAATAAGTGAGTAGATATTGTTTCAACAAATAATAAACTTCAAAAAAATTATCAACATCACCGCCAATACATCAAAAATTAAAATCAAAGCACATATTTTATCAAACTCTCTGTATATTCGAAGTTCCAAAATCTTCTAACACGAAATCGTTACAACGAGAAATGTCAAATGAGAAGATCATTTTAGGACGGAGGGAGTATATAAAAATAATATATAAATCTTAAGTATGATTTTTTTTTTGTACCAGAGATTTTTCTTCTTCTTTTTAACAGTTATTCTTAAATTGCCTCAAGTTTGTATAATAAATGGTTGAGTAATTAAAAGGTCGGGCAATGTATATCAAGGGTTTTAGATAATGAAGTTTTTTTTCCGTAGAACAAATCAAATTTTTCTTTCAAAAAATGAAGAGAGAGAGAGAGAGATACAGAGAGATAACCATACTTTAGGGCGTACGTCAAGGGTTTTAAGTATTGATATGCTTAATGCACAAAAAAAAATTAATCTATACATTTAGTTCATCGAATGACAATGTTTTGGACAATGTTTTCGCCAATGTTGTTTCTAGAATTCTAAAGTTTCTTTTATAGTTTGTAATTCGGGTTTTCGTTTCTTAGTATATGGTGTAATGGTTGTTGTAAAAAGTTTGTGGTTATTTCCAGTTCAAACTTTGTACTCCCTCCGTCCCGGTTTGAAGTTGTTATTTCAATTTCACATGACGATTAAGAAAAGGTAAATTTTGTGAGTATGAAAAAGTACGTAAGACAAAGTAGAAGAGATAAATTGGGTAGGGAGTCTTTGTTGTGAGAATGGCAAGTTGGTCCAATTGTCCATTTTATGTAATAAATCATCTAAAACCTGAATTTCGGACAAACCAAGAAGGAAAGTAAGAAACGTAGTCTGGGACGGAGGAAGTATTCAGAGAATGGTGGTCTTGGGTTGAAGTTTGCTCCAAAATGTCTGTACTTCACTTCTATTTAAATGTCTTTGATATTGTTTATCAAATTTACCCTTACTTATGATGGTAGTTGTCATTGTAAGAACTTTTAAATGTCTTCGTACTTGAGATGTTTCCTTCGTACTTGAGATGATTCAAGGGTAACTTAGTCCATTATACATACAATCAATCATTCCCTAAATTTGTGTGAAAATCGTACAACTACATGTATTGTCGAAAGGAGGGAGTACTTAAGAAAAAAAATCCCAAATTGAATTTTGTATAATGCAATTGTAAATATTGAACCTTATAGTGTCGTTAAAATCAAGTTTCGTCCCATGAATATTGGGAAGTTTGTTACCGATGAAGGATGTTCCAAAGGTGTTGCTCAGTTGAATGGCTCGAAAACTAGCCAGAACAAAGAGGTGAACAATTATTAATTGGGATACATGGTATCGTTAACACAAATACCCAGTTTTAATGTTTTACATTATTTTTCTACATATTTTAGCCATGAGTTTTTTGAAATTATATTTCTATCCTTTGTCATTATATTTTTTTGTTTTCTAATTTTTTTTTTAATGATCTTATAGGTTGCTTTCAAGGGTAAGTATATGGTTGAAAAAAAACGAGGTAAGGGTACGTGGAAGGCAAGAATGTCTTTTGTTTTGTTGGGGTCTAAATGTCTAGAAGTGTCACGCGTTGCCTTATGTGTGATTTTGATGAAGATGGAGACAATGTATTAATAGGAGTCAATGTATTAATAGGAGTCATATTTACCTAACCATTTTCATTACCAATCGGATGAGCACTATTATATCTTTAAACCTGGTCCAAATGTATGAAATAAAACAACTAACATGTCTCTTGAAATAAACATATGTCAGTATATGTGAACCATATACAGACAATATTGTTTTGCTTTGTGAAAATGACAATGAAAAGTATCATCTTTTCTCTGACTCGTGCAAGTGCAATGACCACCGTGCAAGTCGAATTATCAGTAAACAGATGATCTTCCCATTAACATTAACACCATCTTAATGTTTTAGAAATCACGAATTGTGTTATGTGTCAAATGTGTACAAATTGCAATGTCGTATGAGTTCTTTTCTTTAATTTATTTATGTTGAGGAAAAAAAAATGAAAAATTGTAAACAACGATTGTACATATTGGAAGGTGGTATGAGTTATTATTTTTATACATACACATAGTAAATGTTTGTAAAGACAATTATAAGATTACATACTCCCTCCGTCCCATTAGTTACTTCACATTTACTATTTACACACGAATTAAGAAAATAGTTAGTGGAGTAAGTGTTGTGAGTATAAAAAGTGAGGTAGGAAAGAGAAAGTGGGGTATGGAATAATGAATCGATTGGTGTTGTGAGTATAAAAGTAAAGTAGGAGAGAGAATTAGTAGTTGAATAGTAAAGATTATTTGCCATTTTAGAAAGTGTGAAGTAACTAAAGGGACACCTAATGAGGAAAGTGTGAAGTAACTAATGGGACGGAGGGAGTATGCATTTTTGCCACCAAAATTTACAAAAGGTGATGTCCCTTAAAATTAAATTATAACACTCATTTAGGGACGGAGGAAGTAATATTTTTTCCCAACTTTGTGACATTATTTATACTAACAATTTCAATTACGATAAAATAATACAATTACCGCCGTGCAACGCACGGGGGAACAACTAGTCCCATATCAAATGAAAGTCCAAAGATCGCCGCACTCTTTTGGGACTGCAGTCCGCTTCTCTTTGTTATACCTGTGCTTAGACTCATGAAATCTGGAAAATGAAGGTTAATAAAACTCCCTAGCTCATTAAGTATAAACCATGATTTTTCCTCTGATTTTAGGGGTAATTTATGGTGTCCAAATAAGGCATGCAAGAAGACATTCAAGACAGCCAGATCTGACTATTATGCATACATACATAAAATATCCCTTTTTTACATCTTTAAAACGGGGAAATCATGGGAAACATTAAACATGAAAGTTGTTCCTAACATATTGAAGTTTAGATATGGATAGTTTAATGGCCATCAAGCAAGTATAAGTCACACAAAACACCTCTGACATTTGCATGTCAGAGATGAACATGCACAGATCTGCAGATCAAGAGTTCAAACAATAAATGGAAAGATAAGTTTATACTTATTTGAAAAATATAATATTAACTTGCTCATTTTCCTCTGTCTGTCTAGAACAAAAACTCTTTTATGGTATAAGGACAAAAACCAATTTTGCTATGCATAAACATGCCAACAAGACAGAGAGGTACAGATTTACAGTCCACTGGAACCTTGTAAAAACTATGAAAACATTCATGTAAACTCATTCAAATAGCATGATATAGGCATGAAACTTCTTGTGAGCATATATCTACATATTAACATAATTATCAAAGGAATATATTTCATTAAAAGCTAATCTAAATATGGATATACATGAGGAAAAGAGAAAGAGGACAGATTCTCAACTTTCCAAGACAAGGAGCATATTTATACAAAAATAACCTAAACTTGGCCATGAAATGAACATATAATTATCACAAACACATATAGACATGATAAACTTCAGATCCAAGAATTTATAACATTATTTACATGGTTATATCCCAAGTTTATTACATGAATATCTCAAGAAATATGTGAGTCCAACCAACTAGTGTCTAGACTCTTACACAAATAATTAAATCAACTACATCTTTGCATATTAAAAGATTACAAAGGAAAACTTACCTAGTTAAAGGGGGATTTGTGCTTCCTTTGTCTTGCCAAGGGAAGACTTTTTTGTTGTTTGAGTTTGAGAGTTGGATTGCTTGATGATTGCTTGAGTTTGTGAGTGTTTTGTGGGTTGTTTTGGGTTGTTTTGCTATAGAAGAAGTGGTGGTTTGTGATGGTGGTGTGGTGGAGTAGTGGTGGGAGTATGAAGGTTGAGAATTGAGAGAGAATTGGGAGAGAAAGAGTTGGAGAGCTGAATGAGAGAGTTGTGGGTTAGAGAATGAGAGTTTGGCTCAACTTAGGCCATTTAGGAGGGAGGAGGGAGGTGTGTTTTTGGGTCAAGAACACCCCTATAGCAGGGGTAGAGGAGAGGGAAGATCAGGTTGTGGTTGAGGGAGGAAGAGTGAAGGAGAAGAGGAAGAAAAATGGGGAAGAAAATGATGAAAGGGTTGAAAATAGGAAAAAACTGAAAAAGTTGTGAATAGTGTTTGCACGGCCGTCCACTTTTCAACGCGCGGCCGTGTAACCAAACTTGGTGCCCAATTTTGATTTTTGTTTATTATTTTCTATTGACCAATCACAGGGTGCCAAGTGGCATGATGGGGCTGGTCCAAGCGGCCTTGGTACACGTTTGTTCCAGCTCCGTCTTTTCGCTCCGCAAATGCTCCGTTGTGCGCGCTCCGGTTTCCCAGTTACCCGCGGGCCCAACAGGAAAGTTGCTCGGTTGATTTTTTTGGTCGAGCCGGTGTACCTACAAAATGTTAGAGAGAAAGGAAAAACATAGATAATATTTTAAATGCATTAGATGACGGGTAAAAGGCATTTTAAGCAGTGTGGGACCCGGCGAGGGGTCCCGGCATGCGAATTTTCGAGGATAGACCTTTTTACTCGGTTTTGAGCCCTGATCATGAATCTAGACTCGGTTTTTGCATCCGATGCACTGATAAGGCGTACGGTAGTCCGTACGGTTAAATCTGGGGGTTTAGGTCGATTATCGCGTTTTAGACCAATTAAGGGGAGGTTTTAGGGGGTGCGAGATCGGGGTGTCTACAGAGCCCCTCGTCGAATTCACTTACAAAGTAAAGTGGATTCGACGATCACAATATAGACAACCGATCTCGTGTCGTTTTAACGGTTGGGCCCGAAGTGGGGCTTCGTACGTATCCCTTGCGGGAATCAAGCCTCCGTAGTTCTACTCAAGCACAAATCAAGCAAACGTATGGTCGAACCTGGATTCCCAAGTTTCTTACGTATCTCTTTCGAGAATCAGACCAATCGTAGTTTATCTTAGCAACAGGGGATGAAGTTTGAGAAGTAAACTCCTCGGCGGGGCAATGGAGCAGAGGAACGGCTTTTGGGTGAGATCAAAATATCTCTGAGCCGGGGATTGGGGCGGAGGAATTTGTATGAGGCAATAGAGCGGAGGAATGGCATTTTGAATGAGATCACAATATCTCTGAGCTAGGGGGGCATCGAGAATTCGAATTCTCTTTGCTGGGGATAAGAAAGAAAGAAAGAAAAGAAAACATGATAATTTGAAGAAATCGGCGACTGAGCTCCTATTCGAGCTGCCTACGTATCCCTTTCGGGAATCAAGTCGGGGTGTAGTTCTGAGGGAAGCAATATTCTTGCAATCGATGGGGTAAAATCATTATATTTGAGAGAAATAGGCGACTGAGCTCCTATTTGAGCTGCCTACGTATCCCTTTCGGGAATCAAGTCGGGGCGTAGTTCGGAGGAAAGCAATATTCTTGCAATCGAGGGGGGTAGCAATTTTCTTGCAATCGATGATTTTTTGTGAAAATGATTTTATGAAAAATGGGGCAATGTTCTTGCCATCGAGGTTTTTAGGAAAAGCTAGGCAATGTTCTTGCCATCGAAATTTTTAGGAAAATGATTTTGAAGGCGTGGCGATTTTCTTGCCATCGAGGTTATGTGAAAGTATTTTTTGTTTTTGAAAACGAGGCGATTTTCTTGCCATCGAGGTTTTTAGGAAAGCGATTTTGAGGACATGGAGATTTTCTTGCCGTCGAGGTTTTTAGGGAAATGGTTTTGAGGACATGGCGATTTTCTTGCCATCAAAGTTATTAGGGAAATAATTTTGAGGACGTGGCGATTTTCTTGCCATCGAGGTTTTTAGGAAAATATTTTTGGAAATGAGGCAATATTCTTGCCATCGAGGTTTTTGGGAAAATGATTTTGAGGACGTGGCGATTTTCTTGCCATCGAGGTTTTTAAGGAAATAATTTTGAGGACATGGCGATTTTCTTGCCATCGAGGTTTTTTAGGGAAATAATTTTGAGGATATGGCGATTTTCTTGCCATCAAGGATTTTAGGAAAGCATTTTTTGGAAATGACGCAATATTCTTGCCATCGAAGATTTTGGGAAAGCTTTTTAGAAAATTAGGCAATGTTCTTACCATCGAGGTTTTTGAGAAAGCATTTTTTTTTTTTTTGAGGATTAGCAATATTCTTGCCATCGAGGTTTTATGAACCCATTTTTTTGTGAAAGCGAGGCGATTTTCTTGCCATCGAGGTTTTTAGGGAAATAATTTTAGAAGAAGGCGAGACCTGGAAATTCTCAAGCCTAAGGGTTGTCTAAAATTTATGAGGGAAGGCGAGTCCTAAGATCTTCTCAAGCCTAGCAGTTTAATTTGCAAGTAAAAAAAAACAGCAGACAGGTAGCATGTGCATATTTAAAGGATACGCTGCAACTTGCTTTTTGGTGATGAGAGGATCATGGCATGTCTTTGCGTCTGCGAGAAGCTTGGGCCCTTGCCTTGATGTTGCTGCGTGATGAGTTTTTTTTTTCATTTTTGTTTGTGCAAGTCACGGATGGTTTCTCGAGGCTCATCTCGGATGCCTTTCTTGCGTGGCTCAGCTTAGGAGACTGGACATGAGTACCTGCGTAAAACTTTCACAAGCATATGGATATGTCGTGATATAATGTGCTCGGAGGTGTCATACATGTGCAACAAGAGCATTATGGCTTAGAGATTTGGAGAGGCAGAAGAACGTGTAGACACCCCGCCTTGGACCTCTCACCCCGATTGCATACAAAGTATTTTCATTAATTTCTGTTACTTCGGTTAAGTTCCTAACTGATTCCGTTAGTTTTGGACTAAACTGCATAACAGAATTAACTTTAGAGTCATTTATGTCATTCTGTCATTTTTACCCGCGGGCGCTTCCGGCACTGTCAGTGAGCCGCGCGCGCGTCCCGCCCCAAAAGCCGGACCCGCGCGCTTCCCACTTTGGCAGTAATGGATTGCACCATTTTTCCCTCCCTTTTCTTATTTACCACATCTCTTCTTGATCACAAAAGAGCCTCTTTTTACATCCACATTCATCCCCCCTTTATTCATTAACTCCCAATCCCATATTCTTAGCGTTTTCCCAAAAAACTAATATTTCTTTCATTTATTATTTGATTTTCTTTTATTTCCTTTTATTAATTATTTTATTTATCTTATTTTTGATTGGTCAATTCCATCTCACATGGATTGACCAATTTCCCTCCAACCTTTCCCTCCTAATTTTACCTATAAAAACCATCATCTTCTACCTTAGAAAAGGACTTCTTTTTGGACCTCATTTTTAGACTTGAAACTTTCTCTCTACACAAATTCTATATCATTTTCCCTACACAAATTCTCCCAACAAGAGTTTTACACAACAAAACTCTACACAAATCTCTACACAACAACATCATTTTCAAGTCCAAGTTTGAAGTCTTCTTTCTAAAGGTACAAGTCTTCTTCTTTTATTCTCTTTTATTCTAGTCTTACTAGTATGCAATCCCCATCAATTGGGACATGACCAAATAACCACTTTACTACATTAAAGTTGGTTAACGTTATCTCCCTACATTTTAATCTTAACTTTAATTCACCATGTTAATTTCTCTTCATCTCTTAATGTAATTCTTTAACATTACTTGTTACATGTAACCTTTATCATTAAATAAATAAAACAATTCTATTTTATTTCCCCTTTATTTCCCCTTTTCTTCTCATCACAATTGTTAGCACATTTCTATTTAATTAATTGAAGGACATGTAACTATTAGAACACCAATAGTAGCAAGACCCGCGTAAGCGGGGCGGAGTGGGTGTTTAAGTACTTCCTGTTGGGTTTCCAAGTAACATGCGCAGCGGAATTTAGCATTTAAAATTTTAAGAAACCCAAAGCCATGGATCCGTTCATATGATTAAATCAAATACAACATAAGAATAAAGGAATAAACTAACCCTTGATGGCTATCAAATTCTCTTGGTCTTTGGTGGAGGTTTGAAGACTTGATCACGATCACAAAGCTTGAACACGAACTTTGAAGATGATGATTTTCACCCTCTAGCGGTACCCACACTTCGAACGAATATCAAAGGAGCTTCTTTGATCTTGGTTGCTAGACCAAATTGTAAAACACTTTTTCACAATCAAAAGAACTATATGGAATTTATTTTGTGTATTATTTTGTTCCTCAACCAAGAATGTCTTGGAACAAAATAAATCATCTCTCAAACTCTTTGAGACTCACAAAAATCATTGGCCTAGAGTGCTGGCCGAATTTGGTCTTTTATACACAAGTATGACCTATTCCAAATAGGAAACTTGTGTCAAAATCCTTCCAAAATTCGTTTCCAAATCAAATTAGGAATCTGCCACCCGACAGCACTGTGCGGCCGCCCAAAATAATCTGTGCGGTCGCACAACTATCTGAAGCAAAACTGGTACAAAACTGTCCTAAGTGTGCGGCCGCCCAGTCAATACTGTGCGGTCGCCCACTCTTCAGAATGTCCAGAATTTTCAAAATTCCAATATAGTCCTTTTTAAAGATTCGTTCTATTGTGTGTGACCCTCTAGGATTATACTAAGTTGGCAATGAGCTCAAACATGATCCCATAAGATATGATTAGGTTCTAGCAAACCGTCATACCTACCCAAATAGTATAACTAGACACAAGTTCGCATTCCTTTAGAATATGTCACAATCCCTTTGTCCACGATGTCATTGAACACAAGTCATGGTCAAACAGTCAACTTGTTTTGTTCAATACTTTCTCGATTCCGAATATGTTGATAATCCAAATGACATTGATCCAATCAATTCATCTGAGTCCGGCCGAACATTTCATCAACATCATTCCTACGAGTGGCCCAAGCTTGACATCTCTCCGAGGAGGGACAAATTCATTTAGCTTATTATTCTTCCCAACGGGATTCCGATTATGCCAATCATACCCTTTATAACTACTCGGTTAAAAGTAGCGTTTGAATATGTCAAACATAATGTTCATCAAGTGGAAGACTATAATAACTTCATGTCTAAGGATTCAAATGACATAACTAATATGAGATATATGTACGACATAGACCATGACATAAATCTCATAGAGCGGGTCATGTCCAGTACCTTGTTCCAAACAAGTACCCATAAATCTAACATGATCATCCCATGATCATTTAGCCTTTATACTAGTGCTTGACAAGTACTAGGGACGGAGATTATTATAAGTAAACATGAACAACAATAATAATCAAAACATCTCTTTATTGATATGAAATAAATGATAACAATTACAACATTTATTAAACGTGCCTAGGGCACCACTACCAACACTTCCCACTCCGTCACCTAACCCCCGAACCCTTCTCTCCCGAATCTCTGGTTTCGTACATAAATTAGGCTATTTCTAGGTTTTTCTTATGTTCCTTTAAAAACATAGGTGGCGACTCTAAACAATCTAAAACAAGTTAGACATCCTAGGATAATTCACCAAGCCAAGCCGTGGTTCCCCGGGGTATCTACAGTGGCGACTCCGCTGGGGACTGATTAGAGGGTTAAACTTGCGTTCTTAACTTTTGGTGTTCTTATTACTGTTTTCTGGGCATTCTGGTAAAAAGGGTGGGAAGCGCGCGCCTCTGGCCTTCTTGGCCTAAAGCGCGCGCGTCCGACCCCAATTACCAGAATCGCCCGTCTTCCTTCTTGTCCTTCCATTCCATGTTTCTGTGCTAACAAATTCTGCAGGGGAAAGCATTTTTATTTAGGGTCAAGGCAATCCCTTGAACCCGCTGATTTACAGGTTGTTGCCCAGATGCGGGCGCCTCTGCCCCTCTTTGTCTAACGCGCGCGCCTCCCGAGTAGGCATCCTAATGCGCGCGCTTCTGATCATTTTCCAGAAATAGAACAGTGCACAGAACAGAGTGGTTTTGACAGTGTGTGGGCACCGGGCCTGCACATAACTTGTTTTATTTCCTGTTTGTTTTGTCGGTCACACGGGTGATTCGAAAGTTGTAATTATGTGCTTATTTGTTTTTTTTATTTCTTTTGAAAAAAAAAAAAATGTTTTGTCACATGTTAGACCTCACACTACATGCACATATTCTTATCAATTGCTCACTATCGAGTCGCACAAGTCCAACCCCAAACCCGTCGAGGCCCGTCCTAGAAAGTTTCAAGCTCCACTCGACCTTGGCTCTTTCGAAGCGGTAAACCTCAGCCCGTGGCGTAGTTCATGACTACATGCCGGGGGTGACCTTTGAGCCTCATATTCAAGCCGAGCACAAACCACACAATTCTAGTTAGGGTCTAACACTCCGTGACTCAAGTCGGTTTCCATGTACCGAGATTTCCCTAAACTAATGTCTTCAAATCATACATGCCAATTTGTTGCAAT
Organism: Campanula takesimana; assembly: GCA_026119855.1. Lineage (NCBI taxonomy): Eukaryota > Viridiplantae > Streptophyta > Magnoliopsida > Asterales > Campanulaceae > Campanula > Campanula takesimana. The sequence goes on from JAOWBW010000028.1 coordinate 1,905,114, forward strand.
GGACGAAATAAAACTCCGTCCCCAAAAGTGGCTATTTTGGACGAAAATAAAAATCCGTCCCCGCATGTATGATTTACTACATTAATTTAGTTTAATCCCGTCACATGTAGGTATCACAAGCGTGGTGGAATCCGATGAGTATATGGGACCGCGAGAAGGTCTATATACTAGTGTGACGATTCCACTATTTTTTCTAGAAACCCCAAAAAGGACTCCGTCCTTCCGACTTTGTAAATAAAAAAAATAATAAAAAAAGTCATTTTTCTCTATGTGGTTAAGTCTTTTTCTTTGTTTGTGGGTTTAATCATATTACTCAAAAGGTGTTTGTGGGGCCAATCTAAGATCAACCGTGCTCTTCCAATAGGTCCAATGGCTTCCAACGGCAACAACAACAACGGTGGAAATGATTTCGTGTCCAACGAAGGGTTACTCAACATAATGAAATCAATGGGAGAACAAATGGATAGGATTGTCGAGGATGCACGCCGTAAAGACAATTTGTGGCAAGCCCGTTTCGATATCGACAAGAGGATTCACAAAGAAGAGGTTTCCGAACTCAAGGCCCGTCTTGATCATGAAAGAAGAATTCACAAGGAAGAGGTTTCCGAACTCAAAGCCCGTTTGCAAGAGCTCACCGACAACAAAGCAAAGTTCAATGACAAAGCATGCTCAAGTGGCCCGACCCTCAAAAGCTACAAAGGTACCACCAACAACCGAGTTTTCACTCCTCTCCTAGGAGTAACCCAAGCCGAGGCATTTGAAATTTTGGTGGCAAGAGGGAAGATCAAACCTTTGGAGGGGTACAAGCCGAAGGCGATACTGAAAAATCATGCTCATGGTGAATGGTGCGGCTACCACAAGCATAGTGGCCACACTACCGAAGGGTGCTTCCTTCTCCGAAACATCATCCAAGATTTGATCGACAACGGCGAATTTACCGTGGGTAAAGAGCAACTCATCAAAGAAGTGGCTTGGTTTTGAAATGGGGCTTCAACAAAGAGGACGACGACAACAATCTCCGTTTCTCTTTCTCTACCTAGTAGTAGGAATAAAAAAAAAAAAAAAAAAAAGAGTCAAAAGTCCTCTTTTGTGTGCATTAATGTTTTCTCTCGTCCCATGTTAAGTGTCGAGTCTTCTTATCAAATAAAAGTCGTTCTTGTCCTTATACACTCTTCCAAGTTGTTCAATCTAATTCTTGGCAAAATGATGAAAAGATGTCTAAACGAGTTTTGGAATGAAGGCCATCACTTGAACGCCTAGGGGCTAAACATTGTGACGAAGGCAACATCATCAACGACGAAGACAAAGCCAAGACATCAAAGGTGAAGCAACAACCATGGAGAAAAATCAAGCAATGTTTCAAAGGGGGGATTAAAAAAAAAAAAAAAAAAAAAAAAGAGCTCGCTAGGTTGAAACCATCAAATCAACCTAGGCAAAAGTTAGAGCACAAAAAAAAAAAAAAAAAAAAAATCCCCCTCAATCAAAGAAGTTCACATCAAGATCATCATCATCATCCACCAACGAAGGACGAAGCAACAATTCATCACGAAGAATGGAGAATCCACAAGAACTACGGTGACCTGAGCCTCTACACTGGAGGAACGTAGGCAACCTGCGGGTCCGGTCTCATGCAAGAAAGAAGATATGTTTAGCCCTAGCGCGTTATGGTGATTGGCCTTCATCTCGAACTTGTCAAGACATCTTTGTACGATTCATTTGCCAATAAATTAATCACCAAAAAGATTGAACAACTTTCTTAGATTTGGAATCATTTCGCGCTCCTTGTCGAGTCTAGGGACTTCTATTCTTTCTGCATACTCCCAATTTCTTGCAATCAAATTGGGGCTTTCCTTCTCTTCTCTCTTAATGACGTACTTGCCTTCGTGAGTCATTCAATTCAATAAAAAATACATGTCAAGGGACACTTCCCTAGTCAAGTCAATGTCACTCATCATTAGTGACAAAAGGTCTCCACCGCAAAATCACATGTCTTATCTCCTCAGCTAGAGTCAATGCACACTTCCTCATTAATTGAGTCAAAAAAAAAATGATGAAGACGCAAAAGAGATGCCCGCTAGATTGAAAACCCGAAAGGGCGGTCTAGGCAAAAAACAGGGTGCGTCATAAAAAAATATGAGAGAGTGAGAGAGAGAAGGGAAAGAGAAATGGAGATCTCCGGCCTCTAAAGAAGACAACTGCACGAGCTCTACATTGGATCTCCTCAGCAAGTCAATTCCCCACCGAGTCAACTTTGGGATTGCAAAAGGCTCAACAAGATATGGCACCATCAAAGGTTGTTTTGGGTTATTGGCATCATTCTCCAGCAGTGTGCATTTTTGGGTTCATGAAAAGAAGGCCCGTGGTAGCCAAGACCCATCCGAGAACGAGCCCATCATAAAAGGGCATGAGGTTGCACAAATAATCCCTAGCTAGTCAATTGGCTTGGGCAGCAAATAGCAACAACATGTGTCTCAGTTTTCAAGTCTTCTTCAAGTATGTGCTTCTAAAGTACGCCGAAAGGCTCCCGAGAAATGGAGTAGCTCTTGCCATATCCTCTCATGTTTATTCCCTCACACGAGGATGAGTCACTCTTGCTTTGCTCAAATGGTGACACCCTAGGGGCTATGTGACTCAAGGACAAGGACTTCTTTTGCTTCACTTGACAATCAATACGACCTAGGGACTATGCTCGAGAAAGATGTGTGAGACTATCCTCAAGGTCTCTCAAAAGGGATGTCAAAAAGCCCTCCTGTCACGTGTGCCCGTGCTCGTTCCCCCAATCAAGGATGGACCTTTCTCGCAATCAATGATGGCACTCTAGGGGCTACGGTCAAGTCTTAAAGGCTCCCTCGGCAAAGAGCAATTAACTCCCCAGCAGTATCCCCAGCCAAGTCATGTGCAACATTGAAAGCTTCCCCAATTCGGCACCGAAGGTCTCAACGGGCTTCGCAATCTACAATCTTTTGGGCTACGGCATTACAGTAATTCAAGCAAAGGGCAGTATTAGGACTTCGCGACCGACAGTCTTTTGGGCAACAATACTCGAGCAAGTGCAATGTGGAGTAGTCTTATGGCTCCATGAGAACAATCAAGATTCAAGGGTCTCTCAACACTTCAAAGGCCTCTTGGTTTTAAATGAAGACTCCGATGTTATGAATGAAGTTGATGATTTTTGTTAGAACTTTCAACGAGATCATGAAGAAAGTCTTAGAGAAAAGGAAAAAGATTCAATATGCTAAACTCTAATCAAAACAGGGTTATAGCGGGAAATGCCACGGCCAATCCCAATGTTTCTGCAATTCAGCACCCCCTTCTCCAAGATCAAAAGCACAAGGTGCAGCTCAGATAAAGTTGGGCCACAGCACTAGTTGCATCCGAAGATCCGTCATTAGTTCAACTCAAGAAGAGTCAAGCAAGCATACTTATTTGGGACTTTATCACACCAAGACCTTATCCTCTGCGACCTCGACAGCACCGCAAGACATTACTGCATCCTTTGACATAAGCCCTCAGCCATTTGGGTATCGACCACAATGAGGCCATTCATCTCCCCAGTAAGAGCAAGAAGGAGATCTCTATCAAGAATTCTACCAAACGGTACACCCGCTCTCAATGCCGAGCCAATCGCGAGGTAATTTGGGGCTTTACAATGAAAGGTCTTCACATCTCACCATCTACAAGCCCACGACACTTGGGGCTTTGCAATCTCTCGAAGCTTGGCATCAACGATCTCCTCTTGGGGCTTGCTCACTACAACAACAAAGGGCGATTTACTCGAATGGGCCAAGAGCTGATTTATCTTGGAGCTATGCAAGTCCCTCAAAATTTGGCATCAAAGGCATTCTAGGGGCTTTACAATCAGCAACCCCTCATCTCGGCATCAAAAGCCTTTTGAAGCCCCATAATCGACAAATCTCTTGGGGCTAGACATCAATCTTCGTTGGGCACACCAGCAACAACAGAATTCAAGCGAGGCAATCCGGACTTCGACTGAACATGACTTGATCTTGGGTTGGCTTCACAAGCACACAATGGTTAAAATGGTTCACCCACGAACTTAAAAAAAAAAAAAAAAAAAAAAAATCTCTTTTCCTCACATGTGTGCATATTCTTTCCTTTCTAATCTTTAAAAAAAAAAAAAAAAAAAAAAAAAAAGATTTTTCTTTTTTCTTTTTCTCCTTCTATGTGCAAAAGTATGTGCTTTGCTCCTAGCTTCTCCTCCAGCATTCTCCATCATCCTTGAACTACGCTGGTCTGATTCTCTTAAAGGGATACGTAGGCAGCCTTTTGGCACGACCAACCCATCATCCAGAGTACCATCTCGCCAACCCAACATCAAGGGCATTCTCTCATCAACATCCAAAGAATGGACATTCTCCATCAAAGCATCCTCCGCGGACATCAGAAATCCATGTCCACTCAAGCGGCAATGGTAAGTGAAGGTATGAATACATCCAAAGCTTTCCTCAAAATCACACCGCACACAAGATCACTCTCTACATTCTTACTTCTCTCTCATTGCAAGGGTGTTCCAAAATCCCATCACACCAAGAGAACAATTTCTCTCTCTTCATTTCACACTTCATGCATCTTCTTGCAAGAACACATATACCTGTCAAGCACACACATAACAGGTACCACCACGAAGTCAACAGCATCCGCTACTCAAATCACTTCATCCCCGCCAGAAAGTGGTCAACCGTGCCCACACCCCACAACATAAGCAGATGCGGCTCCAAGTCGGCAACTCGGTCCATATCGAGACAAGCTCCCATGAGCCCCAAGTCGACAACTCGGTCCATATCGAGACAAGCTCCCATGAGCTCCAAAACTCGGTCCATATCGAGACAAGCTCCCATAAGCTCCAAGTCGGCAACTCGGTCCATATCGAGACAAGCTCCCATGAGCTCCAAGTCGGCAACTCGGTCCATATTGAGACAAGCTCCCATGAGCTCCAAGTCGGCAACTCGGTCCATATCGAGACAAGCTCCCATGAGCTCCAAGTCGGCAACTCAGTCCATATCGAGACAAGCTCCAATGAGCTCCAAGTCGGCAACTCGGTCCATATCGAGACAAGCTTCAATGAGCTCCAAGTCGGCAACTCGGTCCATATCGAGACAAGCTCCCATGAGCTCCAAGTCGGAAACTCGGTCCATATTGAGACAAGCTCCCATGAGCTCCAAGTCGGCAACTCGGTCCATATCGAGACAAGCTCCCATGAGCTCCAAGTCGGCAACTCGGTCCATATCGAGACAAGCTCCCATGAGCTCCAATACAACACTCCAGCAAAAGTCGCTCATGCAGGGAGCGCACCCCTATCTCTAGCAATTTCAAATTACTGCTTTCATCGAGTCTTTGCTTTCTTTCTTTTTCTTTGTCGATGTCCTCGGTGGGTGTTTTTACTTTCGTCGACGCGTTTTGCTTTGCAATCCACGTCGCCGAGGGGCTCTGTAGACACCCCGCCTTGGACCTCTCACCCCGATTGCATACAAAGTATTTTCATTAATTTCTGTTACTTCGGTTAAGTTCCTAACTGATTCCGTTAGTTTTGGACTAAACTGCATAACAGAATTAACTTTAGAGTCATTTCTGTCATTCTGTCATTTTTACCCGCGGGCGCTTCCGGCACTGTCAGTGAGCCGCGCGCGCGTCCCGCCCCAAAAGCCGGACCCGCGCGCTTCCCACTTTGGCAGTAACGGATTGCACCATTTTTCCCTCCCTTTTCTTATTTACCACATCTCTTCTTGATCACAAAAGAGCCTCTTTTTACATCCACATTCATCCCCCCTTTATTCATTAACTCCCAATCCCATATTCTTAGCGTTTTCCCAAAAAACTAATATTTCTTTCATTTATTATTTGATTTTCTTTTATTTCCTTTTATTAATTATTTCATTTTTCTTATTTTTGATTGGTCAATTCCATCTCACATGGATTGACCAATTTCCCTCCAACCTTTCCCTCCTAATTTTACCTATAAAAACTATCATCTTCTACCTTAGAAAAGGACTTCTTTTTGGACCTCATTTTTAGACTTGGAACTTTCTCTCTACACAAATTCTATATCATTTTCCCTACACAAATTCTCCCAACAAGAGTTTTACACAACAAAACTCTACACAAATCTCTACACAACAACATCATTTTCAAGTCCAAGTTTGAAGTCTTCTTTCTAAAGGTACAAGTCTTCTTCTTTTATTCTCTTTTATTCTAGTCTTACTAGTATGCAATCCCCATCAATTGGGACATGACCAAATGACCACTTTACTACATTAAAGTTGGTTAACGTTATCTCCCTACATTTTAATCTTAACTTTAATTCACCATGTTAATTTCTCTTCATCTCTTAATGTAATTCTTTAACATTACTTGTTACATGTAACCTTTATCATTAAATAAATAAAATAATTCTATTTTATTTCCCCTTTATTTCCCCTTTTCTTCTCATCACAATTGTTAGCACATTTCTATTTAATTAATTGAAGGACATGTAACTATTAGAACACCAATAGTAGCAAGACCCGCGTAAGCGGGGCGGAGTGGGTGTTTAAGTACTTCCCACTCCGTCACCTAACCCCCGAACCCTTCTCTCCCGAATCTCTGGTTTCGTACATAAATTAGGCTATTTCTAGGTTTTTCTTATGTTCCTTTAAAAACATAGGTGGCGACTCTAAACAATCTAAAACAAGTTAGACATCCTAGGATAATTCACCGCTCTAGCCAAGCCGTGGTTCCCCGGGGTATCTACAGAACGCACTCTCTTTTTCTTTGGGAAGCCTTTGATTATGATGATCTTCTAAATGATGATTTTCTTTTTTTTTTTTAGACACAATGTGCAATTCTCGCGTTTCAATCTTTACTTTGAAAAAAGATGAGAAAAAGTATCTAAGTGCAAAGAGGGAGAATTAGGAAAGAGAGGAAATCATGTACTCCCTCCATCCCGGAGTAAGAGTCCTACCCCTCATTTGCACGCTTATTAATAAATATTGGAAGTGATGTAAATATTATGAGTCTAAAAGTAAAGTAGGAGAGAGAATGAGTGGGAGAGAATAGTGAATTGATTGGTGTTGTGAGTATAAAAGTAAAATAGGAGAGAGAATGAGTGGTGTGAATAGTAAAGATTCTTTGCTATTTTAGGAATAGAACTCTTACTCTGGGACGTCCCAAAATGGAAAGTAAGACTCTTCTGGGATGGAGGGAGTATATTTTTCTTTTGAGAGTTTTGTGAGAAATGAGAGTCATGATAAGTATATGGTGAAGCGAGGTTGGAGGCCTAGCGTGAGTACTCGAAAAATCAATTCCCGACACCCTTTTGACCAAGTCTTCTCAACGACATCTCTCGGGACATAACAATTTGGAACAGCCCCAGTTTTTTATCGCGGAAGCCCAAGTTTTTTCATCATGGAAGCCCCAGTGTGTCTCAATGGCAAGTCTTTAGATGTTGGCCGCAGAAGCCCCAATATTTCAATGTGTTGTTGCCAAGGACTCAACTGTTTAGAAGAGTGGTCCTATTCATTCAATAATCATCTATGTGACTTAGGAGCGGGAACCTTTGACATTGCTCGCGGTTGTTTAACTTGATCTTTGTTCTAAAGTCTCGCTTGCGAGGGACATAACTTATTTGAAGAGTTGTCCAAGTCACTTGACGCATGTCCATGTGATTCTCAGGGCAGATCTCGAGTGTAATGATTCAGGCTTTTGACTAGCAAATTGTTCTAATGTCCTACGTGTGGAGGACTTAACCGTTCTCGAGAATTTTTAAAGAGTTTTAGTTTTCAATGTCGTGATTGAGGAAGCCCCAGTGTTACCCGAAATTAAGCTTCACGATTAATCTTCCTTTGATGAGGACCAAACTACTTTGAGGAGTCATCCCAAATATGGCATTTCTTTTGGATGGACATATATGCTAACCCGAACAAACCATGCTCGACCGTTATGAGTTCGATGCTTTCATTCGAAGCAAATCCCAGACTGAAGATGTGCAGCCCCAGATTAGGTCTTTTCATTTGATAGTATCGGCTTATTTGTGGTTGTGCACTTTAAAGACTTTCATTTGTTTGTCTCTCTTAGCTATGATAGATTTAGGAATTGGCAGGGGAAGGCATAAGGCCAGTATTTTGAGAAGGCAAAGGAAGATCTCGTAAGGTCTTCGACATCGTGTTTGCGCAGAATGAATTGACGGAAGGACGAGAGTAAGGGAAAGCCCCTAGACTCGAGAAATTTGCTCACATTTTGAATTCAAAGACTCAAGATTAGAAGTCGCGTTAATGGTCAAGTACTTCGAAATCAGATGGATTTTCGCAATCAAATTAATTTTAACTTTAGAAAAGTAGGTAGTTCATTTGGACTCAAATTAGACCGCGACAGCTCGAGGTGAGAACACCATTGAACAATTATGATTAGCGTTGTCTGTTGACCTCATGAGTGGGGGGTCCTCGATCCATCTATGCAAGTATTAATTTATGTTGACGTTAATTTTGTTAATTTGTGTACGCATCATGATCAAGTGGTGAATCTCAGTGTGTGTGTGTGTGAATACCGACTCTCCCTTTGTTTTCAAACTTGGCTTAGTTTACAAAGTCGAGTATACCGTCATCCCTTACTTTATTGATTTTGTCCATCAAATAAGGCATTCTTAGAAAGCAAATATGAGTACCATTTAGCAATTGATTGTTAACGCAAAAGGGGCACCCCTAAATTGTTTGTCATTCGAAATTCTTTTTTTATGCACAACATTGGGAATAAATTAAAAGGGGTGAGGAAGCCCCTTGCTTCGGATTCGAGCTTGGAACGGACCATAGCGGCGGGAAAGCTCTTCCTCCATAACGCTGCTGCATACCCAAAAATCTGGTTAAGCTAGGATAGCCCCTACCCGGCTAACCTACACGTCTAAAGGTGACACCAAAGCAGGATGAATATAAGAGGGGGAGTTAGCCTTCACTTCCGTTTTCGAGCTTGGAAAGGACCATCGCGGCAGGGAAGCTCTTCATCCATAACGCTGTTACGTACCCAGAAATCTGGTTAAGCTAGGATAGCCCCTACCCGGCTAACCTACACGTCTAGAAGTGACCAAAGCAACATTGCATTTAGAATTTGCCATTGCTCCCTCTTTTCCCTTAAGTCATCAATTCGATTTTATTTTTTTTGAAATGATAAGGGGTGCCAAAACATAAAAATTTCAGGTATCTAAAGGGTACCCATATTTTGATTTTGAAATTTTTTATTTGCAAACAAATTCGATAACTCAAAGGATGACAGCGTACTGTGGACTCGATAAATTAAATAAAAAATTATCGACTCGGGGATTTTCAGTATAAGTGCATTTTTTTTTTAGAGATTCACGATTCGATCACGATACTTAGACAAATTTCCAAGATTAACCTAACTCGTATTAAGACCAAGCTAGATAAATCAAGGCACATTTTTTTCTTCGTTGGCGATCTTCGGTTGCGGATTTAGTTCTCAATTCAATTAGTCGCAGCCTAAGATTAGTCCGTTTTCATATTTAGCTCTTAATAAAGCGATTTTAAAGAGATGCGCGATTAAGAAGCACTTGATTATAAGGCGAATTCATTGACTGGAAACTTTTATTTATAAGACAAACAAGAAATTAAAAGGTAGTACAAAAGGATTGATACGCAAATCGGATTTGGAAGACAAAAGAATTGTGAGCACATTTTTTTAGAACGGGCCCAAAAGCAAAAGGGATTGGAGTTGGGCGGTGTGCCCTATTCAGAGCAAAAGAGATTTATCCCATCGGGTCATTGAAGTTTCATCCGCTCGAAGTGTCACAAATCCTCGTTGGCGGGCTGCGGTCATCGTAGCAAAAGGGGAAAATTTTCCTCGGGGGTCGAGGAGCTTCTAAGATACCATCGTCGGACTTGAAGCCTTTCATATCCCGGCTCAAAGTTGGGCGAGCCCCTAGTCACATTTTTTTTTATGTCTGTCCTTTGTTTGCCATAACTGATTGGGAGACTCGGAGTAGACCTTGATCAAAAGGACGCTGGGAACGGACCCTGAATACTACGCTAGAGAACTAATGGGATTCTCCCTCTACAAAATTGGTTGAAGGAAAGAATGTTTTAGTTTTTATGGGGACGAAATTTTTTATGTACGAAAGAATGATTGTTTTAATAATAAAAGAAAGCAAAAATGATTTTATTTTGAAAGATTGAAAAGCAAGCACAGCAGAAAAATCCTAGAAAGCCAGATAAGCACAATGCTTAATTTTGACACCTTGTCTTGTTTAATCCTGGAACAGTGGATTCCTTCTCCCGAGTATAGGACCAATGTTTTTCACCTGTACCTATGGCCGTCATAGACCTCTAACAAAGGACCCATACTCTTTCGGGAATCCACCACTCTCGTTACGGTCTAAGTGAGAGTCTTTGGAAATTTTGAGTCAATCTCACTCATTTCATTTGAATATCTATATTTGAAATCGTTTTATGATTTTTGGAAGTAAATAGGATTGACTAAAAATTTCTTTAGACAGGAACCGGCTAAAAGTCAAGGACGTGTATTTTTTGTAAACAGTCACAGACGCGGCTTTTGAGATAGCTGATTGGATGGGGGCTTAACCTCTCAACCACGGCAGTGAGACGCGGCATCGAGTCGGGAAAGGCAACCGCGGATATCAATTCAGGGGAGCAAGAGATCCCCATCATCCTCAGGCTCCAAGTCCCTAAGGGTTTGTACGGTAACAGGCGACAGTATAAGTTCGCAATTGTGATGTGTGTGAGGTATCTAATTTTTGAGGAAAAGAGAGATTTTTGAAGAAAAAGGAAAAATACATTTTTATGTTTTATTTGTTTTGATTTTATTCACACAAATAATAAAGGGAAAAGAGAATGTACCTACAAAACGAGCAAATGTTAAGGCATATATATATATATGTTGTGGAAAAGCCCTCCTAACACCCAAGCAAATCGCAAGAAATACCGCACCACAAACAAGCACAAGAAATATAAAGCAAAGGAAAAGATAAAAGAACACAAGAAATTGTTTACCCACTCCATCAATATGTTTGACTACGTCTGGGGGTACTACCAAGCCAGGATCTTGCACTATAATATGATAAATCTGAGTTACAATAAGTATGGGGGCGGAACATTGTTTATATACATAACCTAGAATGAGACCAAACCCTAGTCTAATTAGAAATCCCGAAATTCAGCTTATTCTCGTCCAGCAGTGGCTCGGCCGCTCTCTTTTGCACGCTCTCCCGAGCAGCTCGCCCGAGTCACCAGATTAGCTCGGCCGAGCACACCTTATCAGAATGTGTGTTTTTTCCCGGTTAAATCATGGCCGCTCCTCATCCTTGACTCGCCCGAGTCGTTCGGCCGAGTCCTTTACCTGGATCAGCTGAGCATTGCCTGCTCTGCGACTTTGCTGATTTCTTCTATTTAGATCGCTAGTTCCCAGATTATCTCTATTCCAACAATCTCCCACCTAGAGATCAACCTGTATACGAACCCCGTATCCGTCTTTAACTCATTATTAGTGCCATAGTGCTCACCTCGATCATGGTAGTGCCTTCTTCCTCTCCTATTCTCCAAGCCCAATTGAAGCTATGTATAGCTTCAACTTTTCAAGGTTTACAACCTTGGTCAACATGTCAGCCGGGTTCTCCGATCCCAAAATCTTCTCTAGCCTTAAGATCTTCCTCTCTAAGAGATGCCTGATGTAATGAAACCTCAGCTCGATGTGCTTCGTTCTAGAATGAAACGCCGGATTCCTTGCTAGATGAATTTCACTCTGACTGTCAATGTAGAGAGCATTACCACTTCGCGTCTTCCCAAGTTTACCCAAGAAGTTCTGCAACCATACCATCTCTTTGCTTGCCTCTGTCACTGTTACATATTCTGCTTCTGCAGTTGACTGAGCCACGATCTTTTGCAATTTAGAAGCCCAGGAGATAGCCGTACCACCCAATGTGAAAACATAACCCATAGTACTTCTCCTCTTATCAAGATCACTTGATGCCAAATCCACATCAACATAACCCGCTAACACGACATCCTTGCTTGAGAAACATAGAGCCTTACCAGCAGTACCCTTTAATTAACGAAGGATCCATTTAAACACTTCCCAATGTTACTTTCCTGGATTGCCCATGAACCGGCTGACTACTCCCACCACATGTGTAATGTCTGGCCTTGTACACACCATTGCATACATTAGACTCCCCACTGCCGAAGCATATGGAGTCCTTTCCTTCTTGTCATGCTCTTCCTTGCCCTTAGGTGAGTCCTTCTCAGATAGCTTGAAGTGCATACCCAATGGTGTACCCGTTGGCTTTTCCTCTTCCATGCAAAATCTTCCCAAGACCTTCTCGACGTACTCTGCTTGTGAAAGAACCAACTTACCCGACTCCCTATCTCGGTCAATCCGCATGCCCAAGATTTTTCTGGCCGCCCCCAAATCCTTCATCTCGAACCGCTCGGACAACTGTGCCTTCAATCTGTTTACCTCTCTACTACTAGAGCCCGCTATTAGCATGCCATCCATATATAATAGCAACATTATGTACCCGTTGTCAGTGTTCTTGAAGTAGCAACAATGATCCGCCTCACATCTGATAAAATCAATGTCATACATGAATCCATCGAACTTCCTGTACCACTGCTTAGGAGCTTGTTTAAGGCCATACAAGCTCTTAGTCAACCTGCAAACTAGTTCCTCGTTACCCTTAGACAAGTATCCCTCTGGTTGTACCATGTAAATTTCTTCCTCCAAATCCCCATGAAGGAAGGATGTCTGTACATCCATCTGTTCCAGCAACAAATTATCTGCCACTACTATCCCCAGAACCATTCTGATAGTGGTCATGTTCACAACAAGAGTGAAGACCTCAGTGTAGTCAATACCATATTTTTGCTGAAATCCCTTTACAACTAACCTTGACTTGTAATGCTTACTGCCGTTTGCTTCCTCCTTGATCCTGTAAACCCACTTGTTATGCAATGCCTTCTTCCCCTTAGGTAGTTTAATCAACTCCCAAGTTTTATTGGCCTTCAATGAGTCCATCTCATCATTCATCGCAGCTTTCCACTTATCACAAAGTACAATACGAACAGCCTACGCATAACACTCCGGTTCACCACTATCTGTTAACAACAAATAGTAATTCGAAGGAGAATACCTGTCAGGTGATCCATGAAATCTGCTGGATCTGCGCAGCGGAATATCCAGTCCTGGAGTATGTGGTTCATCTTCAGTGACCCCCTGATCTTGGTCATCATGAACCGTCCTGCTACCACCCGAGTCTGGAATATCTACCTCAACAATCTATGGTTCCGAACTAACCCCATCAGATGCCCCCTTTCTGTCCTTGTACCAAACCTGTTCATTGAATATAACATCCCGACTACGAATAACCTTATGGTTTTGGTCATCCCAAAACTTATACCCGAAGTCATCCCCGCCATAACCAATAAACGTATACTTTACAGCTTTAGCATCTAATTTAGTTCTATCAGCAGAGTCTATATGAACATATGAAACGCAGCCAAATATGCGAAGAAAGGACAGATTTACCTGCTTGCCACTCCACACTTCCTCTAGAATTTCATTCCCCAATGGTACCGATGGTCCCCTATTGATCAAGAAAGCCGTCGTGTCAACTGCATATGCCCAGAACATCTTCGGAAGTCCACACTTCAACCTCATACTTCTAGCCCGCTCGTTCAATGTCCTGTTCATCCTCTCTGCTACCCCGTTGTGTTGAGGTGTGCCCTTTGGTGTCTTCACCATATGAATGCCATTCGCTGCACAATATTCCTTGAACTCCTCGAGCTCATACTCCCCACCATTGTCAGACCTCAAGCTTTTGAGCTTAAGACCCGTTTGATTCTCCACCAAGGCCTTCCATTTCTTAAACACTTCGAATGCCTCATCTTTGTGTTTCAAGAAATAAACCAGACCTTCCTTGTCGAATCATTAATAAACGACATGTAGTATGACGCACCACCTAGAGAAGTTACCGGGGCCGGCCCCCATAAATCCGTGTGGACCAATTCCAACTTTGCTTCCCTCAAAGCCCTACCTGTCCTCGAGAAATTGCTTCTCGCCTGTTTGCCAAACACACAATCTTCGCAGATCCCCACGTTGACTGTCTTCAAACCCGGTAGTAATCCCTTTGAGCAAATTACTTTCATCCCATTCTCACTCATGTGACCCAATCGACAGAGCCACAAATCCGTATCACCCTTGGCTGATGCCACCGCGATACTATCCTTGGTGTTATTCGCCAAATACAATGTCCCCTCTTTATTACCCGAGCGATCTCTGAATCCTCCTGGTAATAATCCAGTTCCTGCAGCCAAAAGTTACCTTGTAACCTTCTTCATCCAACTGCCCAACTGATAACAGGTTCTTTTTCAAACCCGGAATGTGTTTGACCCCGTGTAGATGTAAGACCTTCCCGTCCGATGCTCCTATTCTGATATCTCCCTTCCCCTTGATTTCCAAAGGCTCGCCATCCGCCAGATAGACCTTACCGAAATCACCGGATGTATAATTTTCCATCTCCTTTCCATGCCCGCATTAGTGGAATGATGCCCCCGAATCCAACACCCATGATTCTAGCGCACTACTAACTCTTAGAACCAGTACATCTTCACCCTCAGCTACCACATTCGCCGCTCTGTTCCCTCGCATGGGACAGTCCTTCTTGTAGTGTCCTAACTCCTTACAATGATAGCACTGTACCGATCCCTTGGCAACCCTTGGTACATTCTTGTTCTCCCTAGGCCTGTACTCACCACCTCCTACATTTTCCTTTGACTCAGTTCTCCCCTTGTTGCTAGTACACGGCTTTCCCCTGCTAGTTATAGCTAAAGCCGATCCCGAAGTAGATGGTGTCCCCAACTTCTTCATGCGATTCTCTTCGCCTAAAAGAAAGTCCTTAACATTATCATACTTCAATTTATTCTTACCTGCTGAAGCATTTAACGCTGTCACCGTCCCGCTCCAACTTCCTGGTAAGGATGCTAGCAAATTTACAAGCATGAACCTCATCCCTAAACGTAATATCCAACGCAGCCAATGAGTCTATAACATCCATAAACTCATCGATGTGTTTAGCTAAGGATCCTCCCTCTTGCATCTTGAGATTACCCATCTTGTGTATCAAATCAACTTTGTTTGCAGCAGATGGAGTTTCAAATCTCTTAATAAGATAATCCAATAGCTCCTTGGTGGTTTTCGCCTTCTTGGTAGTCTTCGCGATCCACTTTGACAAAGTAGATCTAACCACCCCTAGGGCTTTCCGATCCATGAGATCCCAGTCTTCCTGTTTTTCGCTTTCCGGCTTGATTCCTTTTAGAGGCATATAGAGATCCTCTATTTGCATCCTCCAAAACCCATAGTCAGACCCGTCGAATTTCTCCACCGCTTGTTTATCCTTGCCCATTCTTGATTACTTGATAAACCCAGATCATTAAACCAGAGCTCTGATACCATTTGTTGTGGAAAAGCCCTCCCAACACCCAAGTAAATCGCAAGAAACACCACACCACAAACAAGCACAAGAAATATAAAGCAAAGCAAAAGACAAAAGAACACAAGAAATTGTTTACCCAGTTCGTCAATATGTTTGACTACGTCTGGGGGCACTACCAAGCCAGGATCTTGCACTATAATATGATAAATTTGAGTTACAATAAGTATGGGGGCGGAACATTGTTTATATACATAACCTAGAATGAGACCAAACCCTAGTCTAATTAGAAATCCCGAAATTCAGCTTATTCCCGTCCAGCAGCCGCTCGGCCGCTCTCTTTTTCACGCTCGCCCGAGCAGCTCGCCCGAGTCACCAGATTAGCTCGGCTGAGCACACCTTATCAGAATGTGTGTTTTTTCCCGGTTAACGCATTGTTGGGGTGCAACCCAAAGTCTCACATTGGCAATTGAGCAAACAATTGCAAGGTATATAAGAGCACCCACCCACTTCATTAGAATGAGGCCTTTTGAGGGATGACCCAAAAACAAATCCGTGCGGGCTAGTCCCAAAGCAGACAATATCATACTAATGTGGAGAGTGGTGGTGGTGGTCGCGGTCCCTACAAGTGGTATCAGAGCCATGGTTCGGATGGGACCGACCGGGTGAAACGTGTGTGTGCTTTATAGGGTGGGTTTCCCCTTGTGCGACATAGAGAATCGAGTCTTGCAATCGAGGGCGATGGTGTTTCGCGGGCGGTTGGTACAAGCTTTCGCCGATATGGGCCAGATGAAACACTGCGGGCCATAGCGGTGTGGTCCTTGGTTTGAGGGGAGGATTGTTGGGGTGCAACCCAAAGTCCCACATTGGCAATTGAGCAAACAATTGTAAGGTATATAAGAGCACCCACCCACTTCATTAGAATGAGGCCTTTTGGGGTATGACCCAAAAACAAATCCGTGCGGGCTAGTCCCAAAGCGGACAATATCATACTAATGTGGAGAGTAGTGGTGGTGGTTACGGTCCCTACAATATACATAAGGCAAAAGGCAAATAATGGCAGAAGCACACATTTTGAGTTTAGCCCACTTAGAAAAAGTCCCCAGCAGAGTCACCACTGTGAGAGCCCGCGCGCGAACCTTTCGAAATTGGTCCGTGCGAATGCGGCTTGAATCCGCTCGGTTTCTCATAGCGGTTTCTCTACCTTTGGTTTTGAAAAAGCAGAGAGTCGCCACCTCATTTTATTTAGGGAAAATAGAGATAAAACCCTTTTTGATTTTGAAGTGGGTTCGGGGGCTAAGTTACGAGTAGAGAAGGTGATAAGCAGCACTCCACTCGCCCTTACGGCCTCTAGCATGCTTCCGCCTACGATTCATTTTTATGTCTTATTTGAAAGATTGATTTTATGCCTTAAATTGAAAAGAATGTGTGTTTATGTACAATGGTGTCTCCTATTCTAGGTATGTTCATTTAAGTCGCGGCTGGGAATCGACTTGGGTGGATTCCCGGTCGGTTTTCGAAAATGGTTTTAAATATATAAAAAGAAAAGAAAACATATAAAGGGGAGGGAATTAAGTACATTATATACAAACGGGGAACAAATCCCATATCAAATGAAAGTCCAAAGATCGCCGCACTCTTTTGGGACTGCAGTCCGCTTCTCTGTGTTATACCTGTTCTTAGACTCATGATGATGTAGGAGCTCTTAGACTCATGATGTGTAGGAGCTCTTAGACTCATGATGATGTAGGAGCAGACAAGGCGAGATTTCCAGCATCGCAACCACGCGCCCGCTCGCTTTCCATCAAGCGCCCGCCTGGAATTAATATCCAGACGGCCAACCTTACTGCCATAATGAGCGCCCGCTCGGGCCAAGGCAAGCGCCCGCTCGGTGTAGCAGAAGATTTGTCCAGTTTACGTATTTTTAGTTTTTGAGCAGTTTAATTAGGATTTTAATTAGTATTTTCGTCATTATTTTTACTAGGTCTTTTAAAGAAGGTTTTAGAGTAGATTAGGAGTGTTTTTGCTATTTTTGAGTCCTATTAGTTACCATATAGGTTAGGATTAATTTTAGAAGGTTTAGGATTGTTTTTCAAGTTTTATGGGCACTATAAATAGGCCTAAAAGTTGTATTCAGAAAATTAGACTTTATTAAATAAAATTTTGATTACTTTACAATTGTTAAGAGATTTTCTCTTGTTCTTGGTGGATTCCAAGATTATCGTGTTGAGGGTGCTTCGCTTGAAGGCTCTTGTGTGTAGTGCGCTACTCACGAATACTATCGCTTCCGTGCTGCGTCATTTGGCATCAGAGCAGGCCAATCCTGTCTTTGCATCATATTGAAGTATAATGGGGGATCAGGCAATAAGGCTGGTATCGATGGTGTAACCACCGCTATCAATTCCTTGGCAACGCAGATTGCAGCGTTGGTTGCCGCTCAAGAAAATCAAAACTGTCATGGTGAGAGAGACATGGTTGATCCGTTACAAGGGGCAGAAAATCGGG
>JAOWBW010000028.1:1923160-2205789 GCA_026119855.1 Campanula takesimana
TAGAGTCATGTCCCAAAATGATTTGGGTGATTGCACTTTGACAAAAAGAAAGAGAAAGAGATGAAGTTAAGAAAGAGAAAGAAATAACTTTACCTAGACTTCAAGAGACTTCAAACACTTCTGATGATTCTTTGGAGAAATCCTTTGGAAATGCTTTGTAAGTGTGAGATTTTAGTGTCTTATTGAGAATGTAAGATTGAGAGCCCAAGGTCCTTGAAAATTGAGGTAAGGGGGTTTTTTATAGGTGAAAGAGAGATTTTTTGGTGCCAAAACTCATCACCAAGAAATCTTTCCCGAGCAAAATCCTGTAAATTGAGCAAGGGAGAGAATCCTGGCCAGAAATCTGTAACCGACGCCCAGAGGCGCGCGCTTCCTGCTTTGGGGGCGGAGGCGCGCCCTCTGGATCCTCCTGTCGAGGCGCGCGACTCAGAGAAGGTGATTTTGACAGAATGGACTAGAAAGTCGCCCTGTTATTCAGTTTAGTCCCTGGACTTAACGAAGTCAGTCAGGAACTTAACGGAAGTGACAGAAACTAACGAGAACACACTTAAAATGGGGAGAACACAAGATCAAATGTGCAATCGGGGTGAGCGGTCCAAGGCGGGGTGTCTACAGAGCCCCTCGGCGACGTGGATTGCAAAGCAAAACGCGTCGACGAAAGTTAAAAACACCCGCCGAGACATCACCAAGAAAAAGCAAAGACCTCGATGAAAGCAGGAATTTGAAATTGCGAGAGATAGTGGTGCGCTCCCTGTGTGAGCGGCTTTTGTTGATAGAGGGGGTGGCATGATCCGTTAGGTGAACCTGCCGCTGAATATGTTGAATGAGGCCGTTAGTGAACCTTTGAAGAGGCCGTTAGTGAACCTTTGGAGAGGCCATTAGTGAACGCTTTGAAGACGAATCCGTTAGTGAAATCCGTTGATGAGGCCGTTAGTGAACCTTTGAATGAGGCCGTTAGTGAACCTTTGTAGAGGCCGTTGGTGAACCTTTGGAGAGGCCGTTAGTGAACCTTTGAAGAGGCCGTTAGTAAACCTTTGAGGAGGCCATTAGTGAACCTTCGAGGACGAATCCGTTAGTGAAATCCGTTTGATGAGGCCGTTAGTGAACTCTTGAATGAGGCCGTTAGTGAACCTTCGTAGAAGCCGTTGGTGAACCTTTGGAGAGGCCGTTAGTGACCTTTGGAGAGGCCGTTGGTGAACCTTTGTTGATGATCCGTTAGTGAAATCCGTTGATGAGGCCGTTAGTGAACCTTTGAAGAGGCCGTTAGTGAACCTTTGAGGAGGCCGTTAGTGAACCTCTGGAGAGGCCGTTAGTGAACCTTTGAGGACGAATCCGTTAGTGAAATCCTTGATGAGGCCGTTAGTGAACCTTTGAGGCGACGTTAGTTGAACCTTTGAGGACGAATCCGTTAGTGAAATCCGTTGATGAGGCCGTTAGTGAACCTTTGAGGACGAATCCGTTAGTGAAATCTGTTGATGAGGCCGTTAGTGAACCCTTGAAGAGGCCGTTAGTGAACCTTTGAGGACGAATCCGTTAGTGAAATCCGTTGATGAGGCCGTTAGTGAACCTTTGAGGAGGCCATTAGTGAACCTTTGAGGATGAATCCGTTAGTGAAATCCGTTGATGAGATATTGCTTTGAAGTTGCGTGCTACTTGGAGTCACACTTGACTTTTTGACTTGTTGGGGTGCGGGCACAGTTGACCGCGACCAGAAGAATGTTTCCTGCTGGGGATGAAATGTTGAGATTGACTCTTGAGGGGGGTATGGCATCCGTGACAGAACTTAGGGAGTTCGGATCCGTAGGGAAACATTGATGCTGTGCATGGATTCTTGCATGGGAGACTGCTTCTGTACTTGCCTAATGATTGGAAGAGCGCGCGTCTGGACCTCGTTGTGGGATGCGCGCGCCTCGGATGAGTATATCGGGGGGCGCGCGCCTGGCGCATAAGTTCAGCATATTTAAATAGGCGGTTCACGTGTTTTCGGCGAGTTTTCAAAATTTTGAAGAACCCTCCAAATTCCAAACCAAATTTTCGTGGAGAAATCACCCCAAAACACTTTCTTGCTGCTCTAGGATCAATTCCGCCACAGAATGATGTCGGATCGTCAACAATCTCCTCCGTTCGAGATGCCACAGGCGAGGAGCCCAAAATTAGGGTTGAAGCTATGAACCCGAGATTGCTTACCTTCCGGCCTCATACCCATTTTCTCATTTCGTGACTTCGGGTTGGTAAGAATGGCTCACCTTTCTTGTCAATTTCGGATTTCATGAAGTTCCGTTTTTTTACCCGAAATATTGTTGCAGCAGCTTTATTGATCATTCCTTGCATGTTGTTTGTTGCTGCTGATTTGTTGTAAGAAACATGTTGGGGCGCCCATTTTCATGTTCACACACTTGCTTGCACATTGCCCTGCCATTGAAATCTTTGTGTCGAATTCATCCGTTTTCTAGCAGTCATGCTGATGAAATTTTCGTTGTTCCTTCTTTCCTTTCAGGAGTGGACCCGTCTGACAGAGATTCGTGGTGGGGCTCATGGGCCCATCTCTATATGGAAGAGGTTGCCTGAGAATGTTCGGGCCCGAGTTACAGGGACTCATTTTGGGCTTTTTGTCACCAACCTCCCAGCTTTGAAGAATGACCCCGATGTGGTCCAGGCATTGAGGGAAAGATGGTGGGACACCACCCATACCTTCCATTTACCCATGGGCGAGGTGACTATGACGCCTACCGATTTCACAGCTTTGACGGGCTTGCCGTTCATAGGGATGCCTGTCCCTTTTGGTTTGAGAGGGGCTGTTTCGGACTCCGGACGAGTACTGGCTTTGGTTGACTGCCGGTTCGAGGTCAAGAATTCTCGAGTGACATGGGGGCGAATCCGGGCCTATTTCAGCATCTTAGTGGCTGAGGCTCGAGGTGTTACTGCTGATCGGGTCGATGCCGTGGCCCGTTGCTTTATTTGGTACCTATTATCCCATACTCTGTTTGCCAACGGGGGATCTTCGGCCTCTTTGCTCTGCTCGACTTGTTTGTGGATCTGGACCAGATCGGCCAGTATAACTGGGGCGCAGCGGGCTTAGCTGCTTGTTATCACGGCATGGATTTGACCAGCCGCTCGACCACTAGCTCGGTTACGGGCTTCAGCTTGCTATGGGAGGTATACCACTTACTGTCCCTTTTATATTCTCCTTGCCTTGGTCATAACTGCCTTTTCGTTGACTGTCATTAACTTTGCTTCTGCCTCTTGTCTACAGCTCTGGGCCTTTGCTATCTTGAATCTGAGGGATTTCAAGATTGATAAGGAAGGCCAGCCCCAGTATCCGGACTGCGCACGATGGGCGTACAAGGAGAGGATGTGAAGACTGGTATGAACCCCATTAGTCTTACTTCGGCCCGACGGCATTTGGACACCTTGAGGTCTGAGTCTGTTGCCTTCTCTTGTATCCGTGGAGATCAGTTCAGCACTGGTTTGAGCATACTCTTATTCCTACCCGTTCTCGGCTTTTGATGAGTTCGGGTGAGTGCATGGCTCTGTATTTGGAGACAGAGTGTTCTGGCAGCATGGTATCCAGGTGACAGACTTTTACACCCCCCATCGTCCTGCAGTTCCAGACGTTCCTCCTTTCTGCCCTCGTAATTGAGGTCACTTTCAGAGGCCGATCGCGCGGCATACATGGCAGGGATTGATGCCGTCCCTCATATTCACTTGGATCAGGATTATGGCCTCTTCAGGGAGAACAACTTGATGCAAGGCTTCATGTTTGCTGATCCGAGGAGATCACAGGCTGCTCCTACGACCTCCGCTCGTTTTTTATACTACTGGTGCCGGGTATTGCTTTGATCCTCCTTTGCCTCCTCCTACTACACTTATTCAAACTTCGGGGTCTTTGAGGAGCAGAGGGAGATTGTTCCCGAGGACATGTCACCAGAGAGGGAGCCTCCTGCTCAGGCCACTGTGGTATGTTTTTTCTGACCATCTTTGCATTTCTCAGTTCCAGTCTCGTTTTTTTTCTGTCCCTGATGCAATTTTCTTTTCTGCCCCCCCCCCCCCCCCCCGTTATAACAGGTACCGGTAGCTGCTTATAAGAACTTGGGCAGACAGAACAAGGGATGAGGAGGAGGCTCCGTCAGCTGGAGGAGAGGGTGCTAGAGCTGTGCAAAGATATTGCTGCCATGACTAGAGATGCTGCTGGTGCTGTCTCTGGTGCTGCGAGAGGAGCTGCCCGAGGTGCTCGGGGCATGGGATGAGGCTGCAGAGATGCTGCACTGGACATTGATGAGGCTGTCTCTTCGGCGAGGCAGTCACTGAGCAGAAGTCTGAGCCGCGGAGGTAGCCAGAGCAGGGTGGAGCCAGCCAAAGCAGAGGTGGTGCGAGTTCGTCTCGGCGGGTGCAGAAGAGGAGCCGGCATGAGATCAGAGTTGAGAAGTCTGAGTCTGAGGATGATGATGATGATGATGATGATGATGATGATGATGATGATGATGATGAGGATGATGATGATGATGAGGAGACCGAGAGCGGCAGCAGGGGGTGAGCACAGTGCTGGTGATGATGTGCCCGAGCTGTTATGGCTGAGAGGATGAGGGATTGGAACACCTTTACTTTTGCCTGTAATAACATTTAACATGTATTTACAATCCTAGTTATCTTACTACTCATTTTATGTTTTATTAGCGACTCGATCTTAGATGTCGACCTTTACAAACAAATGTGTGCCCAAAGAATGCTTGTTGCTGATGCTTGAACTCCTTTTCGCTGCTGGGATTTGATTTTGCTGTAGGTTGGATATGTTGAAGTGCTTGGGTTCTGGTCTGAACTGACAAGGGCTATTTCTGTCTGAACTGCTGTCAAAGGCGCGCGCGTTGGGCCTTGCTCGTGGGAGGCATGCGCGTTGTGAAGCCTTGGTCGGAGGCGCGCGCTTCTGGCCTGCTGAATTACAGCCCCTTTCTTTTTCTGACCAGAATGTTTCCAACAGCTATAATTTTGAACCATTTTCGACCAGAATGGTCACACAGCATTCTTCTGCAAACACTTTCTCCTCCTAAACCACAAAATTCTTGTCATAATGGCCCCAATGACTTTCTCTTTTGAAGTCAGGTTTCCGTCCCCGAGGGTGGAAGTCCGTTCCAATGGTGAATGCCGTTCCAGCTGTGGGGTCCGTCTCGATGGTGGAGAAGCGTCCGAGCGTTTTTTATCGTTTGGGAAGGCCCAATGACGATGTTGTTGACCCCGTGAGACCGGTGGTTCATGTGCGGGACTATAGACCCCGTCATTTTCCCAAGAAGAAGAAAGGTAAGGGAAATTCCTCCCATGTGTGGAAGCGTCCCATGGTTGTACCCGCTAAGGCTTCGCTTGATAAGGGCAAAGGGAAAGTCGTTGATGAAGCTCCGTCCCGTCCTAGCGTTTTCTCCCGTCTTGGCGGTCCCAAGAATGTTTTGTCCCCATCAAGAAGACTAAATGGCATAACAAGAAGCAATGGGTTCCCAAACCTAAGAAAGATTAGATTTTTCTTTGTACCCCAAGATATTGCAATTAATTAGACCATTTGTTTTAGGATTTAATGTTTTGATGTCTTTTGCTGCTCAATAAATCCGTTGTAACGGCTTGAATAACTCATTGGATGAATAAAAATTGCATCTTGTTATTTGAAGTGAATTGGGTATTTTTGATATGTTTTAGACCGCACCCGAAGGTTTCCTACGTTCCTCCAGTTGGGAGGCTCAGGTCTCCGTAGTTCAAACAAAAAGACAATTTTTTTATTTTTTTATTTTTTTTTTGTGTGCACCCTGTTTTTTTACCTAGACCGCCCTTTCGGGTTTTTCAATCTAGCGGGCTTCTTTTTTGCACGTGCTCTAATTTTTGCCTAGGCCGCCCTTGCGGGTTTTCAACCTAGCGAGCATTTTTTTTTTTTTTTTTTTTTTTTAATGGTCTTTGTTTATTAAGCATAGAACCTCTTGAGCTTGTCAAGGTTGACCTCCTTTGGCAGCTGGTCGCCATCTAAATCCACGAGTCGGACTGCACAGTCGCTTAGTATCTTTTTGACCACGTACGGACCTGTTGGGTTTCGATCAAACATGCGCAGCGGAATTTAGCATTTAAAATTTTGAAACCCAAAAGCCATGGATCCGTTCATACGATTAAATCAAATACAACATAGGATAAAGGAATAAACTAACCCTTGATGGCTATCAAATTCTCTTGGTCTTTGGTGGAGGTTTGAAGACTTGATCACGATCACAAAGCTTGAACACGAACTTTGAAGATGATGATTTTCACCCTCTAGCGGTATCCACACTTCGAACGAATATCAAAGGAGCTTCTTTGATCTTGGTTGCTAGACCAAATTGTGAAACACTTTTTCACAATCAAAAGAACTATATGGAATTTATTTTGTGTATTATTTGTTCTTCAACCTAGAACGTCTTGGAACAAAATAAACCCTCTCTCAAACTCTTTGAGACTCACAAAATCATTGGCCTTAAGTGCTGGCCGAATTTGGTCTTTTATACACAAGTATGACCTATTCCAAATAGGAAACTTGTGTCAAAATCCTTCCAAAATTCGTTTCCAAATCAAATTAGGAATCTGCCACCCGACAGCACTGTGCGGCCGCCCAAAATCATCTGTGCGGTCGCACAACTATCTGAAGCAAAACTGGTACAAAACTGTCCTAAGTGTGCGGCCGCCCAGTCAATACTGTGCGGTCGCCCACTCTTCAGAATG
This sequence comes from Campanula takesimana, assembly GCA_026119855.1. Lineage (NCBI taxonomy): Eukaryota > Viridiplantae > Streptophyta > Magnoliopsida > Asterales > Campanulaceae > Campanula > Campanula takesimana. The sequence continues at coordinate 1,929,884 of JAOWBW010000028.1, forward strand.
TCCAGAATTTCCAAAATTCCAATGTAGTCACTTTTAAATATTCGTTCTATTGTGTGTGACCCTCTAGGATTATACTAAGTTGGCAATGAGCTCAAACATGATCCCATAAGATATGATTAGGTTCTAGCAAACCGTCATACCTACCCAAATAGTATAACTAGATACAAGTTCGCATTCCTTTAAAATATGTCACAATCCCTTTGTCCACGATGTCATTGAACACAAGTCATGGTCAAAACAGTCAACTTGTTTTGTTCAATACTTTCTCGATTCCGAATATGTTGATAATCCAAATGACATTGATCCAATCAATTCATCTGAGTCCAGCCGAACATTTCATCAACATCATTCCTACGAGTGGCCCAAGCTTGACATCTCTCCGAGGAGGGACAAATCCATTTAGCTTATTATTCTTCCCTACGTGAATCCGATTATGCCAATCATACCCTTTATAACTTCCCGTTAAAGTAGCGTTTGAATATGTCAAACATAATGTTCATCAAGTGGAAGACTATAATAACTTCATGTCTAAGGATTCAAATGATATAACTAATATGAGATATATGTTTGACATAGACCATGACATAAATCTCATAAAGCGGTCATGTCCAGTACCTTGTTCCAAACAAGTACCCATAAATCTAACATGATCATCCCATGATCATTTAGCCTTTATACTAGTGCTTAACAAGTACTAGGGACGGGGATTATTATAAGTAAACATGAACAACAATAATAATCAAAAACATCTCTTTATTGATATGAAATAAATGATAACAATTACAACGTTTATTAAACGTGCCTAGGGCACCACTACCAACAATCTCCCACTTGACCTAGGCCCAATCTCCCATGTATCTAATACCCATGGACCTAACATAACCATCATGTTTAGCTTGTGGAAGTCCCTTTGTTAGCGGGTCCGCAACATTGTCATCAGTAGGTACTCTGCATATATTTACGTCTCCCCTATCAACGATCTCTTGAATGATATGAAAACGCCTAAGTATGTGTTTGGATTTCTGATGTGCTCTTGGTTCCTTTGCTTGAGCAATAGCACCATTATTGTCGCAATAAAGGTCTATTGGATTAGCAATACTAGGAACCACTTCAAGTTCAGTTATGAACTTCTTAATCCAAACAGCTTCCTTTGCAGCATCCGATGCAGCAATATACTCAGCTTCTGTTGTTGAATCAGCGGTTGTACTTTGCTTGGAACTCTTCCAGCTTACAGCTCCACCATTTAACATAAACACAAAACCCGATTGCGATCGGCTATCATCTTTGTCAGTTTGGAAGCTTGCATCCGTGTAAGCATTTACAACGAGATCATCTTCCATTCCTCCATAGACCAAAAACGAGTCTTTAGTCCTTCTCAAGTACTTAAGAATCGCTTTTACAGCTATCCAGTGATTTTCGCCAGGGTCGGATTGGTATCTACTTGTCATGCTCAAAGCATAAGATACATCCGGCCTAGTACAAATCATGGCATACATGATGGACCCAATTGCCGAAGCATATGGAACATCATTCATTTTCTCACGCTCATCTTTTGTCTTAGGACATTGAGTCTTGCTTAGAGAACTCCATGTAACACGGGCAAGGTTCCTCTCTTAGAATTTTCCATACGGAATCTTCTAATGACCTTGTCAATGTATGTACTTTGGCTTAAACCAAGTAGCCTCCTTGATCTATCTCTATAGATCTTAATGCCAAGAATATATGCGGCTTCACCCATATCTTTCATTGCGAAGCACTTTCCTAACCAAGTCTTCACAGACTGAAGTGTAGGAATGTCGTTTTCAATGAGCAATATGTCATCCACATATAAAATAAGGAATAGCACTATGCTCCCACTAATCTTCTTGTATACACAAGGCTCATCTTCGTTCTTGATGAAACCAAACTCTTTGACCGATTCATCAAAACGGAGATTCCAACTCCTAGAAGCTTGCTTCAATCCATAGATGGATCTCTGCAATTTGCATACCTTAGAATCTTGTTCAAAACCTTCTGGTTGTGTCATATACACATCCTCTTGGAGTTTTCCATTCAGGAAAGCGGTTTTGACGTCCATCTGCCATATTTCATAGTCATGATATGCGGCAATGGCAAGCAAAATTCTTATAGACTTGATCATTGCTACGGGTGAAAAGGTCTCATCATAGTCAATACCATGAACTTGCCTATAACCCTTCGCTACAAGCCTAGCTTTGTAAGTATGCACCTTCCCATCCATGTCAGTCTTCTTCTTGAAGACCCATTTGCATCCTATGGTTTTTACACCTTCGGGCGCATCAATCAAATTCCAAACTTGATTGTCTTGCATGGATTGCAATTCGGATTCCATGGCTCCAAGCCACTTGTCCGAATCAGGAGAAGACATCGCCTCTTGGTAGGTTGACGGTTCATCATTCTCAATGATTTCTACCTCATTACTATCCGTTACGAGAAATCCATATCTCTCGGGCTCGGATCGTAACCTACTAGATCTGCGAGTTGCTTGTGTACTTTGAACAGGTTCCACAACTCCTTGTGGTCCTTGTTCTTGTTCCACTATTGGTTCAATGTTATTTTCTGGGTCTCGAATTTCTTCAAGGTTTATTTTACTCCCACTGATTTCTTTGGAGAGAAACTATTCCTCTAGAAAGACACCAGTTCGGGCAACAAACACTTTGTTGTCCTTTCGGTTCTAAAAGTAATATCCTTTAGTTTCCTTAGGATATCCCACGAAAATACATTTATCAGATTTGTGTGCTAGTTTTTCAGAGATAAGTCTCTTGACATAAACTTCGCAACCCCAAATCATCATGAAAGATACACTAGGTTTCTTTCCACTCCACATCTCATATGGAGTCTTTGGAACCGATTTAGTTGGAACTTGATTTAATGTGAAAGCAGCCGTTTCTAGGGCGTAACCCCAAAAGGATATTGGAAGATCAACTTGAATCATCATTGATCGAACCATGTCTAACAAAGTCCGATTCCTCCTCTCAGATACACCATTCCATTGTGGTGTTCCGGGCGGAGTCAATTGTGAAACTATTCCACAATTCTTTAGATGATCATCAAATTCTTGGCTCAAGTATTCACCACCTCGATCTGATCGAAGTGCTTTAATACTTTTGCCAAGTTGTTTTTCTACTTCATTTTGAAATATTCTAAATATCTCAAATGCTTCACTTTTATGTCTCATTAGGTAAACATACCCAAATCTACTATAATCATCAGTGAAGGTTATGAAGTATTGAAATCCTCCCCTAGCATTGCTACTTAATGGTCCGCATACATCGGAATGTATCAACTCCAATAAGTCGCTTGCCCTTTCACCTAGCTTGGTAAAAGGTGTCTTAGTCATTTTTCCAAGAAGACACGACTCACAAGTATCATATGACTCTAAGTCACATGAACCCAAAAGTCCGTCCCCATGGAGTTTTGAGATACGCTTCTCATTAATATGACCAAGACGGCAATGCCACAAATAAGTATGATTTACATCATTAGGTTTAGATTTCTTATTTACATGATAGACATTATTTTCATTCTTGACATCCAAGATATAAAGGCCATTAAATGAATTAGCAATACCATAAAGCACATCATTTAAATAAATAGAAAATTTCGTATTCTCAATAAGAAACTTAAAACCTTCATTATCCAAACAAGAAATTGAAATAATATTTCTGCTTAATCCGGAACATAATAACAATTGTTCAAAACAAGAATTAATCCGGAAGGTAAAGTGACTTCATAAGTCCCTACGGCTAATTCAGCAACTCTTGCTCCATTCCCCACGCGTAGATCTACTTCACCTTCTTTAAGCAGTCTCCTATTCTTTAGTCCCTGCACATTTAGACAAATGTGAGAACCACATCCGGTATCCAATACCCAAGAATCAGTGGTAGAAAGGAGAATATCTATCATATAGATACCTGAAGTCGACGCAGCCTTGCTGCTCTTCTTCTTCTTTTGCTCTTCCAAGAAAGCCTTGCAATTACGTTTCCAATGACCAATTTCTTGACAATGGAAACAAATTGCATCCTTTTGTGTATCGGGTTTTGCCTCAGAAGCCTTGGCAACCTTTGCCTTGCTTATTTTGGGTTTGACAACTTTTTCCTTACCCTTTCCTTTGGCACCAGCCTTCTTCCCATCATGAACCAAGAGCACGGGAGAACTTTCTCCACAATTTTCATCTCTGCAGTTTTGAGCATCCCATGCAACTCAGAGAGATTCTTATCCATTCCATGCATGTTATAATTCATTACAAACTGATTATAACTTTTAGGCAATGAATTAAGAATGAGATCTGTGGCTAGCTCCAATGGGATTGGATAGCCAAGTTTCTCAAGGTGCTCTACATAACCTTTCATTTTAAGAAAGTGAGGACTCACTTGTTGCCCTTCATTCATTTTACTAGTAGTGAATGCAACAATGGTCTTGTACCTCTCTTGCCTAGCTTGCTCTTGAAACATGGTTCTCAACTCCACGCCTATCTCATAGGCTTCCAAATGTTCCAAACTTTGTTGGAGTTTTGAACACATAGCAGCAAGCATGAGACAACTTACATCTCTAGAATCATTACGATGTTTCTTGTAATTGTCTCTTTCTACCCTAGGGGCAGTAGGCGGTGGTTCAGCAGGGAGAGGCCCATCGAGAATGTACAACTTATCTTCTTGCCTAAGAACAATTCTTATGCTACGGATCCAATCCATAAAGTTGGTACCATTCTCTTCGAGCTTATCCTTCTCAAGGATCTATCGCAACGACATTGATTGAGTGTTATTAGTCATTATCTACAAATATGCAAAAATTTCCAAAATTTAATAAGTACCGGTTTTCATTAAAGAGATAAATAATGTATTTTAAAACAAAATACTCCCACTAAATTATATAACCTTCATATACATCCAATGTATAATACAATTTAATTGGGCTAAGATCCAACTTTAATTTAATTTCAAGTCCGCTAAGGCGGATTACACAAAATCAAATTAATTAGGTAGACAACTCTTGTCAATCATATCTCATATGACTCTTAGTTCCTTTTATGAGATTCTTTAAGAAATCCAATTTCAAAAGCATGTTAAACCTCATCTTTGCCTAGGCCCAAAACTGTTTTGACGCCCAATTAAGTCTAACCATTTTAAACGCATAGTTAATGTGTCCCGCTAGGGCGTGCCCACATTATCTATCTTGCTCATACATAAATAAATTTAATGCACCTCGCTAGGGCGAATCTACATTAAAATCACTCATGTACTAACAAGTGTTTTAATCATGGCATGGCAATAAAAGACTTAAAACTTTCTTTGAAGGTTCATCACATATAGCATATAACACATTTATGAGCACATAATATAAACATGTTACACATCAAGTTTAGCCATTAAATTAATCTCCATTAATTTAAGCATGGTATTTATGTGTCATTAGTTTCTCTATAATTATGAGGATGAGACTATTTCAACTTTGGTCATTATCTCCAAATCAAGACAACAAGAAGTGCGGTCGAACTAAGCCATTAGGCAACCACAATCCCGCACTAATTCAAGAAACCAAGAAAGTAGTCCATGTGGCCGAAACTAAGCAATAGATGGTCTCGATGAACGTAGGCCAATTGCATTCACAATTCCACATGGATCTCCAATCATTGAATCAAGAACTTTGTTTCTCAATTTTAGCAATTATGAACTCTTCATAATTCTAACTTCGTTTTATCTTTGAAACTTTGATTGCGATCAAGTTTGGGAAACACAATCTCGATGAACGCAGATTAGCCATCCAAACCTTGAACCAATCTTAGAATCACAAGACTAAAACAAATAGGAAAATCAAACCCCAAGATCCTCACATAAACCAACTACCCAAAACCCATTCCAGATCAGCAAGTCTGGACTGGTTCTGTTACTGGTTTTGTTGGATCTCTCGAAAATTCCAATTCTGATTTCAATCAAAATCAGACAATCTGATCCTCATGTGCGGCCGCCCAAAACTCACTGTGCGGTCTTCCAAACATGTGCGGCCGCCCAAGTGATTTTGTGCGGTCGCCCAAACTGATCAGAATGTACAGAATTTTGAAGTTCGAAAATTTTGTCTCAAAATCGTTTTTCCCCGATTATTAAAACTTTGATCCAATCAAAATTAATAATCAACAATTCTGAATCCACCATAATTTATTTATTGCGATTGAATCGTGCGATTAAAGTTGTAAAACAATAAACCACAAAAAATCACATAACACATAAACATCACATATTCCAATATTCATATCATGCAAGGCACATAAACAATTTATATACTCATGACATGATCTAGGTATTGAAATAATCAACATGAACGGGGCTCTGATACCACTGTTGGGTTTCGATCAAACATGCGCAGCGGAATTTAGCATTTAAAATTTTGAAACCCAAAGCCATGGATCCGTTCATACGATTAAATCAAATACAACATAGGAATAAAGGAATAAACTAACCCTTGATGGCTATCAAATTCTCTTGGTCTTTGGTGGAGGTTTGAAGACTTGATCACGATCACAAAGCTTGAACACGAACTTTGAAGATGATGATTTTCACCCTCTAGCTGTATCCACACTTCGAACGAATATCAAAGGAGCTTCTTTGATCTTGGTTACTAGACCAAATTGTGAAACACTTTTTCACAATCAAAAGAACTATATGGAATTTATTTTGTGTATTATTTTGTTCTTCAACCAAGAACGTCTTGGAACAAAATAAACCCTCTCTCAAACTCTTTGAGACTCACAAAATCATTGGCCTTAAGTGCTGGCTGAATTTGGTCTTTTATACACAAGTATGACCTATTCCAAATAGAAACTTGTGTCAAAATCCTTCCAAAATTCGTTTCCAAATCAAATTAGGAATCTGCCACCCGACAGCACTGTGCGGCCACCCAAAATCATCTGTGCGGTCGCACAACTATCTGAAGCAAAACTGGTACAAAACTGTCCTAAGTGTGCGGCCGCCCAGTCAATACTGTGCGGTCGCCCACTCTTCAGAATGTCCAGAATTTCCAAAATTCCAATGTAGTCCCTTTTAAAGATTCGTTCTATTGTGTGTGTGTTGGGGTTCGATGTAACATGCGCAGCGGAATTTAGCATTTAAAATTTTGAAACCCAAAGCCATGGATCCGTTCATACGATTAAATCAAATACAACATAAGAATAAAGGAATAAACTAACCCTTGATGGCTATCAATTCTCTTGGTCTTTGGTGGAGGTTTGAAGACTTGATCACGATCACAAAGCTTGAACACGAACTTTGAAGATGATGATTTTCACCCTCTAGCGGTATCCACACTTCGAACGAATATCAAAGGAGCTTCTTTGATCTTGGTTGCTAGACCAAATTGTGAAACACTTTTTCACAATCAAAAGAACTATAAGGAATTTATTTTGTGTATTATTTTGTTCCTCAACCAAGAATGTCTTGGAACAAAATAAACCCTCTCTCAAACTCTTTGAGACTCACAAAATCATTGGCCTTGAGTGCTGGCCGAATTTGGTCTTTTATACACAAGTATGACCTATTCCAAATAGGAAACTTGTGTCAAAATCCTTCCAAAATTCGTTTCCAAATCAAATTAGGAATCTGCCACCCGACAGCACTGTGCGGCCGCCCAAAATCATCTGTGCGGTCGCACACTATCTGAAGCAAAACTGGTACAAAACTGTCCTAAGTGTGCGGCCGCCCAGTCAATACTGTGCGGTCGCCCACTCTTCAGAATGTCCAGAATTTCCAAAATTCCAATATAGTCCCTTTTAAAGATTCGTTCTATTGTCTGTGACCCTCTAGGATTATACTAAGTTGGCAATGAGCTCAAACATGATCCCATAAGATATGATTAGGTTCTAGCAAACCGTCATACCTACCCAAATAGTAATAACTAGATACAAGTTCGCATTCCTTTAGAATATGTCATAATCCCTTTGTCCACGATGTCATTGAACACAAGTCATGGTCAAACAGTCAACTTGTTTTGTTCAATACTTTCTCGATTCCGAATATGTTGATAATCCAAATGACATTGATCCAATCAATTCATCTGAGTCCGGCCGAACATTTCATCAACATCATTCCTACGAGTGGCCCAAGCTTGACATCTCTCCGAGGAGGGACAAATCCATTTAGCTTATTATTCTTCCCAACGGGATTCCGATTATGCCAATCATACCCTTTATAACTACTCGGTTAAAAGTAGCGTTTGAATATGTCAAACATAATGTTCATCAAGTGGAAGACTATAATAACTTCATGTCTAAGGATTCAAATGACATAACTAATATGAGATATATGTACGACATAGACCATGACATAAATCTCATAGAGCGGGTCATGTCCAGTACCTTGTTCCAAACAAGTACCCATAAATCTAACATGATCATCCCATGACCATTTAGCCTTTATACTAGTGCTTAACAAGTACTAGGGACGGGGATTATTATAAATAAACATGAACAACATAATAACCAAAACATCTCTTTATTGATATGAAATAAATGATAACAATTACAACGTTTATTAAACGTGCCTAGGTCACCACTACCAACAATCTCCCACTTGCCCTAGGCCCAATCTCCCATGTATCTAATACCCATGGACCTAACATGACCATCATGTTTAGCTTGTGGAAGTCCCTTTGTTAGCGGGTCCGCAACATTGTCATCAGTAGGTACTCTGCATATATTTACGTCTCCCCTATCAACGATCTCTCGAATGATATGAAAACGCCTAAGTATGTGTTTGGATTTTTGATGTGCTCTTGGTTCCTTTGCTTGAGCAATAGCACCATTATTATCGCAATAAAGGTCTATTGGATTAACAATACTAGGAACCACTTCAAGTTCAGTTATGAACTTCTTAATCCCAACAGCTTCTTTTGCAGCATCCGATGCAGCAATATACTCAGCTTCTGTTGTAGAATCAGCGGTTGCACTTTGCTTGGAACTCTTCCAGCTTACAGCTCCACCATTTAACATAACACAAAACCCGATTGCGATCGGCTATCATCTTTGTCGGTTTGGAAGCTTGCATCCGTGTAAGCATTTACAACGAGATCATCTTCCATTCCTCTATAGACCAAAAACGAGTCTTTAGTCCTTCTCAAGTACTTAAGAATCGCTTTTACAGCTATCCAGTGATTTTCGCCAGGGTCGGATTGGTATCTACTTGTCATGCTCAAAGCATAAGATACATCCGGCCTAGTACAAATCATGGCATACATGATGGACCCAATTGCCGAAGCATATGGAACATCATTCATTTTCTCACGCTCATCTTTTGTCTTAGGACATTGAGTCTTGCTTAGAGAAACTCCATGTAACACGGGCAAGGTACCTCTCTTAGAATTTTCCATACGGAATCTTCTAATGACCTTGTCGATGTATGTACTTTGGCTTAAACCAAGTAGCTTCCTTGATCTATCTCTATAGATCTTAATGCCAAGAATATATGCGGCTTCACCCATATCTTTCATTGCGAAGCACTTTCCTAACCAAGTCTTCACAGACTGAAGTGTAGGAATGTCGTTTCCAATGAGCAATATGTCATCCACATATAAAATAAGGAATAGCACTATGCTCCCACTAATCTTCTTGTATACACAAGGCTCATCTTCGTTCTTGATAAAACCAAACTCTTTGACCGATTCATCAAAACGGAGATTCCAACTCCTAGAAGCTTGCTTCAATCCATAGATGGATCTCTGCAATTTGCATACCTTAGAATCTTGTTCAAAACCTTCTGGTTGTGTCATATACACATCCTCTTGAGTTTTCCATTCAGGAAAGCGGTTTTGACGTCCATCTGCCATATTTCATAGTCATGATATGCGGCAATGGCAAGCAAAATTCTTATAGACTTGATCATTGCTACGGGTGAAAAGGTCTCATCATAGTCAATACCATGAACTTGCCTATAACCCTTCGCTACAAGCCTAGCTTTGTAAGTATGCACCTTCCCATCCATGTCAGTCTTCTTCTTGAAGACCCATTTGCATCCTATGGTTTTTACACCTTCGGGCGCATCAATCAAATTCCAAACTTGATTGTCTTGCATGGATTGCAATTCGGATTCATGGCTCCAAGCCACTTGTCCGAATCAGGAGAAGACATCGCCTCTTGGTAGGTTGACGGTTCATCATTCTCAATGATTTCTACCTCATTACTATCCGTTACGAGAAATCCATATCTCTCGGGCTCGGATCGTAACCTACTAGATCTGCGAGTTACTTTGTGTATTTTGAACAGGTTCCACAACTCCTTGTGGTTCTTGTTCTTGTTCCACTATTGGTTCAATGATATTTTCTGGGTCTTGAATTTCTTCAAGATTTATTTTACTCCCACTGATTTCTTTGGAGAGAAACTCTTTCTAGAAAGACACCAGTTCGGGCAACAAACACTTTGTTGTCCTCTCGGTTGTAAAAGTAATATCCTTTAGTTTCCTTAGGATATCCCACGAAAATATATTTATCAGATTTGTGTGCAAGTTTGTCTGAGATAAGTCTTTTGACAAAAACTTCACAACCCCAAATCTTCATGAAAGATAGACAAGGCTTCTTTCCGCTCCACATCTCATATGGAGTCTTTTGAACCGATTTAGTTGGAACACGATTTAGTGTGAAAGCAGCGGTTTCTAGAGCATAACCCCAAAAGGATATTGGAAGATCAACTTGACTCATCATTGATCGAACCATGTCTAACAAAGTCCGATCCTCCTCTCGGACACACCATTCCATTGTGGTGTTCCGGGTGGAGTCAATTGTGAAACTTTTCCACAATTCTTTAGATGACCATCAATTCTTGACTTAAGTATTCACCACCACGATCTGATCGAAGTGCTTTAATACTTTTGCCAAGTTGTTTTTCTACTTCATTTTGAAATATTCTAAATATCTCAAATGCTTCACTCTTATGTTTCATTAGGTAAACATACCCAAATCTACTATAATCATCAGTGAAGGTTATGAAGTATTGAAATCCTCCCCTAGCATTGCTACTTAATGGTCCGCATACATCGGAATGTATCAACCCCAATAAGTCGCTTGCCCTTTCACCCAACTTGGTAAAAGGTGTCTTAGTCATTTTTCCAAGAAGACACGACTCACAAGTATCATATGACTCTAAGTCACATGAACCCAAAAGTCCGTCCCCATGGAGTTTTGAGATACGCTTCTGTAACGCCCATCCTTAATCTCGTTAAATATTTGACTTATTTGTTAAATTTTTGACATGCTTGTTAAATTCTTGACTAGCATATTTATATGCTATTTTATTTGAGTTAATTATTTAATTACTTTAGAAAATTAAGGTGGTTAAATGTCAAAGTTGAAAGTTTAGGGGCCTTTTTGTCAAAGTTAGAACTTGAGGGGCCTAGTTGCAATTCTTTGAAAGTTTAAAGTATATCTTGTGGGTTGCTTCCTTCTCAGAAGCATTTTCCCCAAATTGGTTTACGCTCTCTCCTTCTGTTCTAAAAGCTAGGTTTAGGATTCTTCCTATTCTCGACTCCTCGAGCTTAATTATCCCTCTGTTCGTGATTCCGGTCCCGGATAAATATTCGTGGCGTTGAATAGAGCGTTCCAGACCGATCAGAAATTAAATTGGGTCAACTTGATTTTTGACTAAGTAAGCTATTAGCTTCCCCTTACTTGTAATAACATGTATATATGTTATTCCCGCTACTTGTTCTTGTTAAAATTGTGTTTTGAGCAATTTTTGTGATACTTGTAATTTTGGGACGAAGGGAGTATAAAATACACTGCGTATGAATAAACTTGGAAAATAGTGTTTTGAACTGGGTTAGCCTCCTGGGTGTGTTAAACATTAGTAGGAAAATTACTACTATTCGTGAGACGGTAAAATAGTAACTCGATTTAAATATTATTAGGAAAATTGTACCATTATTTGTGGTACGGGGAAATGAATGGAAGTATCCTAGATGGGTATATTAGTATAAAATAAAATTGTACTTATACTTTTTGGGACGGTGAAATATTTAATTGGGAATAAACGAAGATTTTTCTGTTACTTATGGGACGGGGATAAATTAATAAAGTGTCCCTATAGAAGCGCTGGGCATGTTAAAATGCACTCTTGAGTGTTAGAAAGTGTTAGTGGGTTTATACTCCTACATTTGGGACGGAGAATTTATAAGTATAAAAGTCTCTGTTAAAATAAGAAAGTATAATTGAAATGAGTGATTTAGGCTTGTTATTATACTCCTGGGTTTGATAAATATTGATAAAAATTATACTCCTACGCTCGGGACGGAAAATTATTTAACCTGGGAAAGAATTCGGATTTTGGCATTTTTGGCCTTGAGCGACCGCCCATTTTGGGCTGGGCGACCGCCCATCTATCTGAAGTATTTTGTTCTTGGAAAGCCTGATTTTGGGCGACCGTCCACACCATTTTGTGCGGCCGCCTATATGTCCTGAAAAATTGTAAAACTTGTTAATGATTGTATAAGTTGGAAGTAACTCTAGTTAAGGTATATAACCTTAGTATAAGATGTCCTAGCAAGTGTTGTGACACCTTAGGGGCATCAGAACTTGGTTTTAAACGTGTATACTCATTGAATTAAAATGAGAACTTAGTCTTGTACATGGACACTTATAGAACTCAAATGAGAACTTAAGTATAAGAGTAACAACTCTTGTATATGTCTTGAAAGTGCTATGAACAAGCACTTATGTGTTATGTTTGTCTTGAAGCCAATAATTGTGCACCTTAGGGGCATTAAAACAATGACTTGAGATTGAATATCCTATGTAGGGGATTAAGAACTCGTAAGTATGAGTTGTCTAGCTCATTTACTTAATTTGAACTCGAATTATTCTTGGTCTAGGTTTAGGGTACTACCCTAGATGGCCTAGATGAGTGTTGTAGAACACTCTAGTACTGGAAAATAGTCCATTTGTGAACGAATGAAATGTGAACTTGAATCATAATTAAATGATAACTTGGATATAAGAGTAGTAACTCTTTTATGTGTCTTGAAGTTAATGGTTTTGTACCTTAGGGACACCAACTAATGTCTTGAATGTCCTAAGAAAAGGATTTGGAAAATAGTACGTGAAAGATGTATAATTCATCTACCTAGCTTGAACTCGAAGTATAAGATGTTTAACTCTTGTACATGTTTAACCATCCAAAGAAATGGATTGAGAACTTGGATATAAGATGATAAAATCTTGTACATGACTTGAACATCCAAATAATTGGATTAAGATTTGAATATAAGATTATAAAATCTTGTACGTGCCTTGACACCAATATAGGTGTATGGTAACCAACTTGAAAGAGTCGTGATGTGTATATGCAAATCTTGCATATGTTTACTTGATAGAATGTGGCTTCTTGATTGATTGGTACATGGTATGAATAACCAAATAATTGGGTTATGGAACTAGATAGAGAATGATTAACTCTACTACATACTTGAACTTGATACGTGTATATTGGAAGTGCTATAAATAAGCACTAAAGTGTAATTGATTTAGTTTTTAATCGTGTATATACTCAATAAAGTATATAAAATATAAAGAAGATATCTTGTCTTGAAATAGTTCCTGAAAAAAATAGGGACTAGTGTAATATGAAGATAATTCATATAATCGTGAATATTACGATTTAAGTAATAAGAATAACTACAGGACACAATATGTGTTAGAAAATGTATTCGATTACTAGCGATACATATATGTGAAGTATGACTGTGTCTAGGTACAATGTGACCTATTCTACTACGTGTTTAGAGTCTAAGGTATTGGGCTCTATTTGATAGTAAGGGTATAGTGATAGACACTTTAATGTGTTAAACGTGATATGAATATGTACGTGCAAACTTGGCATGTGACTAAATGATATACCCTACTACTTGACTGAGGTCTGTTATAAATGGACTCTTACTTGGATTGATCGTGTTACATGGACACCTTATGTGCCAGTGTTATCTTGGTTTGTATTCGCAATAATTGCGTATGGATACTTATATTCTTGTGAGCACATGATACATGATTACATGGTGCATAAAGAGTAGTCCACTAATAAGGAACTGAGTTCTGTTTCCGTAGTTCAAGTAAATATCTACTTGTACCTTCTTGTGTGAGTCCAGCTGGTTCTCCTTGCTTGTTCGAAAATATATAGGTTCACGCTTGTCGCGAGAGCTGGGGTTTAAGTGGCAATCGGGTCCCTATGTATTTCCGCCCGACCCCTTACTACCGGCCATAGTAAGGGCATAGCTTCACTGGTTAGAGCAATAAGCCTGACCTAAGTGAATGCGACTGTACTGAACACCACGTGGATCTTGTTATTGTGGATGACACTGGTTACCAGGTCTTCTTATATACTGTTCTCCTGTCCTGTTCACCACGTGGATCTTGTTATTGTGGATGACACTGGTTACCAGGTCTTCTTATATACCGCACAGCAGTTCATGTTCTTGTTCTTGGTTGTCCTCAGCTAGAAAAGCATCGACAACAAATGTTATTCTTGGGAGAAATAAGGAAGGATTCAGGTACAATGCGTGATAGGCCTATGTGCATCTTGTGAGCTGGTTTAGCCTCTCGCATTACTTGACTACTTGTTACCTGAACCTTTCTTGAGCTTGATTACTTGTTGAGTTGGCTTAGCCTCTCCTATACTTGTTACTTGATGATACTTGATATATGTTTAGTTGAGTATCTACTTGTATTGCATGATAACATGACATATAGTTGCATGTTAATAGCTTACTGAGATTTATCTCACCCTTTATTTGTTTAATTGTTTCCCCCCCCCCAGGAAAGCAGGGGATAGTACGCAGTGAGGCTCGACTTAGCTGGGAATTTACTCAGCAGGATATTCTTGTTCGAAGTTAGTGTCCTTTTATATTTTGGTAAGGACGATCTTGTATGAGTTAATAAACTCTGGGCTTGTATTGGGGTAGTATTTGTTGTCCCTAGACAGTTCTTGATGCCAGCTTATTTGCTAGGCATGTCTTCCGCTGTATGTAACCATGTTTGGTTTTAAATTTTCTTGGTTTAGGACTCGTGTGAGCTATCTTAGCTCCCTACTCTTGAGTATATACGTCATGTCAGTTTTGTTTTTAACAGGTATTGTTCCTGTTTCCCGTTAATTTCTTGTTTCTTGTTAGTTACGCGCACCAGGTTCGAGGTTCTATTAGGGAATCCCGAGACTTGGGGCGTGTCAGCTTCTCATTAATATGACCAAGACGGCAATGCCACAAATAAGTATGATTTACATCATTAGGTTTAGATTTCTTATTTACATGATAGACATTATTTTCATTCTTGACATCCAAGATATAAAGGCCATTAAATGAATTAGCAATACCATAAAGCACATCATTTAAATAAATAGAAAATTTCTTATTCTCAATAAGAAACTTAAAACCTTCATTATCCAAACAAGAAATTGAAATAATATTTCTGCTTAAATCCGGAACATAATAACAATTGTTCAAAACAAGAATTAATCCGGAAGGTAAAGTGACTTCATAAGTCCCTACGGCTAATGCAGCAACTCTTGCTCCATTCCCCACGCGTAGATCTACTTCACCTTCTTTAAGCAGTCTCCTATTCTTTAGTCCCTGCACATTTAGACAAATGTGAGAACCACATCCGGTATCCAATACCCAAGAATCAGTGGTAGAAAGGAGAATATCTATCATATAGATACCTGAAGTCGACGCAGCCTTGCTGCTCTTCTTCTTCTTTTGCTCTTCCAAGAAAGCCTTGCAATTACGTTTCCAATGACCAATTTCTTGACAATGGAAACAGATTGCATCCTTTTGTGAATCAGGTTTTGCCTCAGAAGCCTTGGCAACCTTTGCCTTGCTTATTTTGGGTTTGACAACTTTTGCCTTACCCTTTCCTTTGGCACCAGCCTTCTTCCCATCATGAACCAAGAGCACGGGAGAACCTTTCTCCACAATTTTCATCTCTGCAGTTTTTAGCATCCCATGCAACTCAGAGAGATTCTTATCCATTCCATGCATGTTATAATTCATCACAAACTGATTATAACTTTTAGGCAATGAATTAAGAATGAGATCCGTGGCTAGCTCCAATGGGATTGGATAGCCAAGTTTCTCAAGGTGCTCTACATAACCTTTCATTTTAAGAAAGTGAGGACTCACTTGTTGCCCTTCATTCATTTTACTAGTAGTGAATGCAACAATGGTCTTGTACCTCTCTTGCCTAGCTTGCTCTTGAAACATGGTTCTCAACTCCACGCCTATCTCATAGGCTTCCAAATGTTCCAAACTTTGTTGGAGTTTTGAACACATAGCAGCAAGCATGAGACAACTTACATCTCTAGAATCATTACGATGTTTCTTGTAATTGTCTCTTTCTACCCTAGGGGCAGTAGGCGGTGGTTCAGCAGGGAGAGGCCCATCGAGAATGTACAACTTATCTTCTTGCCTAAGAACAATTCTTATGCTACGGATCCAATCCATAAAGTTGGTACCATTCTCTTCGAGCTTATCCTTCTCAAGGATCGATCGCAATGACATTGATTGAGTGTTATTAGTCATTATCTACAAATATGCAAAAAATTTCCAAAATTTGATAAGTACCGGTTTTCATTAAAGAGATAAATAATGTATTTTTAAACAAAATACTCCCACCAAATTATACAACCTTCTTTATACATCCAATGTATAGTATAATTTAAATGGGTTGAGATCCCGCTTTAATCTAATTTTGAGTACGCTTTGGCGCACCGCTCAGAATTAAATCAATTAGGTAGACAACTCTTGTCAATCATATCTCATATGACTCTCAGTTATTTTCATGAGATTCTTTAAGAAATCCAATTTCAAAAAGCATGTTAAATCTCATCTTTGCCTTAAGCCCAAAACTGTTTTGACGCTTAATTAAGTCCAACCATTTTAAACGCATAGGAAACTCTTATTCACTCATCTTGCTCAAACATGAATAAAATCAATGCACCTCGCTTTGGCGAGCCCACATAAAATTACTCATGTATAAACAAGTGTTTTAATCATGGCATGGCAAAAGGACTTAAAACTTTCTTTGAAGGTTCATCACATATAGCATATAACACATTTATGAGCACATAATATAAACATGTTACACATCAAGTTTAGCCATTAAATTAATCTCCATTAATTTAAGCATGGTATTTATGTGTCATTAGTTTCTCTATAATTATGAGGATGAGACTATTTCAACTTTGGTCATTATCTCCAAATCAAGACAACAAGAAGTGCGGTCGAACTAAGCCATTAGGCAACCACAATCCCGCACTAATTCAAGAAACCAAGAAAGTAGTCCATGTGGCCGAAACTAAGCAATAGATGGTCTCGATGAACGTAGGCCAATTGCATTCACAATTCCACATGGATCTCCAATCATTGAATCAAGAACTTTGTTTCTCATTTTAGCAATTATGAACTCTTCATAATTCTAACTTCGTTTTATCTTTGAAACTTTGATTGCGATCAAGTTTGGGAAACACAATCTCGATGAACGCAGATTAGCCATCCAAACCTTGAACCAATCTTAGAATCACAAGACTAAAACAAATAGGAAAATCAAACCCCAAGATCCTCACATAAACCAACTACCCAAAACCCATTCCAGATCAGCAAGTCTGGACTGGTTCTGTTACTGGTTTTGTTGGATCTCTCGAAAATTCCAAATTCTGATTTCAACCAAAAATCAGACAATCTGATCCTCATGTGCGGCCGCCCAAAGCTCACTGTGCGGTCGCCCAAACATGTGCGGTCGCCCAAGTGATTTTGTGCGGTCGCCCAAACTGATCAGAATGTACAGAATTTTGAAGTTCGAAAATTTTGTCTCAAAATCGTTTTTCCCCGATTATTAAAACTTTGATCCAATCAAAAATTAATAATCAACAATTCTGAATCCACCATAATTTATTTATTGCGATTGAATCGTGCGATTAAAGTTGCAAAACAATAAACCACATAAAATCACATAACATAAACATCACATATTCCAATATTCATATCATGCAAGGCACATAAACAATTTATATACACATAACATGATCCAAGTATTGAATTAATCAACATGAACGGGGCTCTGATACCACTGTTGGGTTTCGATGTAACATGCGCAGCGGAATTTAGCATTTAAAATTTTGAAACCCAAAGCCATGGATCCGTTCATACGATTAAATCAAATACAACATAAGAATAAAGGAAAAAACTAACCCTTGATGGCTATCAAATTCTCTTGGTCTTTGGTGGAGGTTTGAAGACTTGATCACGATCACAAAGCTTGAACACGAACTTTGAAGATGATGATTTTCACCCTCTAGCGGTATCCACACTTCGAACGAATATCAAAGGAGCTTCTTTGATCTTGGTTGCTAGACCAAATTGTGAAACACTTTTTCACAATCAAAAGAACTATAAGGAATTTATTTTGTGTATTATTTTGTTCCTCAACCAAGAATGTCTTGGAACAAAATAAACCCTCTCTCAAACTCTTTGAGACTCACAAAATCATTGGCCTTGAGTGCTGGCCGAATTTGGTCTTTTATACACAAGTATGACCTATTCCAAATAGGAAACTTGTGTCAAAATCCTTCCAAAATTCGTTTCCAAATCAAATTAGGAATCTGCCACCCGACAGCACTGTGCGGCCGCCCAAAATCATCTGTGCGGTCGCACAACTATCTGAAGCAAAACTGGTACAAAACTGTCCTAAGTGTGCGGCCGCCCAGTCAATACTGTGCGGTCGCCCACTCTTCAGAATGTCCAGAATTTCCAAAATTCCAATATAGTCCCTTTTAAAGATTCGTTCTATTGTGTGTGACCCTCTAGGATTATACTAAGTTGGCAATGAGCTCAAACATGATCCCATAAGATATGATTAGGTTCTAGCAAACCGTCATACCTACCCAAATAGTATAACTAGATACAAGTTCGCATTCCTTTAGAATATGTCATAATCCCTTTGTCCACGATGTCATTGAACACAAGTCATGGTCAAACAGTCAACTTGTTTTGTTCAATACTTTCTCGATTCCGAATATGTTGATAATCCAAATGACATTGATCCAATCAATTCATCTGAGTCCGGCCGAACATTTCATCAACATTATTCCTACGAGTGGCCCAAGCTTGACATCTCTCCGAGGAGGGACAAATCCATTTAGCTTATTATTCTTCCCAACGGGATTCCGATTATGCCAATCATACCCTTTATAACTACTCGGTTAAAAGTAGCGTTTGAATATGTCAAACATAATGTTCATCAAGTGGAAGACTATAATAACTTCATGTCTAAGGATTCAAATGACATAACTAATATGAGATATATGTACGACATAGACCATGACATAAATCTCATAGAGCGGGTCATGTCCAGTACCTTGTTCCAAACAAGTACCCATAAATCTAACATGATCATCCATGACCATTTAGCCTTTATACTAGTGCTTAACAAGTACTAGGGACGGGGATTATTATAAATAAACATGAACAACAATAATAACCAAAACATCTCTTTATTGATATGAAATAAATGATAACAATTACAACGTTTATTAAACGTGCCTAGGGCACCACTACCAACAGTGTGACCCTCTAGGATTATACTAAGTTGGCAATGAGCTCAAACATGATCCCATAAGATATGATTAGGTTCTAGCAAACCGTCATACCTACCCAAATAGTATAACTAGATACAAGTTCGCATTCCTTTAGAATATGTCACAATCCCTTTGTCCACGATGTCATTGAACACAAGTCATGGTCAAACAGTCAACTTGTTTTGTTCAATACTTTCTCGATTCCGAATATGTTGATAATCCAAATGACATTGATCCAATCAATTCATCTGAGTTCGGCCGAACATTTCATCAACATCATTCCTACGAGTGGCCCAAGCTTGACATCTCTCCAAGGAGGGACAAATCCATTTAGCTTATTATTCTTCCCTACGTGAATCCGATTATGCCAATCATACCCTTTATAACTTCCCGGTTAAAGGTAGCGTTTGAATATGTCAAACATAATGTTCATCAAGTGGAAGACTATAATAACTTCATGTCTAAGGATTCAAATGACATAACTAATATGAGATATATGTTTGACATAGACCATGACATAAATCTCATAAAGCGGGTCATGTCCAGTACCTTGTTCCAAACAAGTACCCATAAATCTAACATGATCATCCCATGATCATTTAGCCTTTATACTAGTGTTAACAAGTACTAGGGACGGGGATTATTATAAGTAAACATGAACAACAATAATAATCAAAACATCTCTTTATTGATATGAAATAAATGATAACAATTACAACGTTTATTAAACGTGCCTAGGGCACCACTACCAACAGGACCGATCCATCGGGGTCCCCATTTCCCCAGGGGATTCATGGCATTAGGAGGATGTTGTCTTAAGACCAAATCTCCCACATTGATGTTTCGAGGCTTCACCTTTTTGTTGAAAGCTCTTGCCATCCTTTGCTGATACGCCCTTGTGCGTTCGAGGGCTCTTAGCCTTTTCTCGTCGAGTAAGGCTAGCTGTTCATATCGACTTTGCATCCAATCGACCTCGTTGACTTGATTCTCAAGGAGGACCCGTAGAGATGGGACTTCAAGTTCGATTGGGAGTACGGCTTCAGAACATAGACTAATGCATAAGGAGTTTCTCTCCTGTTGCTGACCGTATTGATGTGCGGTAGCCCCACAATGCTAATGGTAGCTTCTCGGGCCAATCCCTTCCTGTTGAGGCCATTTTCTTGACGATGGTCTCGATGGTCTTATTTGCTGCTTCAACCACGCCATTTGCTTGGGGATGGTAAGGAGATGACTTGTGCTTGGTGATCTTGTATTCTACCAAAAGTGCATCCATTTCCTTCTCAAAGTGAGAGCCATTGTCGGAAATGATTTCATGAGGCACGCCGTATCGGCACATGATATTAATCTTTACAAATTCGGCCACTTTCTTGGCGTTGAGGGTCCGATAGGCTTGTGCTTCGACCCACTTTGTGAAGTAGTCGACGGCCACTAGGACGAATGACTGCCCATTGCTTCCGGCAGGATGGACTTTACCGATGATGTCTATCCCCCAACCAGAGAAAGGCCAAGGTGTGACCATGTTGTAAAGTTGCGAGGGTGGAGCATGTTGCAGATTAGCATGGAATTGGCACTTGGCACACCTTTTGACTTTCTCGATACAGTCTCGTTCCATAGTGCTCCAATAGTAACCAATGCGGAGTATCTTCTTGACTAGCATAAACCCATTCATGTGGGGTCCACACTCTCCTTCGTGCACTTCACACATTATCTCTTGAGCTTCGGCCTCATTGGCGCATAAGAGATTGATCCCGTCGTGGTGCCTTCTTATTGCTATTCTCGGGATAGGTGCCATCTTTGAGGAAATTCATGATATCCGAATACCACGGAGAGTTTGTTTGAACCTCATTGATCTCGATACTCATGCAGTACCTCAGACTGTTCCTTTGGGCAATTTTGAAAGGCTTCACCATTTTTCCCTTTGGGCATTTCGACTAATGAAGCTATGGTGGCCAGTGCATCGGCGAAGCGATTTTTATCCCTTGGCAGGTAGTTGAAAGTGATCTCTTGGAATTGTTCAACCAATTCTTCAAGGTGCTGACCATACTGTTGGAGGGTCTTGGATTCGCCATTTACCCGATTGCTGATTGATAAGGAGCAAAGAGTCGCCGAATACTTCTAGTTCCATGACGTTTCTTTCGAGCCCTGCTATGCATGCTTCGTACTCGGCAATGTTGTTGGTAGCTTCGAATTCCAGACGGATGGCAATGGGAGTGTAGATGTCTTTTGGATCGACAAGCAATACTCCTATACCAAAACCGTGTTTATTGGCGGCGCCATCGAAAAAAAGTTGCCACTTATTTTCCTCGGGTGTAGTACAAATTAAATGCTCGTCTGTACGTCTTCCCCCTTCACTTCGTCACATGAGAATTCGGCAAGCTGATCACTGAACACTTTCCCCCTGACGGATTTTAGTGTGACGTAAGTGATATCATAGCCGGCGAGCATGAAGTATCATTTGGCTATTCTTGTTGACATGAAAGGCTTCTCGAAGATGTAGCGGAGCGGGTCCACCTTTGCTACTAGCTTGATCGGAAAAGCTTCCATATAGTGTTTGAGCTTTTGAGTAACCCAAACCAATGCTGCACACGATTTCTCCAAGACAGAGTAGTTCTTTTCGCCTCCTTGGAATCGGCGACTAACAAAATAAATGGCATTCTTCCTTTGTGGACTCTCATTGCTCTTGTTCTAACATAGCCCCTAGGGCTTCATCATTGACAGTGAGATAGAGCAAAAGAGGCTTCTTCTTGTGCGGCGGAACTAGAACAGGAGGGCACGTCAAGTAATGCTTCACTTGGTCGAAGGCTTCTTGGCACGCGTCGGTCCATTCTAGAGCCACATTCTTCTTGAGTAGCTTGAAGATTGGCTCGCACATAGAAGTGAGTTGGTGCACAAACCGACTGATGTATTGCAGTCTGCACATGAAACCTTTGATCTCTTTCTGCGTCTTTGGAGGAGGCATGTCAATAATTGCCTTGATTTTGGAGGGATCTACTTCAATTCCCCTTTCAGTGACCATATAACCAAGGACTTTGCCTCGGATAACACCGAAGGTGCACTTTGCAGGGTTGAGCCTCATCTTGTGTTGACGAAGCCTTTCGAAGAACTTGCGGAGATCGATTAAATGTTGACCATCGGTCCCTTTGGAGTGAATGATCATGTCGTCCACATAGACCTCGATTTCTTTGTGAATCATATCATGGAACAAGTCTGTCACGGCTCTTTGGTAGGAAGCCCCAGCGTTTTTTAACCCGAATGGCATGACTGTGTAGCAAAAGGTACCCCACGGTGTTGTAAAGGCTGTCTTATGTTGATCTTCCTCGGCCATGAGAATCTGATTGTACCCAGCGAACCCATCCACGAATGAGCAAACCTCGTAGGCAGCAGTGGAGTCGACCAGCATGTCGATGTTAGGGAGTGGAAAATCGTCTTTCGGGGAAGCTTTGTTCAATTCCCGGAAGTCCACACAAACTCGAACCTTGCCGTTTGCCTTTCTGACTGTCACGATGTTGGCTAACCATGTCGGATACTCGATAACCTTGATGAAACCCACACTGAGGACCTTCTCAATCTCTTCTTTGACTTGCAGAGACCATTCTGGCTTGATCTTTCTGAGCTTCTGTTTTACCGGCTGGGCGTCCTCTCTGATCGGAATTCTGTGCTCCGCTACCTTTCTGTCCAAACCCGGCATGTCTTTGTATGACCATGCGAACACATCCACAAATTCTCTGAGCAGTGGAGTCAGTCTGTCTCTGTCGTCCCCCTTGAAGAAGCTTCCGATCTTAGTTTCCCTGGCTCTTCGTCGGTACCCAGATTAACAACATGCAATTCTTCGTCAGCCCCTGGACCATTTTCACCATGACTACGGACCTGTTGAGCAAGTTCATTTAAGTATGTTGTGTTTTCGTGGTCTATTTCATCATAATTTGAATCGTTATTAACTTGTTCATTAAGTTCATTATTAGTTAATTCATCATTTATGATATTTGCAATCTCAGGGTACTCAGAAATATCAAATTTTTCTGAAGCAAAGAAAGGAAACACACGCTCAGCTATGGCCTCCATATCCTCTTGGGTGAGGGTATTAGAGACACTCTCGGACTCGAAAGTAAGTGTGAGCCGCTCTTCCTTTGTTGATGTGCGGGGTATGCAACCCATTTCTTGGACTAAGAATTCCTCGGATACCACGGGCCCTTTCGTAGAATACCAATTGTTGATCAGCTCGGAGCTTGGCGGGACCTCACTGATAGTCTCATTCATGATGACGGTGTCATGGATGGCGTTGACTTGGCATTCATTCATTATGGCAAGCTCTTCGAACATGGAGGCTAAATCTGTCGGTTCTTCCCCCACGATGATTTCTGTCTCAGACTCTATAGTCACCTTCCTTCCCCACCATTCACGGGGCGACATGGGAGTTGGTTCCCTTTCGGATTTCTGGATCTCACAATCGGAGAAGATTTCGAGACCGGGCTTTTGACACCCTTACCGTTAACCCATGGTTCGGGAAAGATCATGTATGGAACGTCTTCCCCTTGGCGGACAAAATAGCCATTCAACGTCTTGCGGTAAGGCCTTAGATTAGGGACCTCATAACGACGGCCTTCTTTACGAGCTCGGGCCTTTCATTCTTGATCGCTTGCTCTTGTTTCAAGTCCTCTCTGGAAGGCTCGTACCCCAAACCGAACGTGTTCTTGACAAATGGGACTTGCACAGGATGTAGGACTCCTTGTTGATATTTCCCTAGGCCTAAACCAGGGAAGTAGTTCATATTCCTCATCATGCGGAGGACTTTATGATTGCTGGGGGTCCATGATCCGTTTCCCCCTTCTTTGTCAATGGCGTTGATTGAGACGCCAGAGAGAGTGGAGTCTGGTAAACCATGCTGAACTTGGTGGACGGGCTCACCTTTTCTATGGATAGTGACGTTTTCGGCCATGACGGTCACTATTTCATCACCATTTCGGATCTTGACACATTGATGGAGAGTTGACAGGACGGCATTAGAACTGTGAATCCATGGTCGACCCAAAGCAAGTTGAACGAGGCCGGGATGTCAAGCACTTGGAATGGAACGGACATGACCATGCTCCCAAACTCAATGTCTATTTCGATCATGCCCATGACTGTACGGGCGGTGCTGTCATAACCTCTGATTACTTGAGTAGAAGGCTTCAAATCGGAATCCTTAAGCCCCAGTATGCCCATGATTCTGCCAGGCATGAGGTTGAGTGCGGAACCACCGTCCACTAAGACTCTTGAGATGGGCCTCCCCCTTGCTCGTACCTTGAGGTAAATAGCCTCGTTGTGGTCGGAACCAAATGGTGGAAGGTCCATATCGGCAAAGGTGATGACGTTGCCAAAATGAATGTGACCGATCATTGCCGTGAGGTCCTCGGGAGTAGTAGTATCGGGAAAAAATTGATGTATCATCGAGATTGCTGATGACAAGATCTCGGTGTTTCTTTGAGGATGCAATGAGGTCCCAAATAGAGATGTTGGCTTGAGTTTTCTTGAGTTGGACAAGTAGAGGATCTTCGGGAATGTCGCGAGCTTGCGGCTTTGAGAAGAGGAGCTTGGTGCGGAAGTGGAAGGGTTGCTTGCTATGACTCGACCGGATCGAGTTAGCATGTTGACGTTCCCATCTTGCTTCTTTTTCCTATTCTATAGTACTTCCATCATTACCTCATCGTAAGTTACAACATAACAAGAATTGTCAAGTTTATTCATAACATTGGGGCCTCATTCACAATTGGGATTGAATGGGTGGTCCCCTCGAGTTCTCCTATTTCTATTACATTGACATGTTCGCCATTAGTCATTACAAATTCTTTCTTGTCTATGAGATCTTGAATGACATTGCGGAGAACGAAGCATTCCTCGGTGGTGTGGCCACTATATTGGTGGTAGCCACAATATTTGTGGTGAGCATGATTGGGGTTGACCGTCTTGGGTTGGTACCCTTGTACTGGTGTGACTTAACCCTTTGCTTTGAGGACTTCGAAAGCTTCGGTTTGAGTCATGCCTTGAAGAGGCGTGTAGACACGGTCATTTCGAGACTTCTTCCCTTGGGGTGGAGGAACCTTTTTATAATTCCCCTTGTCGATAGTGACGGCGTTGACACTTTTCTTGACTTCCTTGAGCAACTCGTCCATTCGGACCCCCGCCTCATACATTTGGGAGAAATCCGCATAGCAAGCCCCACTTAGGTGGGTGCGGAGATCAATTTTGAGACATTTGAGAAAGATGTCCATTTTCTCCTTGGTATTTGGCCTTTCCACAATCTCGGAGAGTTTATCATTCCATCTCCTTGTGAAGTCGATGAAGGACTCGTGGTCTCGTTGAGTAGTGTTCTCTAGATCTTTCCTTGTGGGCCGGTGAGTGGTGTTGCCTTGGTATTGGTTCTTGAAGGCAAGCATGGCGGAGTCCCAATCAAGACGGACAGTGAGCGGGAGAGTAGCATACCAATCTTTTGCCGCCCCCTCGAGAGTGAGAGGAAAGCATTGAGCCATCACCTTGGGGGAGACCTTCTTCGGAACCATTGGCCAAATATAAGTCTCAATGTGAGCCATAGGACAAGAGTTGCCCTTGAATTTGCTTATGTCGGGCATCTTGAACTTATCAGGAAGAGCGGCCATAGTACTCATGAGGATGGATGATTGATAAAGGCTTGTGTCGGAGCCTTTCCCCATGTTGAGCCTATTGAATTTTTGGTCGATGTAGGCCATGATAGAATCCACCATTTTGGGCTCATTGTTCTCGGAACTTGGCTCTCCCACTTTCTTGGTGCGGGTGTTGACATAAGGACTTTTGAACAAACCTTCGGTCCATTCGGATTCGTCATCGTCATTTTTGCTCTTCCCCTTGGCAAGATTAGTGAGCTTTTCTTTCATTAGCTCCATCTCGGCCTCGTGGGCCTCCCTTTGGCTGTCGAGGTGGGATTGCCAAATGTCGTATTTGCTTTGTGCCTCCTTATTAAGGGTGGAGACTTGCTCTTGGAGGAGTTGGACCATGGTTGCGAGTTGCTCGAGAGTTATGGTATTGTTGGTGTTGGAGCCGCCGGCCATTGTTGATGTAGGAGCTGTTGGAGTGATCTCTTCACGGACTAAACGATTTGCCGAATCCCGGTAGACTCTGTAAGTACCAATTGAACCTATATTGCAGAAGAGGCCCTTGTCAGTCTTGAGTAACACTTGCGGTCCACGAAGAGGCTTAGAACACACAGTTGGGCACACGACTCGAACCACATAAGAAAAGACTCTTTTTTTTTATATAAGTCGGAGGCAATGGATCCCTTTTGAGGTTTCTAAGAAAATAATGGAATCGTCACACTAGTATATAGACCATCTCGCGGTCCCATATACTCATCGGATTCCATCGCGTTTGTGAATCCTACATGTATCGGGATTAAACTAAATTAATGTAGTAAAGCATACATGCGGGACGGATTTTTATTTTCGTCCAAAATAACCACTTTTGGGGACGGATTTTTATTGCGTCCATTTCAACAAGTTGGCATGTATGATTTGAAGACATTAGTTTAGGGAAATCTCGGTACATGGAAACCGACTTGAGTCACGGAGTATCAGACCCTAACTAGAATTGTGTGGCTTGTGCTCGGCTTGAATATGAGGCTCAAAGGTCACCCCCGGCATGTAGTCATGAACTACGCCACGGGCTGAGGTTTACCGCTTCGAAAGAGCCAAGGTCGAGTGGAGCTTGAAACTTTCTAGGACGGGCCTCGACGGGTTTGGGGTTGGACTTGTGCGACTCGATAGTGAGCAATTCATAGGAATATGTGCATGTAGTGTGAGGTCTAACAGGTGACAAAATATTTTTTATATTTTTTTTTCAAAAGAAATAAAAAAAAACAAATAAGCACATAATTACAACTTTCGAATCACCCGTGTGACCGATAAAATAGAACATAAAATTAAAACAGTTCGAAGTTCAGAAGAACCACTGATGCAGGAAACTGTGCCTACAACCCCATCATACTGCTCTGTTCTGAGACCTATTTCTGTTCTGGGAACCAACCCAGAAGCGTGCGCCTCTGAGTGCTGATACGAGACGCCCGCGCATGGCGCGATGCTATTGGGAGGCGCGCGCTTCTGGGCACACCTGTCAGATTGTCAGATTTTGGACTCAGGGGATTGCCATGGTCCTATGTGCATATTGTAACCCCTGCAGAAATGATTAGTGGAGAATAGCAGAAGAAGAAGATGAAGAACATGAAGAAGCGGGCGATTCTGGTCCTTGATGCGAGATGCGCGCGCCTTAGGCTGAAGAGGCCAGAAGAGCGCGCCTCCCCCATCAGGAGTCAGGATGCCCAGAAAAGATGTAGATTTTGATCAGAATGCAAGTTTAACCTTAAACGTCCCCAACAGAGTCGCCACTGTAGATACCCCGGGGGAACCACGGCTTGGCTAGAGCGCGTGAGTTACCCTAGGATGTCTAACTTGTTTTTTTAGAGTCGCCACCTATGTTTTGAGGAACATAAGAAAGACCTATTGATAATAGACTAAGTTTGATTACGAAAACAGAGATTCTTTGTTTTGAGGTTCGGGGTTAGGTTACGAGATGGGAAGTACCGAAACACCCGTCTCGCCCAACTAAAGTTGGTCTTGCTTGATCAAAATCTACATGAATGATAAACGTTCTTCTTCTTCTTCTTTAAATCATAAAAAGGGGTTTTAAAATAGAGTTTGGAATGTAGTAGATAACTCTTTAACCGACCTTAATGAAATGAGGTGATCATTAGAGTCATGTCCCAAAATGATTTGGGTGATTGCACTTTGACAAAAAGAAAGAGAAAAGAGATGAAGTTAAGAAGAGGAAAGAAATAACTTTACCTAGACTTCAAGAGACTTCAAACACTTCTTGATGAATTCTTTGGAGAAATCCTTTGAAAATGCTTTGTAAGTGTGAGATTTTAGTGTCTTATTGAGAATGTAAGATTGAGAGCCCAAGGTCCTTGAAATGGAGGTAAAGGGGGGTTTTTATAGGTGAAAGAGAGATGTTTTTGGTGCCAAACTCAGTCACCAAGAAATCTTTCCCGGGCAAAATCCTGTAAATTGAGCAAGGGAGAGAATCCTGGCCAGAAATCTGTAACCGACGCCCAGAGGCACGCGCTTCCTGCTTTGGGGACGGGAGGCGCGCGCGTCTGGATCCTCCTGTCGGAGGCGCGCGACTCAGAGAATGCGATTTTGACAGAATGGACTAGAAAGTCAGCCCTGTTATTCAGTTTAGTCCCTAAACTTAACGAAGTCAGTCAGGAACTTAACGGAAGTGACAGAAACTAACGAGAAACACTTAAAATGGGGAGAAACACAAGATCAAATGTGCAATCGGGGTGAGCGGTCCAAGGCGGGGTGTCTACAAAGCCATACATACAATTACACATTTTCAGATAATATTTATATTGTTATATCAATAACAAGTTTTACACTTGTATACTTGTATTACGATAATAAAATCAACCTCAATTTCTTGCTCAAAATTCTTTCCTACTAACGTCTGAAAAACGGTGACATTTATTCCGAAACAGAGTGAGTGAGTAATTACTAATAATAAGGATATTTAAATGATTGATGGCACTTACTAATTTTTTGAATTTACATGCTGGAAAGCCTATTTTTCTAATGTTAGATAGAGTAACTAATTATATATATATTACCAATAGTGATGATACTCCCTCAAAAAGACAAAACGTAAATTGTACTACCTCTGTTCCTAAATGAGTGTCCAAATTTCATTTTAAGAGACATCTGAAAATCTCAACTCTTAGTACAATTTGGTGGCAAAGATTCACATATAATCTTGTAATCTCTTTTCCGAACATTTAGTTTTGCACGTATAAAGAGACCGGTGATTTTTTTTTTTGAAAAAAAAAATTAGGGACAAAGTTATGTTTAAAAAAGACACTCATTTTGGAACAAATTTTTTTGGATAATGGACATTCATTTAGGGACAGAGGGAGTATGCTTTTTGAGCGGTTATTTTTATAATAATAGGACAGAATTTAAGGATTTTTTTCTCAAATAATTCCTTTATTTTTAAGTATTTACAAAGTACCACCTTTTTCAAAGTATGTACCAAAATGACCAACTTTGAGGTAATACGCTTCTAGGAAAAGCGAATTACTGTAATTCGCTAATGCCAAAAGCGAATTATCCTTTGACCTAATTAGCCCCATTAATCCATCGACGGTAAATAAGGCTCATCCTAATACATTTAAAAATGAATTCGTTCTTTGCGGAAGCGAATTACATTTAAATGAATTCCCCGAATTATGAGAGGCGATAGAGCAGAAAAGCGGAGAAACAAAGCAAAACAATCACCCAACGTTTTGGAAACTCTTCCCACCACGGAACCAAATCATCAATTTCACCATCCTACCTCGATTTCTTCACCGATTGAGGTCCGGATTTTGCAATTTTGTAGGCGTCGGACTTGACATCCGCCCATACCATGCTGGATTTTCTCCGACCGGTCGTTGTATTGAACAAAACACGAAGATACGGCCCGTTATTAGTCTTGTCTGTGCAGAAAAATCGAAGGCGGAACTTGATTTGGTTCGAAACGAAAGATGAAGGTGGAGATGGAAATGAGGAATCGGGGGGACGGTGGTGTTTGGAAGGTGAGTAGAGTGAGATAGGGAAACTCTGGCGTTCATGGCTATGGGTTTGTGGAGAGGACGAGTTAACGGCTCAATTCACACACACAGTAATGGTTGTAGTGTGTGTGAGAGAGAGAGGAGAGAGAGTAGAGAGTGTGTGTGTGTGTGAGAGAGAGAGAAAGAGAGAGAGAGAGAGTTGGGAGATCTTTTTGGAAAGCGAAAATTAACCCCGTAATGCAAAGCGAGGCTAATTAGGTCAAAGGTAATTCGCTTTTGGCATTAGCGAATTACAATAATTCGCTTTTCCTGGAAGCGAATTACCTCAAAGTTGGTCATTTTGGTACATACTTTGAAAAATGTGGTACTTTGGTAAATACTTAAAAATAAAGGAATTATTTGAGAAAAAAATCGAATTTAAGATTAAGAACGTATATTGTACTAACAGAAAATATAGTGCATGATTTTGTCTATATATTCTACATTCTCAGCTACAGAACATGAAAGTAATTATAAGAACATAATCTAAGATCACAAACGTAAATTGTACGTAACAATGTGACCTAGCTTCATTTTACCTGTTTTATTAGTTACTACTCAACAAAATGAAACGTAACCTAAACTTTTTCATCAACTAGGTACTGGTGCATTACATTACAAACATTAAATTTATCTACCATACCAATATAAATAAGGTACTTGTTGTTCATGGAAATTATTAACAAATTATAATATTTGGAAAAGATAGATCAAAATCCAAATTTTAAAATGAAAACATTACTAAAAAGGAAGGAATATCTTGAGTATTTAATCTAATGAGTAGAAAATTTTCAAGTAACTATTATAATATGGGCTGACGCTTGATACAAAATTACAAAGTGAACGAACATCTATAATGTTTGAAAATGTGATTAGGTTTTATAGTCATTTATGAATTAAGACGTGGGCCGGTCCAAATTGACGCACATGTTTAATACTTGTCCAACTAGTTCAATAAGAAATCAACCAACTGTATCTAGTTATTAAATCACTAGTTGATTTGCGACTTTTTCCAAGATTTGCTAAGCGGTTGTGCAATTTTAATCTACAAAGTCCGAAAAAAAAAAGAAATGTTTTAATACTTTTTAAAATAATGGGACCCACTTGTCATAGTCACAACATCTATCCATTTATTATTCTCTATCCCACTTTATCTCTTCCACTCAACTATCTACACTCACAACACATCAACTTTTTTATTTTTTCCTTAAATAATGTGCCCAACACAAAATTTGTAAGTTAAAGAGGGACGGATGGAGTATGTCTTTCAGCCGGCCCAATCCAAAAAAATATCTAAATGATGTGGTCTGGTGATGTGGGCTGGCGTCTAGCCCAAAGTTAATATTTAGATACATATAACTTGTATAAATAGCCGATTCACCGAGTTTTCCTATTGACTAAATAAATAACATGCATATTTCTCTTTTTTGTATTCTCCACGACAAATAAATATCTGTAGGCTGATTTGCCGTATAAACTAGAAATTTCAGCTTCTTGTTACAAATAAATATTTGTAGGCTGATTGGCGGTATAAACCAGAAATTTCAGCTTCATTGTTAGATATTCTCACAGTCTCAGAGTATATGTCCACCCTCCCATTTAAACGGAGATTAATGTTGGGATGCAACCCAAAGTCCCACATCGGCAATTAAGGAAACAATTGCAAGGTATATAATAGCACCCACCCACTTCATTAGTATGAGGCCTTTTGGGAGTTGACCCAAAAACAAATCCGTGTGGGCTGGGCCCAAAGCGAACAATATTATACTAATGTGGAGAGTGGTGGTGGTGGTCGCGGTCCCTACAAGTGGTATCAGAGCCTGGTTCGGATGGGTCCGACCGGGTGGACCGTGTGTGTGCTTTATATGGTGGGGTTCCCCTTGTGTGACATTTGCGAATGGAGTCTTGCAATCGAGGGCGGTGGTGTTCCGTGGGCGATTGGTACAAGCTTTCGCTGGATATGGACCAGAGGAAACACTGCGGGCCATAGCGGTGTGGTCCTTGGTTTGAGGGGAGGATTGTTGGGGTGCAACCCAAAGTCCCACATCGGCAATTAAGGAAACAATTGCAAGGTATATAATAGCACCCACCCACTTCATTAGTATGAGGCCTTTTGGGGATGTCCAAAAACAAATCCGTGCGGGCTGGACCCAAAGCAGACAATATTATACTAATGTGGAGAGTGGTGGTGGTGGTCGCGGTCCCTACAATTAATAACTGGTGGATGTGATGTAAGTGTTGTGAGTATAAAAGTAAAGTATGAGAGATAATGAGTGTGAGGGAATAGTAAGTTTTTTTTTTTTTTTTTTTTTTAAGAAACCAGGGGGGCACCTAGGGAGATTTTATTAATTATAAAATATAATTACAAAAGGGGGACAACCACCCGACTCATTGTCGGATATGGAGCCGGACCTCGAAATCCAAAAAATAAACCAACTCCTCAAAAGGTAAAACCATCTAAAAAATAAAAGCCTGAAAAAATTAAACCAAAGAACAATCCTAATAAATTCAAAAGAGCCCAATGATCCATCAAATGTCCAAGTCCAAAGCCTGAATAAGTTGATGTTGATAACCAATGAGGCCCAATCCACCAAATAGCCTAACTGAATCCAACCCAGAGGTGACCCATGCCAAGGCAACCCGCTCCAGAAAGAAAGATAGCGGACGTTCCATGCGCTGATGATCAGTCCGTGTGATACCCCATAGTCCGTGTCGGGAATCCGTGTGCTCTCCATATGTGCTCGTGTGGCCATGGAACACGCACCATCAGTAGGTGTGAAAGGGGCGCATCCCACACGGGCACGTGTGACCCCCACACGGGCCCGTCTGCCTTCCCTGCAAACGAAACGAGTCTGTGTGCCTCCCCACACGGGCCCGTGTGCCTCTTTTGCAACCGAAACGAGTCTGTATGCTTTCCTTGCACTCAAGAAACTATTCCAAAGAACCAAACACCATAACCAAGCCGCAGCAAACACCAACAACATCAAATAATTATCGACGCTCAACATAGTATCCACTTTCATCAAAACGTAACGCGTCCAAGACACTCCGAGGAAGCTCCCTTGACGATCCATATGTCCAAAGCGTTTTATGAATATGAGCTTCAAAAGCCAATCTATCCGCAACCCCATTTGCTTGACGAAGAACATGACGTAACTCATACCTTCCAATCAAACTTTCACATTCCCGCAATTCATACGTGTATTGCCACGGACACTTATTTCGCCCTTTTAAAATATTCACAGCTACTAAGGAATCTGAGTTTATCTAAACAGAAAGTAAACCCCAAGAATGACATAAGTGCAGGCCATCACGTAAAGCAAAGATCTCCGCCTTCATGTTGGTTCCATCTCCGTAGTAGTGTGAAAAGGCACAAACAAAAGCCCCCATACCATCCCTTATAATACCACCACCCGTGCACTGGCCGTTTATCGCGGAACCATCCGTATTCAAAGTAAAAACATGAGAACGCGAAGGCTCCCATCTCAACAGCCTTTGCCGCCTAAACTTATGCTCTGCCACTTTGAGGCCTAAGCTCTCCAACAAGACACGGTCATTCCCACGAAGAGCCCCTTTCGGGATTAGGAATGAGCACATCTCAATAAGAGAATTTTTAACCACATCCACAATTTTGGCACTATTCATAACAGTTCTTTCAAAAATCGATTTACACCTTGCTTTCCAAATCTCCCAACAAGTAAAAAGCATAATACCCATACGAACTAAACCAACCTATCGGCGCTTTGACTGTCCACCACACCAAACAGTCCACAAATGATGCAAATCCATATAATTATGAGTCAAAGGGAAAAGACTAACCCAATGCCTCCAAACAGACTGCGCAATCGCCGACGGTAGAAGTAAATGATTAAGAGTCTCTCTATGACCACCTCCAGGACAACACACACATCGAGATGGAATATTGGAGCCCCAAGACTCCAGTTTTGCATCCACCGGAAGACCATTGTGCATAGCCCTCCACCAGAAACCACTGACCTTTGTAGGGATGTTGGGATGCCAAACCTTAGCACCCCATTCCACCAAAGGGCTGCGGACCCGAATATAATCCCACCATGCAGCTGTCTCAAAAGTTCCCGTTTTTGAAAGAGTGAAGACCGGACGATCCTCACTACGCTCATCAATATTCACCCTACGAACATTGGTATTTAGATTGACACGCCCCAAGTCCCGGGATTCCCTAATAGAACCTCGAACCTGGTGCGCGTAAACTAACAAGAAACAATAAACTAACGGGAAACAGGAACAATACCTGTTAAAAAAAAACACAACTGACATGACGTATATACTCAAGAGTAGGGAGCTAAGATAGCTCACACGAGTTCTAGACCAAGAACATTAAAACCAAACAAGGTTACATACAGCGGAAGACATGCCTAGCAAATAAGCTGGCATCAAGAACTGTCTAGGGACAACAAATACTACCCCAATACAAGCCCAGAGTTTAATTAACTCATACAAGTTCGTCCTTACCAAAATATAAAAGGACACTACTTCGAACAACAATATCCTGCTGAGTAAATTCCCAGCTAAGTCGAGCCTCACTGCGTACTATCCCCTGCTTTCCTGGGGGGGGAAACAATTAAACAAATAAAGGGTGAGATAAATCTCAGTAAGCTATTAACATGCAACTATATGTCATGTTATCATGCAATACAAGTAGATACTCAAGTAATCATATATCAAGTATCATCAAGTAACAAGTATGGGAGAGGCTAAGCCAACTCAACAAGTAATCATGCTCAAGATATGATCAGGTAACAAGTAGTCAAGTAGTGCGAGAGGCTAAACCAGCTCACAAGATGCACATAGGCCTATCACGCATTGTACCTGAATCCTTCCTTATTCCTCCCAATAATACCATTTGTTGTCGATGCTTTTCTAGCTGAGGACAACCAAGAACAGGAACAAGAGACTGCTGTGCAGTATATAAGAAGACCTGGTAACCAGTGTCATCCACAATAACAAGATCCACATGGTGTTCGGGACGGGAGAACAGTATATAAGGAGACCTGGTATTCAGTGTCATCCACAATAACAAGATCCACATGGTGTTCGGGACGGGAGTTAGCATTCACTTAGGTCAGGCTTATTGCTCCAACCAAGGAAGCTATGCCCTTACTATGGCCAGTAGTAAGGGGTCGGGCGGAAATACATAGGGACCCGATTGTCACTT
Source organism: Campanula takesimana (assembly GCA_026119855.1). Taxonomy (NCBI): domain Eukaryota; kingdom Viridiplantae; phylum Streptophyta; class Magnoliopsida; order Asterales; family Campanulaceae; genus Campanula; species Campanula takesimana. The sequence goes on from JAOWBW010000028.1 coordinate 1,965,338, forward strand.
AAACCCCAGCTCTCGCGACAAGCGTGAACCTATATATTTTCGAACAAGCAAGGAGAACCAGCTGGACTCACACAAGAAGGTACAAGTAGATATTTACTTGAACTACGGAAACAGAACTCAGTCCCTTATTAGTGGACTATTCTTTATGCACCATGTAATCATGTATCATGTGCTCACGAGAATATGCACCATGTAATTATGTATCATGTGCTCACGAGAATATAAGTACACGTATTCAATTATTGCGAATACCAATCAAGTTTAACTATGGCACATAAGGTGTCCATGTAACACGATCAATCCAAGTAAGAGTCCATTTATAACAGACTTCAGTCAAGTAGTAGGGTATATCACTCTGTCACATGCCAAGTTGCACGTACATATTCATATCACATTTAACACATTAAAGTGTCTATCATGATACCCTTACTATCAAATAGAGCCCAATACCTTAGACTCTAAACACGTAGTAGAATAGGTCACATTGTACCTAGACACAGTCATACTTCACATATATGTATCGTTAGTAATCGAATACATTTTCTAACACATATTGTGTTTCATAACCATTCTTATTAATTTAAATTGTAGTATTCATGATTATATGAATGATCTTCATATTACACTAGTCCCTATTTTCTTTAGGAACCATTTCAAGACAAGATATCTTCTTCATTCTTTATATACTTCATTAAGTATATACATGATTAAACTAAATCACTTACAGTTTAGTGCTTATTTATAGCACTTCCAATATACACGTATCAAGTTCAAGTATGTAGTAGAGTTAATCATTCTCTATCTAGTTCCATATCCCAACTCTTTTGGTTATTCATACCACGTACCAATCAATCAAGACAGTCAAGACTTTTACAAGATTTTATTATCTTGTATCCAAGTTCTCAATCCATTTTCTTGGATGGTTAAGCATGTACAAGAGTTAATTAACTTATACTTAAGTTATCAATCCAACTCTTTGGTTATCTAAGACAAGTACATGATTTACTCATCTTATATTCACGTTTTAATTAAGAAGATGAGCTATACATCTCCCAATCGAGTTCACGATCCTATTCCTAGGATATTCAAGTTCAAGACATTAGTTGGTGTCTTTTAGGTACACAAACTTTAGCTACGAGAGGGGAGACTAATCCAAGATTCGTGGACTAGCTCAACGGGAAACAAGCTTCAGGTAATCAAGAAGCTACATTATTATCAAGTAACTATGTGCGATGATTGCACATACAAGTCAAGAACATTTCTTATTCACGTTAAGGCTTGTTCTGAGCACTTTCGAGTTTACACCTTACCCATATATTGGTGTCAAGGCATATACAAGATTTATTAATCTCATATTCATGTTTTAATCCCTTTTCTTTGGATGTTCAAGTCATGTACAAGATTTTATTGTCTCATACTTCAAGTTTTATTCCAATCTTTGGACATTCAATCATGTATAAGAGTTATACACTTTACTCTTACCAATTTTCAATCCTATTCTTAGAATGTTCAAGTTCAAAACATTGTTTTATACCCCTAAGGTGCACAAACTTTGACTTCAAGACAAGCATAACACATAAGTGCTTGTTCATAGCACTTTCAAGACATATAAAAGAGTTGTTCCTTTAATACTCAAGTTCTCATTTGAGTTCTATAAGTGTTCATGTACAAGATTAAGTTCTCATTTTAATTTAATGAGTAATCATGTTCAAGACTCACTTCTGATACCCCTAAGGTATCACAATCATACTAGGACATCTTATCCTAAGGCTATATGCCTTAACAAGGGTTATTTCCAACTTATACATCATTAAACAAGTTTTACCATTTTTCAGGACATATGGGCGGCCGCACAAAATGGTGTGGGCGGTCGCCCAAAATTAGGCTTTCCCAGAACAAAATACTTCAGATAGATGGGCGGTCGCCCAGCCCAAAATGGGCGGTCGCCCAAGGCCCAAAAATGCCAAAATCCGAATTCTTTCCCAGGTTAAATAATTTTCCGTCCCGAGCGTAGGAGTAACTTTTATTAACTCTTAGGCAATACCCAAAACATTATTTCAGGCTCAATTCATTTCTTTTAGTGTCCCATAAATAATATGACAATTTCCTTTTATTCCAATTTAATATTTCACCGTCCCCAAAAGTATAAGTACAATTTTTTTTTTATACTAATATACCCATCTAGGGATACTTCCATTCATTTCCCCGTACCACAAATAATGGTACAATTTTTAATAATATTTAAATCAAGTTACTATTTTACCGTCTCACGAATAGGAGTACAAATTTCTTATATATTTACAAACCCATTTAGTACTTAGGTTCAAGTTCTCTGTTCTGCACAAGTATAGAAATACTCCCTTCGTACCAATTTTACAAGTATCACAAAAATTGCTCAAAACACAATTTTAACAAGAACAAGTAACGGGAATAACATATATGCATGTTATTACAAGTAAGGGGGAGCTAATAACTTACCTAGTCAAAAATCAAGTTGACCCAAATTAATTTCTGATCGGCAGGAAACGCTCTATTCAATGCCACGAATATTTATCCGGGACCAGAATCACGAACAGAGGAATAATTAATCGCGAGGAGTCGAGAATAGGGTAAACCCTAACTTTTCTTTTGGAACAGAAGGAGAGTACGAGAAGAAAACTCAAGATTTGCTTTCTCTGAAGAGAAAGCAACAAGATATACTTGCCACTTTCAAAGAATTACAACTAGGCCCCTCAAGTTCTAACTTTGACAAAAAGGCCCCTAAACTTTCAACTTTGACATTTAACCACCTTAATTTTCTAAAGTAACTAAATAATTAACTCAAATAAAATAGCATATAAATATGCTAGCCAAGAATTTAACAAGCAAGTCAAATATTTAACGAGATTAAGGATGGGCGTTACATCCTCCCCACCTTAAAGAAAATTCGTCCTCGAATTTTTACTAAATCAAGATTATAACATATATAATCAACAAGTAGAACTCAAGAATATCACGACTATGCACAGATACTCACATATATTCTATGCAATTTAGATGTATAACATATAACATCAAAACACATAAAGTCAAACAGACTCGATTAGTCAATCCACTATATCGGTGAAACTTGACATATCCACTAGAATAATAGAACTGGTCATATCCTCCAGATCACTGTAATACTAGTCAAATCCACTAGGCAATCTCAGATACTGAAGTCATGGTTATCCATCGTTTCAATATTCAGAACTGACTTTACGTATATCAATCCATCAAGACAATCCATCAAAAGATGTAGCTCTCGGTGTCAAATAGTTAACAATGGAGCTGCCTTCGAAATTCATTCATGAATCTCTAACAAGATCAAGAATATCTCAAGAACACGCATACCTTGGTTGTTTCCACTAATAGGTCAACACAGATACTCAATTCAGACATCCACTACAAGGTAGATATATCCTCTATCAAGAAATTCTCAAGTTGAATCTTCAACTCGTTTAACTCAATCGAGGTCAAGAACATTAATCCAGATGTCAGCACTGTATTCGCACTGTAACAACTCAAGATAACCCAGTTTCTCATCAAGAATGGATACATCCATCTAGTTTGGTGTAGAAACTCCACTGTCAATCACATAGGTTAAATACCCAGTACAATCTCAAGAACCCTTTCTAGACTTTCAATGCAGAACATAAAGGTTATGCATAAATCTATCATGCTCACATATATAGTCAAGCATACTAGCATAGAAATAATTACCATCTATTATGGTAAACAAGATTGGCCTAACACATAGAAAGCCAAGTCATAACACGTAAGAGCCAAGCCATAACACGTATCACATCAATGTCCCATCTAGGTAACATGACCAAGTTAACATAGAACGTATAGGGTGTTATCACCCACACTTCTATCAAGCTCTTATCAATACAATATCAAGCACGTAGTCTCTTACTAGAGAATACACTTTCACATAATTCACGAGATAAGGACAAGCATGCATATATAGCACGAAACAATGTCCACAAGACAAGATAGATACGCCTAAGTCTTTAAAGACTCGCGCTCTCGATTCTCAAACCATCTAATCCAATTGGATCAACACTATTAATACCAGTCCTATGCCTGGTATAACAACAAGTAACGAAGCACTCGGCGTCGAAGACACACCCAAGACTAACCCAACCTAGGCCATAGACCCTATCCAGGCTTAGAGCTAAACCATAGCTCTGATACCACACTGACACGCCCCAAGTCCCGGGATTCCCTAATAGAACCTCGAACCTGGTGCGCGTAAACTAACAAGAAACAAGAAACTAACGGGAAACAGGAACAATACCTGTTAAAAAAAAACACAACTGACATGACGTATATACTCAAGAGTAGGGAGCTAAGATAGCTCACACGAGTTCTAGACCAAGAACATTAAAACCAAACAAGGTTACATACAGGGGAAGACATGCCTAGCAAATAAGCTGGCATCAAGAACTGTCTAGGGACAACACATACTACCCCAATACAAGCCCAGAGTTTAATTAACTCATACAAGTTCGTCCTTACCAAAATATAAAAGGACACTACTTCGAACAACAATATCCTGCTGAGTAAATTCCCAGCTAAGTCGAGCCTCACTGCGTACTATCCCCTGCTTTCCTGGGGGGGGGGAAACAATTAAACAAATAAAGGGTGAGATAAATCTCAGTAAGCAATTAACATGCAACTATATGTCATGTTATCATGCAATACAAGTAGATACTCAAGTAATCATATATCAAGTATCATCAAGTAACAAGTATGGGAGAGGCTAAGCCAACTCAACAAGTAATCATGCTCAAGATATGATCAGGTAACAAGTAGTCAAGTAGTGCGAGAGGCTAAACCAGCTCACAAGATGCACATATGCCTATCACGCATTGTACCTGAATCCTTCCTTATTCCTCCCAATAATACCATTTGTTGTCGATGCTTTTCTAGCTGAGGACAACCAAGAACAGGAACAAGAGACTGCTGTGCAGTATATAAGAAGACCTGGTAACCAGTGTCATCCACAATAACAAGATCCACGTGGTGTTCGGGACGGGAGAACAGTATATAAGGAGACCTGGTATTCAGTGTCATCCACAATAACAAGATCCACATGGTGTTCGGGACGGGAGTTAGCATTCACTTAGGTCAGGCTTATTGCTCCAACCAAGGAAGCTATGCCCTTACTATGGCCAGTAGTAAGGGGTCGGGCGGAAATACATAGGGACCCGATTGTCACTTAAACCCCAGCTCTCGCGACAAGCGTGAACCTATATATTTTCGAACAAGCAAGGAGAACCAGCTGGACTCACACAAGAAGGTACAAGTAGATATTTACTTGAACTACGGAAACAGAACTCAGTCCCTTATTAGTGGACTATTCTTTATGCACCATGTAATCATGTATCATGTGCTCACGAGAATATGCACCATGTAATTATGTATCATGTGCTCACGAGAATATAAGTACACGTACTCAATTATTGCGAATACCAATCAAGTTTAACTATGGCACATAAGGTGTCCATGTAACACGATCAATCCAAGTAAGAGTCCATTTATAACAGACTTCAGTCAAGTAGTAGGGTATATCACTCTGTCACATGCCAAGTTGCACGTACATATTCATATCACATTTAACACATTAAAGTGTCTATCATGATACCCTTACTATCAAATAGAGCCCAATACCTTAGACTCTAAACACGTAGTAGAATAGGTCACATTGTACCTAGACACAGTCATACTTCACATATATGTATCGTTAGTAATCGAATACATTTTCTAACACATATTGTGTTTCATAACCATTCTTATTAATTTAAATTGTAGTATTCATGATTATATGAATGATCTTCATATTACACTAGTCCCTATTTTCTTTAGGAACCATTTCAAGACAAGATATCTTCTTCATTCTTTATATACTTCATTAAGTATATACATGATTAAACTAAATCACTTACACTTTAGTGCTTATTTATAGCACTTCCAATATACACGTATCAAGTTCAAGTATGTAGTAGAGTTAATCATTCTCTATCTAGTTCCATATCCCAACTCTTTTGGTTATTCATACCACGTACCAATCAATCAAGACAGTCAAGACTTTTACAAGATTTTATTATCTTGTATCCAAGTTCTCAATCCATTTTCTTGGATGGTTAAGCATGTACAAGAGTTAATTAACTTATACTTAAGTTATCAATCCAACTCTTTGGTTATCTAAGACAAGTACATGATTTACTCATCTTATATTCACGTTTTAATTAAGAAGATGAGCTATACATCTCCCAATCGAGTTCACGATCCTATTCCTAGGATATTCAAGTTCAAGACATTAGTTGGTGTCTTTTAGGTACACAAACTTTAGCTACGAGAGGGGAGACTAATCCAAGATTCGTGGACTAGCTCAACGGGAAACAAGCTTCAGGTAATCAAGAAGCTACATTGTTATCAAGTAACTATGTGCGATGATTGCACATACAAGTCAAGAACATTTCTTATTCACGTTAAGGCTTGTTCTGAGCACTTTCGAGTTTACACCTTACCCATATATTGGTGTCAAGGCATATACAAGATTTATTAATCTCATATTCATGTTTTAATCCCTTTTCTTTGGATGTTCAAGTCATGTACAAGATTTTATTGTCTCATACTTCAAGTTTTATTCCAATCTTTGGACATTCAATCATGTATAAGAGTTATACACTTTACTCTTACCAATTTTCAATCCTATTCTTAGGATGTTCAAGTTCAAAACATTGTTTTATACCCCTAAGGTGCACAAACTTTGACTTCAAGACAAGCATAACACATAAGTGCTTGTTCATAGCACTTTCAAGACATATAAAAGAGTTGTTCCTTTTATACTCAAGTTCTCATTTGAGTTCTATAAGTGTTCATGTACAAGATTAAGTTCTCATTTTAATTTAATGAGTAATCATGTTCAAGACTCACTTCTGATACCCCTAAAGTATCACAATCATACTAGGACATCTTATCCTAAGGCTATATGCCTTAACAAGGGTTATTTCCAACTTATACATCATTAAACAAGTTTTACCATTTTTCAGGAGATATGGGCGGCCGCACAAAATGGTGTGGGCGGTCGCCCAAAATTAGGCTTTCCCAGAACAAAATACTTCAGATAGATGGGCGGTCGCCCAGCCCAAAATGGGCGGTCGCCCAAGGCCCAAAAATGCCAAAATCCGAATTCTTTCCCAGGTTAAATAATTTTCCGTCCCGAGCGTAGGAGTAACTTTTATTAACTCTTAGGCAATACCCAAAACATTATTTCAGGCTCAATTCATTTCTTTTAGTGTCCCATAAATAATATGACAATTTCCTTTTATTCCAATTTAATATTTCACCGTCCCCAAAAGTATAAGTACAATTTTTTTTTTATACTAATATACCCATCTAGGGATACTTCCATTCATTTCCCCGTACCACAAATAATGGTACAATATTTCTAATAATATTTAAATCAAGTTACTATTTTACCGTCTCACGAATAGGAGTACAAATTTCTTATATATTTACAAACCCATTTAGTACTTAGGTTCAAGTTCTCTGTTCTGCACAAGTATAGAAATACTCCCTTCGTACCAATTTTACAAGTATCACAAAAATTGCTCAAAACACAATTTTAACAAGAACAAGTAACGGGAATAACATATATGCATGTTATTACAAGTAAGGGGGAGCTAATAACTTACCTAGTCAAAAATCAAGTTGACCCAAATTAATTTCTGATCGGCAGGAAACGCTCTATTCAATGCCACGAATATTTATCCGGGACCAGAATCACGAACAGAGGAATAATTAATCGCGAGGAGTCGAGAATAGGGTAAACCCTAACTTTTCTTTTGGAACAGAAGGAGAGTACGAGAAGAAAACTCAAGATTTGCTTTCTCTGAAGAGAAAGCAACAAGATATACTTGCCACTTTCAAAGAATTACAACTAGGCCCCTCAAGTTCTAACTTTGACAAAAAGGCCCCTAAACTTTCAACTTTGACATTTAACCACCTTAATTTTCTAAAGTAACTAAATAATTTACTCAAATAAAATAGCATATAAATATGCTAGCCAAGAATTTAACAAGCAAGTCAAATATTTAACGAGATTAAGGATGGGCGTTACATAGATCCTGCGGGATAAACTGAAGCATGTCCTCCAAAACCTGAATACCATCTCTCACTGTCAAAAGCTGATCTTCAGGAAGCGGGCCCCCAAGCCGAACCCCACACCAATTATCAGTCCAAAATCTGATATCTCCTCTGCCAACAACCCAACGAATGCAATCATCCAACTGATGTAAATATGACGATGCAGCTTGCCACACATGCGAACTAGAGGCTGCAGGTTGACATTTATACTTGACACGGACCCATTGTGACCATAGGGAATTGCCTCTGGTGGCCACCCACGCTAACTTGGCTAACATAGCCTGATTCATATCCTCCACCCTCCGAATTCCCAAACCACCTTCTTGGATAGGTCTACAAACCACATCCCAAGAAACCCAATGAGCCCGTTTTTCACCTCCACTGCTCCATAAGAAGTTGGACATAATGCTTTCCAACTTAAGAGTTACAACCTTAGGAACCTTGAGCACACCCAAAGAATAAATAGGAATGCTTGAAAGCACAGATTTGATGAGATTCCCACCAAATGACAGAAGCCGTGCTTTCCAACCATCCACCCTTTTCATCATCTTTGCTTCTAGCTCCGCAAAGTGTACCCTCTTGACTCTACCTTTGAACAACGGGATCCCCAGATATTTGAGCGGAAACTGCTGGTGTGTGCAACCCGATCATCTTCGAATATTTTCTATCTCAAACTGTCGCCTTTTAGCACCCACATAAAAACCGCTCTTCTCCAAATTAATCAATTGACCCGAAGACCTCTCATACATACTCAGAACCTCACGAAAACCCTCAATGGATCTCTGACGCCCATTACAAAACAAAAGCATGTCATCCGCATAAAACAAATGGGTCAATGGAAAATTCCCCCTACCATGTTCAAACGGCCTAAACACCTCCTCCTGAACAGCTCTGTACAGTGCCCGGGACAGTATTTCCTGAGCAATAATGAATAACAATGGAGAGAGCGGATCTCCGTGTTTCACCCCACGAGTTGAGGGAAAATAACCATGAGAAACACCCCCCCCCCCTACGAACAGAATACCAATTACCCCGCACTAACCTCGAAATCAGGCTGCAGCAGTTGGCATCAAACCCAAATGTCTCCAAAGATTTTTTTTATCATTTTTGGAAGTAGACATATGCTCTTGGATGGACTAAAAAGGAAATGTGGACATATACTCTGGGACGGAGTGAGTATATAAGTTGAGTTTACAACTATACATGACATCCTTCTAGGAGACCATGCGGACATAATTGTGTAACTCAATTCATTCGCTCCAATGGGCAACTGTTGATTTAGTTCTTGCAGCTTGAAAAATACATACTCCCACCATCCTTAAATGAATGTAAATTAAAAAAAAAAAAAAAAAAACAACTTTATTCCTAAAATAAATATTCTTTTTATTAGAAACTTTGTTCCTAAATATTTTCTTACCGAAATTTTTCACTAGTCCCTTTGTTTTAGCAAAACTATGTACTTAGAAAGTGGTAACAAGAACATTTATGCATCTTTGCTATTAAATGTCTAAAAAGTGATATTTTTAGAATGTTTTTTTCTGAATTAAAATCCAGACATTTATTTAGAGACAATGATGGTACTAGAAATTAGTTGAAAGAAACGTTGGTTATGTGCTGTCAAGTTGAGTACGTTAGGTAAAATATAAGTTTTCGGTCCGTAAAATGCTAGGTCACATGTGTTAAATTAAATACTTTATTTATAATGTGTTCTTCTAGAGCTTAAATTACTATATGAAGATTACAAATATGAGTGTGTTTTAGTTCCTCCATAAGTTATAAAAAGTCATGTTTTTTACCCTTATACCCTAAACATGAAACCCTAAAACCTAAACCTGAAACCCCAAACCCTAAACCTTAAACCCTATAAAAACAGGAATTTTTATAACTTATGAAGGAACTAGTTTCCCCCAATATTTTCTCTACAAATATAAGCACTCAAAACACAAGTTCACCCTCGGAAATTCAGTTAACCATACTCATTATTATTAACAAATTTAGTTTCTCTTCGCTTTCATTAAATTTTGTAAGGGAGCAAGTGCCCAGCCAGAAAGAGTGTTTACAAACTTGAGCCATGAGCTCAATTGAAAATTATACTCCATTTGTCCTAAAATGATTTTTCAAAAAAAAAAAAAAAACAAATTTTCTCTTCGTCAAGAATAAATTTGAAAAAAAAATTGAACGTTCATTTAGGAATAAAGATTTGAAAAAAAAATTGAACGTTCATTTAGGAATAAAGATAGTATAGATCACACGTAAGGACAAGAGAGTATATTGCCAAAATTACTAAAAATTCAACGTCGGTCCTAGCTAAGAAAAAAGAACTAATCAGTCACTAAATAACACAATTAATGAATTTAATTTTAACCAGGAGGAATCTTTTCATTCCCTTTAACATAAGGATTAGATATGTCTCACGGCCCAATCCAATGTAGATTCTTAGATGACGGTACAAAAAAATATACTCCCTCCGTCCCAAAACACCTTGCACATATTTTCTTTTTGGGTGTCCCATTGGTAAGTCTCACTTTCCCAAAATGGAAAAGATTCCCACTACTTCTCTCTCCTCTCCACTCACAACAACTATCCACTTACTATTCTCTACCCCACTTTCTCTCTCCTTCCCACTCACACCACCCACTTTTCTCTTACACATTTTATTAATTCCCGTGCATTTCAAAAAGAGTGCAGGTTGTTTTGGGACGGAGGGAGTAAAAGTTAATAGCAGTCTTCAATGAGCCTGGTAAAGTTCAGCCATTGAGCATCTATATACAAGTTAAAACTTACGTTCACAAATATGACCAACCACCCTTCTAAGAAGGCAAGTGATTTTAAACATTGCATGCCAACCTTGTAAATGAGAAACGAGAAACTAACATTAATGTATATGGAAAATATATAGAGTTTTGAGCATTTTAATGTTTGATATTACAGAAAAGTTCTTAATTTTAGAATGGGGTGTGCTGTTTGATCTGTTATTAAAATTAATTAATTGAATTACGTAATTAAACATATGAATCACTTTGGACCGGCCCAAGTCATAATTTACATTACTTGTTTTTCTAACAAGCACATAGTCAAGCTAGCTTGCAGACGTTCACTTGGGATCAAGCGTCAGCCCATGTTTTCATATGCGTCCGCCCATATCGTAATTATGATATGACGTGGGCTGACAGCTATTCCAAAGTGATCGCCCGAATGATTATTTTTAATTATCCAAAATGATAACATTATTCAAACTAGGGAAGAGATTATAGTTGAGTAAATTTACAGTAAAATATTTTCTATAGATTAAGGGAATATTATTTTGTAATGAAACAACCTAAATTATATACTCTTTAATAAAACAATTTTATTTGCTTGAAAAAAATAATTATTGTTAGATTATTTAAACAATAATTAATATAGTTATGTAGGGTTATGATAGAAATATATATTTAGGGCTTTAATACCTCGGTTTACAAGTCTGATTCATCAGTTTTTTTTATTTAGCAAGTTATTTGGTTGTTTAAGTCAAACGCTGAAAGGTTTAAATCCACAGTTTAGAAGTTTTTTTTTTTTGAAAGCACCACAGTTTAGAAGTTAAAATCCCTTTTGTAAGTGCGGAAAATCTTGGCTTCAATGAAACTTTATTGTGTCGCAAAATTTTTGGGTTCTAAAGTTCGGTACTTTCCAAAACTGCCATAAATATTCCGTTCCAACACTTTTTCCAACATTTTTAAGTGTAATTCTTTAAATGAAAATAAATATGTACCAACCATTATGTTATGCATATAATACAAGTTTTTTACCATTATGTTGTGCATATAATACAAGTTTTTTTACCACTAGGCTAAATCATTTCATGATATAGATATTCACACAAGTATTTATCATGACACTAAAGCTTATATTAATCCATTCTTATTATTGTAATACATATAAATATAATATAATCAAGTTACATGAAAAATGTAATTAAATTTAATCAAATAGAAATAATATGTTAAAATAAACTGCTTGTTGTTAGCTGCGACTAGTGCCGCACCCGTACGCGCACTTACAATCGCCTTGATCCAGAGGAAATTAACAGAGAAACTCTTTCAAGGAGAAATTACTAGAACAAGCCTATGCCCGCTTAAAAGTTTCACAATACGTGATATAAATCTATGAAATAACAATATATTGATAAAATTGTCACTATCGTGACCTAAAAGAGTATTTATAGTCTAAAACATTCCAAACCTTTAAGAGAAGAATAAAGTAAAAATTGCGAAACTGCTACTGCTACTAACAACAATAAACTTCTTAGCCCGCAAACATTCACTTTCGAGCCCGGAACACCCACCAAACTGCTACTAATTAAATAATGTCAAAACATACATTTTCCACCCTTCCACTTAACCTTTTTCATGATTTTTTCCGATGTCTCCATATTGGATAGAAGTAAGTCTACACAACTCCTCGAGACCCTTTGGTATAGCTGATAATATTGGAACAAGACTATATCCAATAAAAGGAGTACAAAGAAAGAAGGGCACAAAAGGAAAATATAACATAAAGAGTGACAACCCATTTTATTTTATTTTTTTTGTACAACAACTATCTAGGGGTGGTGGCCCTCAAGTAGTCAGCCACCAAAAGTGCCTTAACTTCTTCATCCAGGGCTTGCATGCGCACAAAAGAGAGTTCTTGTTCCGCGCCTTTGTTTGCTAGTGTTGGGTATTACAAGATAGACAATTTGATAAATAATATGGAGGAAGGAGAAATATTTTAGAGAACTTGATTGTTATTTCATAACTTGATTACTTGATTATTTTCATCAACATTACAAGCCTATTTATACTTGAGTTAGGACAATTCTATAGTCATCATCTTATCCTAAACATTAAAGTAGTTCATGTTTATCATATTATTCATGAACCACATTATTCATGAATGTCTTTTGATATTTCCAATGGTTGCACATTATCCTAACATTCTCCCCCTTAATGTTCAAATGGCATGATTCCTATAGCTTCTCTAAGTTGATGGAACATTTCTTTTGGCAATGCCTTGGTGAAGACATCTGCAACTTGTTCTTCGGTCATGCAATATTCTGGCTTGATTTCTTTTCCTTCAATAGCCTCGCGGATGAAATGATGCTTGATCTCAATATGCTTTGATCGGCTATGAAAAACAGGATTCTTGGCCATAGCTATTGCAGATTTGTTGCCGTAATAAAGTACCACTGCTCCATTGTTCTTCCATCCAAAATCTTCTAATATTATCTTCAACCAAATTGCTTGTTATGTTGTAAGACCAGTCGAGATATACTCCGCTTTTGCTGTAAATTGCGCAACACTTTGTTGTTTCTTTGAGCACCATGAGAAAGCTTCTGAACAGAGAAAAAAATACATAGCCGGATGTGCTTTTCTGTCATCAAAAGAACCGGCCCAATCACTATCACAAAATCCAATCAACTTAATTTCACACCCGCTGTCATATTTAATTCCATAGTAATATGTGTCTTGGATATATCTTAACACCCTTTTTGCTGCTTCCAAATGAACATGCATGGCTAGGTCCACTCATGAATCGAGAGAGTAGACTTGCTGCAAACATGATATCTGGCTTTATAGCTGTGAGATAAAGCAAATTCCTAATCAAACTTCTGTAGTAACTTGCATCAGCGTTCTTGCTTCCATCATCTTTCATCAATTTCTCATTAGCAACAAGTGGTGTGTCAACTGGTTTACACCCAAACATGTTGAATTTCTTCAATGTCTTCTCAACATATTTCTTTTGCGATATGAACACTCCATCATCCATTTGGTGAACTTCAATACCAAGAAAATGATGCAAAACTCCCAAATCATTCATCTCGTACCTTTTCATCATGTCACTCTAGAAAATCAGCTATCATCTTCTCATTGTTCCCTGAACACTAAGTCATCGACATAAAGTGCCACAATCAAAATGTCCGAGTTTTCTCCACTTTTGACATACAAAGTGGGCTCGTTCTTGCTTTTGATGAACTTCTTCTCCCTGAAATATTGATCAATGTGACTATACCAAGTTCGAGGAGCTTGTTTAAGTCCATAGAGGGCCTTCTTCAACTTGTACACCTTCTCTTCTTTTCCTTAAACCGTGAAACCTTGTGGTTGTTCAACAAAGACCTCCTCATTGAGTTCTCCATTCAAGAAAGTTATTTAACATCTAGTTGAAACAACTTCCATTCTTTTTGAGTTGCAAGAGAAATTAAAGCTAGAATAGTATCCAAGTGTGCAACTGGAGCGAACGTCTCTTCAAAATTAATTCCTGGTTGTTGCGAGTAACCTTCCGCAGCTAATCTTGCTTTATTCATTTGCACAGAACCATCTAGGTTATGCTTCACCTTGTAAATCCATTTAACCCCAATCACATCTTTGTCTTTTCGCTTGTCCACGAGCTCCCATGTTTGATTTTTCTCGATCATGTCGATTTCTTCTTGCATTGCCTTTCTCCAAGCATCCTTTCGAAATGCTTCTTCAAAATTTTCAGGCTCTTCAACACAAAAAGTGCAACGAGAATACATGTCACTTAAATCCCGCATCTTGATTGGTGTTGACATTGTTGGAGCTAATACTTGAACTTCTGAGCTTGAATCGGTAGCCTCTTTATTACCTTATCCTTCAGCTGGATTTCATACCGGTGACTGCAAAAATGGTACAACTACAACTTCATCATTTCCTTTTTCTTGTTCACATGCTCATGTTGCTTCTTCATCAAATAACACATCTCGACTAACAATAGCCTTGTTAGTGTTGAGATTGTATAGTCTATAGCCTATTAGAGAACTTGAGTGTTATTTCACAACTTGATTACTTGATTATTTCCATCAACATTACAAGCCTATTTATACTTGAGCTAGGACAATTCTAGAGTCATCATCTTATCCTAAAAATTAAAGTATTTCATGTTTATCATATAATTCATGAACCACATTATTCATGAATGTCTTTTGATATTTCTAATGCTTGCACATTATCCTAACAGCTAGATAATCTGCGCAGAAGTTTCCTTCACAATGAAGAGTGTGGTTGATGCGGCAGCCTGTTGTCCTGATTAGAGCCTGAATGTCACCCATAAGAGCTGCATGGGAGTGTTCCTCATTTGATGGTCCTTGTGCAAGTCCAACTGCTGCGAGAGAATCAGTTTCAACTGCGAGAGAGTCCAACTGCTGCGAAAGAGCGACAACCCTATAAAAGAGCAAATAAATATCCCAATTCAAGATATATACATTCCCACAAACAAGTTTCAAAATCTTCTAGGAAGGATTAATCACAAAAAAAAAAAAAAAAAAAAAAAAGTTACATATAAGCACAAATACACAACAAAGTTCAACATAATTTATTAAAAAACAAACAAAAGAACATCCTTACATATCTGTGAATCAAAAACTAAAGACAGTTTCTTAACCAAGTCTGAGCATAAATCCAACAGAACAACAAACAATTTCAAACTAAACAAAGCTGAGCTTCAAACAAAGCCAATTGCTAAGAACTGAATATAAAGCTGAAATTTTACAACAGACACCCTATAACTTATAACCCCAAAAAAAAAAAAAAAAAAAAAAAACCCACTTAATTCATTCCCTTTCCCACTTTAAGATCTGCACCATTGATCATAAATCCATTCCCTGCATCCGGAGAACTAAAATCAGCAGGATTTTTGTTCATAGTGCATACTCCTACATCAGACCCTAAAATCCCTTGCATGAAACTGGGCCCCACGATTTCTCTTTGTAGAGGGAAGACAGATGATTTCTCCAACCAGCGGCCTGGATTATGTGCAGGCACATATGGACCCTTTGATTTTTCTTGTCCTAGAACTCTACCAAAAAGTTTTACTTGATTAATAGTAGAATTCATGATATTTGAGCTTTCGTTGGGGACGGACTTCAGGCTAGGCATTGGAAAGAACTGTTTTTCAACTAAATCTGCGTTCCCAATCCTACTGATGCTAGGATTAACATTATTGGAAGCAGAATATGAAGATTCTAAGCGGCCCCTGCCCTTTTGTTTAACCTCCGTCCCTCTGTTAAAGGGAAAAAACAGATGTTCAGTTGGGGTCGTTTTGACTGATTCCATGCCCTCATTTCTGGCTTGAGAGAAATCCTGGGAAACAATATCAAGTTTAATAGGAAGAATATGCCAATGAACATTATGAATGAAAGATTATAAAATATATGCACACGTACAGATGTATGTTCATTATAAGCATGTGTCCTGATGTATGTGAGACTGTGTCTAATCTTTGTTCGAACTTTGTTACTAATAATGCTGGGAACAAACTTGTACTCCCTCCGTCCCAAAAGTAATGTCAAAAATATTTTGAACATTCATTTTTGAACAGAGGTAGTAATATCTTAAAAGTCTTACAGCAGAATAATGAAAACTTCAACAAAAGAAACATGTAACTGAAATTAAGAAGATGAAGGAGAAATTATACCAGATTCTGGACCAGAGTAATGTTCTTGTTTGAAGGCAGAGGGAAATGATTTCTTTGCTCACATTGCTTTGCATCATTTCGGGCAAGTATTTCCCTTACATTTTTCAATACTGCATCGAAATATTTACCAGTTGGAAATCCATCTCCAGCTTGAGCATGAACATTTCCATCTTTAGCATGGGTATCAGACCCATTCTTCATAGTTTCGACATCTTTTTGATTCACCTGTCCTTCTCCAAGAATTTGATTTATTTCGGGCCCTGCTAAAGTCTGACTCTCCTCGACTTGAACCATACTGTTTCTCTTCTTGGTCAAGCTGGACTTTCTCTCCTTTTGTTGGCGCGGAGGCATAGAACCTCTGTTAGATGGCTCCGTTCCTCTGATAATTGATGAATTATGCTTCGGTTTGGATGAAATAGTTCCTGCTGCAGAACTTTGACCTTGACTTTTTCCACTTATCATTTCAGTATGATCAATTCTGCTAATAATTTCTCGCCAGGGCACTATGGTCATGTCATGATTACCATCTTTTTTCCTCAAATTTCTTTTCCTCCGGGGAACTCTAAAACTCAGAACATTTTCATGCTTCTTGCCTTCACTCATGGGAACAGAAAAGGAGGCTGATGTAGAAGGAACATCAGGGATAGAGCTGGAATTAGGAGAGATTTCCGTCCCACAATGGCTGTTCTCTGAATTTCCCTTCTCTCTCTGCCCGTCCTTCAATAAACATAAACGCTTAATCTTTGGCCGTTTAGATTTTCCAGAATTATCATATTTCAGATCTCTGACTTTCCTTTTCCCGTCTTTAATTTGAAGTGAATTACGTTTGACAGAACTTGTAGGCAGTCCATTGCCTGGCTCCTCATCTGGAGAGTCCAAACTTTTTTCGACATTCTTTGTGGATGACTGTTTTTCAACTCCACCCAAATTGGCAAAACCTTCTTGAGATTCTCCCGTTTCTACATTTTCTTGACCTGAAGACGACAAATGAAAAATATACAAAATGATTAACCTTTACTCTTCGATTAGGAAAAAAATAATATTACTCTTGCATGGATTCTGGACTCAATAATTATATACCACCTCTGTCCCAAAATGAATGTTCGAAATTTCTCTTGATCAAGAGAAATTTCAGACATTCATATTGGGACAGAGGGAATAATAGAGTAATGAAAAGTAGAATGTAACATATACATACCAATCTCTGTCATCTGCACAACTTCAGCACACTCGTTCTTATCAGTAGCGAATGGTAAATCAATGGCTGGAACAATACTCAAACTGGCGGACACATTTTTAACAATTATCCTCTCTTCAGACCGACAAATTTCCATTTCATTGTTTAGTGGGGTTGGAGAGGGAGTGGTTTCAGAAATCATTCCATTTTCACAGTGCCCACAAAACACTACAATTTCTTCCAGAGGACGGACTTCACCATTTCCATGCAGGCAGTTTTCGCAACGCCAATATTTATGTTTCGGAACAACCATAGGAATTGGAAGTTGCTCAATGGCACCGTGTGAAGCAAATAGAAAACCCCTATTTCTATCTTTTTCACGCATGCCCGCAACATATTGACTGGATTCAAAACAAACAAGACATAGTTAATGATAGGCAAGAAAGTAAAAATAACAAATTCAAGCCCAACATATAAGCGTCCAAAATATGATGACATAAAAAATTTAATGTTAATTCGTATACCAGAAAATTATCCTTAGTACTTACTATATTTTTGGCTTTTTTGATTGGTTTCATTAACTTAATGAGCAATTTATACAGAAAAAAAAAATTAAAAAGAAGCCCAACAAATAAGTACAACATACTCTCTTGTTAATTACAAGCAAATCAACACACCAGACGAATATCCAAAACGCTTAATTGAAAAACATAAATGGGAGCTTAAATCAATTTATTTTTCTACTGAATAACTGTCCTTTGATTTATAATCAGAACTCCAAAATAATTTGAACAAATCTTTCCGCCAAAATATTTTTCTGGTAGCTAGGGAAAAATAAAGACCGAAAAAGTAAATTCACCAAAGAAAGAATAGAACTATACGCATAAAGTCTGCTGGTTTCTTGAAAGCAAACACACAATATAGTATTACTTCATTATAATGGACACATTATTTGCTAGAACTAGCAAATGATTAGCATATCAGCAAAAAAGGTTTTCAAATTCATTCCAGAAAAGTAATCATTTATCCTCTGAAGTGTGCTCACTTCAAACATAAGTATATCCAATACAAAGACTACGTACGAAAATAAATTTTCAATGTATCTACAGTCAATAATTACAAAAAGTCACATAATTTAAACAGTAATGGACTTACCGAATTGCAAAGTGTTTACAATCTCTTGCCTCTGTCATTGGCAAAGGAGATGATCTAAGATTTGCGGATATGGAACTATTCTCAGCGGATGATCTTCTAGACTGGGAGGAAGCAGCAGAAGAATTGCTCCCTTGTCCTTGTTGCGGTTCCATTGAACTAAAACTGAAGTGCTAAATGATGAATTGGTCTTGCATAAACAGGCAAGTATATTTAAAACATATATAAATAAAAATATTGGAATTTTTCATTTTTTTTTTTAATTATAACAGGCTACTAACTGCATTCAGAAAAGAGAAATGTGATATATACATTTGGGTTATATAAATGAAGAACCTAAGTTATATACTCAGATATTATTGAGTTCCCTCGATGGTACAATACTCCTCTCCACATTACGTATGCACTAAAATAGAAGTGTAGAATTAGTGGCAAAGCCAAAAAAATAGTGGAAGGGGGTCGAAATTATAATAATTGTATTATTGTTTCTAATTTATAAGGGGTCAAAATTGAAAAAGAATAATATTTATGTAATAAAAATGTTTTTTTTTAAACCTAAAGGGGTATAAATGACACAACTAAAAAATCAAGGGGGTCGGATGACTCCCTTCAGCCCAGCCCAGGGTGGCTTCACCACTATGTAAGATGATGAATCACTCTAACAGAAAAAAAAAAAAAAAAAAAAAAAAAAAAAAAAAACTTTTTTTTAATAAACATCAAAGATATATAAAGATGAGAATATGAACCTAAATTATATGCCTAGTAACTAGTATATCATTTAATTACGTTCATGCGGATCTAAAGCTTCATGCGGAAATGCATGCAAAGGCTCACTGGCAAAAGCTAGTAATATTAGAGTCCAGGAGCAAACAATCATACGAAAGTAAATTCAGGGTGGGCAGTTTTGTGGTCAGGTTCATATATGGGCCGCTTTGGGTCCACATATGGGTTGGATCGTGTTTGTATCTGGGTCGGGTCGGTATAAAGCAAACAACAAGTTTCCAAATTAGCATAACCATTTGCACTAAATAACGTGCAGTTACACATATAGAAGAAAACCCAACAAGAACAAAATCAAAGTTTTAACAGGGCAGAGATTTCCATGATCAAACACCGCTAAAATAAGAAGAAAATCTTAAATCCCCAAAACACCAACGAAATGGAGTAATTCATAGAAAAATAAGTAGACTAGTCAAAATTACAATTAGGGTTTCTTCGCTAAACCACACCGCCCCCCCTCCGCATGCGACCCTCAATTAAAATCAAGCAACCACCACCATTTCTATCCCATCGAAACAAAATCCAACTCAAAAATCACATTTTTAGCTCTTCAAGAGAAAATCAACATACCAATTCCACCAAAAACACATAAAAATCGCTCATCATTTATCCAATCGCGAAAATTAATCAACAAACTCCACCAAAAATACAACTTAGTAATAAAGTTCATTCATAACAACCCGTCATAAATAGAAAAAAAACATTTCACAAAGAAATAAATCCCAAATGGAAATAAAAACAGTTCAAAAAAATAACAAAACAAAAAACAACCATCATCTCAAACTCATCTTAAAAAAAAAACCAGTAACAGCCTACTTATCAAAATCCTATTTTCGTAAAATAATTAATAAAAGATATTTCACAGATCCAAGTAGAAATTGAAAATTATTGTAAACCTCAAATCTGAAGCGCACAGAACAAAACCAGCATCACCCGGATGAGCTTCCCAAGTTGAGGTACAAGAAGACAACTTGAATATGAAATCTAAAGATGCGTGACGAGAATTAGACTATGAAATGCAGAAAAACCCTAAATGTTTTTAAGTTGGCCAAATTTTAGAGAGAGAAAATAGAGTAAAGCAAGAGACGCTGTCAAGTACTCCCTCCGGTCCAAATGAGTGTCCAAATTTTATTTTAAGGGACACTGAAAATCTCAACTTTTTGAACAATTTGGTAACAACGATTCATATATAATCTTGTAATCTCCTTTCCAAACCTTTAGTTTTGCACGTATAAAGA
The DNA here is from genome assembly GCA_026119855.1 of Campanula takesimana. Classification (NCBI taxonomy): domain Eukaryota; kingdom Viridiplantae; phylum Streptophyta; class Magnoliopsida; order Asterales; family Campanulaceae; genus Campanula; species Campanula takesimana. The sequence goes on from JAOWBW010000028.1 coordinate 1,986,311, forward strand.
AACCGGTGAAATTTTTTTCGAAAAAAAACGTTTAGGGAGAAAGCTATGTTAAAAAAAGACACTCATTTAGAGACAAATATTTCTTGAAAATGGACACTCATTTAGGGACAGAGGACAGAGGGGGTATATCATTTTTTTATAAGTTCCTATAACATGTCTGTATCTAAAAGTATAAGTCCACAGAGAGAAAATCAATGATGTTCTGCCACGTCCGCAAAATAGTTGAATTTTCTTATGGCGAGACTTTAAAACCCTAGCTAGTCTAGTGTAATTACTACTAGGCCGAGAATTGAACAGCTCTGATTGAAAGTTGGGAAATACTCGTCAATCAGAGTGCAGGATGTAATGAGGGGAGATGTCAGCCCTAAGGCCTTGCTTATAATGATAATAACATAAAAAGAAAATTAAATTTAAAAAATCTAACTGTAATTTCTTTCCCTTTCGACTAGAAAATATAAATATAGACTCTAAAATAAGATTACTTTAATTTTTATTTCACAAGATTTAGGGGAAACTAGTTTCCTTAAATTATAAAAATTTATGTTTTTCAAACTGTTCCTAAATGTTCGCCAAACGATTGCAAGTAGAAAAAAATGGACTTTCTGTAATTTAGGGAGAACTAAATTCCCTCAAAACTTATTCTTCTTATTTAACTCGTCTTATTATTAAAATAAAATTTCTTATAAACTCTATGTTAAAAGAGTTTTTTACTCTTTGTCCCGGAAAGATATTTTCATATTTATTATTGGTGGTACTTTGACCAAAATTATTGTTTGTCTAAATATTCACTAATGAGATTTTCCCCTTTTTTTTTAACTCGTAACATTCTTAAAAAAAATTATTGGGATGATTAAATTGACACTAATGTTTGATCTAAATTCATGACCACTAAAAATAAAACATCAGTTTGGTAGAGATGTTTTAAATGTAACTTCAAATAGGCGCATGTAAAAGGTTACTTTTTTTTTTTTTTTTGATATAATTGATGCTTTATTGTATATCTAACAAGTATCCAAAAGCCTGTGCCAATGGCACGGGTGTAATAACCCGAACTTACCTTGTGATTCTATTTATTTTAAACTCTTAATTACTAATTGGGCCAAACTTTTAATAAAAAGTTTAGTTTAGTTATTGGGTCAAAAGTAGAAAGCCCAATTCATTGACTAAGTTAATTAGGAGTCCTTTTGAATTAAGGATTTGAGGAACCCTTTTAGAATAAATACTTCCCAAAACCCCTAGTTTTAGTTTTATCACAAAAAAAAAATAAAAAATCAAAGAACGGGAGATTGGGAAGGGGGGCGCCGCACGCAGAAGGAAGGGAGACCGAGAAAGGGAGAAGATCGGGAGGGGGAGAAGAGAAGAAGCGAGGGACTCGATTAAGGTAAAAAAATCTGATGCTTCTAGTCTTCTTCTTCCTAGTGATTCAATTGAGAAACCCTAAATTCAAGATGATGAACTAGGGTTAGATTTTGATTTGGGTTTTGAATTTTAATCTAAAAATCAACTTAAAAACTTGATGCTGGAATATTGGGAGGGTGATTTGTGTGTGTGTGGAATCAGTGTGTGTGTGGAATCAGTGTGTGCGTGTGTGTGTGTGTGAATCTGTGTGTGAGTTCAGGTTACAGTGTGTGTGTGTGTGTGTGCGTGTGTTTGTGTGTGTTTTGGAAGGTGTGTTAGTGTGTGTGTTAGTGTGAATATGAAAGGCAGTAGGTGTGAGTCTTTGCGTGTGTGTGTGCGTTTGATAGTGGATTTAGTGTGTGTTGTGTTCAATTATTTAGAAAGTAAAATAGTACTTTGGGACGGAAAGTAAAAATAAGTATTTTGGTGACGGGAAGCAAAGCGACGCTACTTGTGTCTAAGAGTATATTACTACTTGTTTGTAGATTGTACAAGCGGAGTAGGCGAGCTAGTAGAACGCGAAGCTAAGGTAAGGGATTACGCTCTTAGTTGTGTATTGATTCTTAATCCTTCGTTAGGATTCCCAATCTCTGTTTTATAAAGTAAACTATCTGTGTGGCTGGATAGTCTTTTAATAACTATTCCGTTCTGCGAATTATTCCGTCTCTTGTTATCCACTCTATTGATATTGTTATTGTTCAATAGGGGTATCATGTGTATGATTGATTTTGTAACCTTGGTGTCCAAGTGAGATGTGTATCTTTTAAAAAGTGATCAAGTAAAGTTTGTAAAGTTAAGCTTTGTTTTGTAAAAGCTCTTTAATATGAAGTTTTGTAATAAGTAAAGTGATTTCAGTTATCCATAATCCCGAAACGGATAAGTGGACCCCTACAGTTATCCATAATCCCGAAACGGATAAGTGGACCCTTACAGTTATCCATAGTTCTAAGTTGAACATGTGGACCCCTTTGCGTTGCTTGATGAAGTAACGTAGGTTATCATGATATACCGATTTTGTGTGCGGTCAGTAGAAACCCGAGCCCTGGGTACAGCGCGTGCTTAATCCCTAAATGAAGTAAAGTAAAGAAAAGTAAAGTTTTGTGAAAATATTGTGTTTTGGAAACTGTCTCTGAAGCCACGTGTTTTCAAGAAATGAATTGATTTAATCAAGTTAAATGTTTTCAAACTGAGAGTTGTTTGATCATTGAGTTATCCTTTCGTTGTGAATTCTTGTTATCGTTCCTTTCGGTTATCTCCTCTTAGTACCCGAGGAGATTCCGTATGAACTTGCTGAGCATTGTTCGCTCATTCCTTTCATTTTATTTCTCTCCAAGTTATAAGTAAGCAGTTCAAGACTTACAAGGTTCGGCTGCGTAGAAGTTGCCTTTTTAATAAAGTTAGTTAGTGGTTATGTTTCTGTTACGGTTAAGTTTTAGACTTTATTTTTCTGTTATTTATCGTTTGAGCTAGTGACCTGTACTAGCCGTTAGAGTTTGAATGTTGGTTAATGTTTGAATTGTGGTTAATTGTAACCGTTGGGCATTCTGATTTTGGGAATTTATCAAGTTAAGTTATTAATTATTAGTTATGAAAAGTTGGGGTGTTACAGTTGGTATCAGAGCCCCGGTTTAAGATTACTTGGGAGACTCAGAATTAGAAGTTAAGACTATTGGGAGAAGTAGTACTTCACTATTGTGGGCTTTAGAACTCTGATAAGAACAAAGTACTTTTGGGAAGCACTAATGAAGGGAAGCTGCTATTTAGGGAAACTTTCCATTTTAGGAAATTTTATAAGTTAGGAAACTTTCCTTTTATAGAAATTTGCTATTTTAGGAAAGAACCTAAAGGGAGGTTCTAAATGAAGATGAGTATGTACTTGAGTGTGGCTTGAGTGATTGATATTTTTCTTTAAGAATGAATTACACTATGGGATATATGTGATTTTAAGAAAAAGGACGAGGAAATAGCCAATATAAGGGAGGAATTTTATAGAAATTTCTACAAAGAGCCGGTGGCAGAAACTGTGGTGGCTGAAGAAGAAGCCACCGAAATTGATATTATTGTAGAGGGCAGTGAAGCTGCCCCGATTGTAATTGAAGATGAAGAACTGGAGGAAGAACCGGTTCCTAGGCCAAGAGGAAGGCCAAGAGGTTCAAGGAAAGCTTATGTGCCAACTGGAAGGCCTAGGGGTAGACCTAGGAAAAATGTAACCCCATAATTATGAGGGGAGTAGCCATTTGTTAGTATTCCTTTTTTAGAAGTTAGCATTCTTTCATTAAAAAGTTTAGTATTCTTTTTAGTTCTATTAGTAAAGAACTTAGTAATTATTCTAGTTTAGTTCAGTTAAAGAAATAAAAGTTATTTTAAGGTTAAGTTATTTCTTGTCATGTGATTCTTTAAGTTAAACTATACTTGAATAAACTTAGTGAATACGTTAAATTATAGTAATCAATCCTGTAGGGACGGCCTATAAAAGTATGAAATTCGTTTGAATACAACGACTAATACAGTTAAAGACCTAAAGTAAGGTCGATGCAGTGAAAGGTCTAAAGTAAGACCGATATATACATATAAGTATGTACGTGAAGTTAGTATGAGACCAAGTTAAGTATAGACTCTCGATGAAACAGTAAATTGTGAGGTCAAGTAACCGACCTAGTTAAATCATTTGTCATTAATATGTAAAACCCGTTTTCGTGGTGGGGCATCAATCAGTTATAATTCAATCTTTCTTAACTTCAGATGTCTGGAAGAGGAAGAGGAAACCGTGGCAATGCTCGCAACACGGAAAACCAAGGCAATGTTGATCCGAACATGGTGAACCTTTTGCAAACGCTGAACCAGACCGTGGCTGGAATCGGACAGGTGGTGAACCAACTAGCACAACCTCAAAACCAACCTCAGCAGGTACCAATGAGAGACCCGCTGGAAATGTTTCAAAGGAGAAAGCCGGACACTTTCTCCGGTACCTCAAAGGAGAAGCCGGAGGACTGGGTTAAGGATATGGAGCACATTTTTGGGACTTTGGAATGTACCACAGAGCAGAAGGTAGTTTTTGCAACATTTATGCTTAGGAGTGCGGCTCGCACTTGGTGGGATGCAGAAAAGAGAGCAACTTTGGCTAGGGGTGAAGGAAAATTCACCTGGGAAAGGTTTAAAGTAGTATTCAATGAGAAATACTACCCAGCTAGTGTTCGTCACGCCAGAGTGGCAGAGTTTCTGACTTTAACTCAAGGTGACAAGACGGTGGATGAGTACAGTGAAAGGTTCACAGATCTGCTGGAATTTGCGCCGACCTTCTTCGACAGCGAGGAACAAAAGGCCAGGAAGTTCGAAGCCGGGCTGAGTGATCGGATTTGATACAGGATCACGCCTCTACAGTTAGCGACGTATGGGTTACTGCTAGACAGAGCCAGAATTGTAGAAAGGGAGTCGGATGAGTACCGCAACAAGAGGGATGAAAAGAAGAAGTCTGGAGACAAGTCTACTAATAAAGATTCAGCTGGGAACAAGGGACAGTTCAGCGACCGAGACCGTGACAGTCATGGGAAGCAGAAAGCTGAAGGAAGCTACGATCGTACAGCAAACAAGTACCCGAACAGGAACTTTGGGAATCGAACCGCTTACGATAAGGGAAAGGATAAAGAGCAGGGGACCGCCGAAGTATGCTCTGCGTGTGATGGCAATCATAGGGCTGACGAGTGCAAGTACAGAGAAAGGAAGTGCTATAACTGTGAAAAGATTGGGCATCCGCAGTGGAAGTGCCCAGAACCGAAAAAGAATGCACAAACTCATGGAGTGAAGGCAGAAGACAAAGGTAAGACTGGTGGTCAGGGGCGTGTGTTCACCATGACTGCTAGAGATGCTAAATCCACAAATGACTTGGTGGCAGGTACGCTTCAGTTATATTCTCGCAACGTATACGCTTTGATTGATTCTGGTGCCACTCATTCTGTGATTAGTACTAAGTTGGCAAAACAGTTAAAATTGTCACCTAAGGCGTTAGAAGTGCCCTTGGTAATTTATACCCCGACTAAGGAGTCGATCCCAGTTACTTCAGTGTTTCAAAGCTGTCCTCTAAGGATAGGCGATAGAGAACTCGAGGTTGATCTTATATGTCTAGATCTCAGTGACTTTGACATCATCCTAGGTATGGACTGGTTGGCTGCGTATCATGCCAAAGTAGACTGCTTTAGAAAGGAAGTGAATTTTGAATTACCCTCTGGAGAAGGATTTTGTTTTCAAGGGTCGAAACCAAGAGTCCGAACGGGCCTGATTTCCGTAATGAAGGCTCGTAAACTGTTAAGGAAAGGTTGTGAGGTATTTCTTGCGTATGTTGGTGAGTCAAACAAGAAAGAAGTGACCATCGAATCCCTCTCCATAGTAAAAGATTTCAAGGATGTTTTCCCTGAGGAATTGCTAGGAATACCGCCGGAGCGAGAAGTGGAGTTTTTGATAGATCTAGCACCTGAGACTGCACCGATTTCGAGAGCACCATATAGGATGGCTCCGCCGGAACTTAAAGAGTTAAAGGAGCAGTTACAAGAACTTTTTGACAAGGGTCTGATTAGACCGAGTGCATCACTGTGGGGTGCGCCGGTATTATTTGTAAAGAAGAAGGATGGGTCGATGAGGTTATGCATTGACTATCGGGAGTTAAACCGTGTGATAGTTAAGAATAAGTATCCTTTGCCAAGGATCGATGATTTGTTTGACCAACTCCAAGGTGCATGCTATTTCTCTAAGATTGATTTGCGTTCTGGTTACCATCAATTAAGAGTGAAAAAGGAAGATGTGGCAAAGACGGTTTTTAGGACAAGGTATGGACACTACGAGTTCTTAGTAATGCCGTTTGGGCTGACAAATGCGCCTGCTCTGTTCATGGAGCTTATGAATAGAGTGTTTCAATAATATTTAGACAAGTGTGTAATAGTATTCATCGATGACATCTTGGTGTATTCGAAGTCAAAAGAGGAGCATGAAGAACATTTGAAATTAGTATTACAGATTTTGAGGGAGCAAAAGTTGTATGCCAAGTTTAAGAAGTGTGAATTTTGGCTTGAAGAAGTAGCGTTCTTGGGTCATGTGGTATCTAAGAATGGGATAGCAGTTGACCCTGCAAAGGTTGAGGCTATAGTTAATTGGGAGAGACCAACTTCTGTTAGTGAGATAAGGAGCTTTTTGGGTTTAGCAGGATACTACCGTAGGTTCGTAGAAGGGTTTTCAAAGTTATCCCTACCATTGACCAAGTTAACCACAAAAGGGACAAGATTTGTGTGGTCAGACGATTTTGAGAGGAGTTTTCAAGAATTGAAAGGGCGATTGGTGTCTGCGCCTGTTCTTACGTTACCGACAAACAGTGATGGCTTTGTGATTTATAGTGATGCTTCATTGAAAGGTTTGGGTTGTGTGTTGATGCAAAATGACAAAGTGGTGGCTTATGCGTCTAGACAACTCAAGAACCACGAGAAAAATTACCCTACCCACGATTTGGAGTTAGCGGCCGTGGTGTTTGCATTGAAGATTTGGAGACACTATTTGTATGGGGTACCATGTGAAATTTACACCGACCATAAAAGTCTTAAGTATATTTTCACTCAAAAGGAGTTGAATATGAGGCAAAGGAGATGGCTAGAATTACTTAAGGATTATGATTGCAAAATCTTGTATCATCCTGGAAAGGCCAATAAAGTGGCAGATGCGTTAAGTAGAAAGAACCATGGAACATTAGAGACTATGATTTCTAAGGGGGTAAGTGAATTGGGAAATAGTGAAATAGTAAAGCTAGAGGTTAAAGTTAAAGGTTATTTGGCTCAGATCAGGTGATCAAGGAAGTGTGGATCAGCAATCCACAAGGTTATCGGTAAGAAGGGAATGGTAGATTTCCGTGTTAGTAATGACGGGATTATGAGGTATCGATCGAGGATTTGGGTGCCTAATAATGATAGTATCAAGAGGGAAATTCTTGAGGAAGCTCACTGTTCAAGGTTCTCGGTTCACCCTGGGAGTACTAAGATGTACAGGGATCTAAAGGAATCCTTTTGGTGGAACAATATGAAGAGTGAGGTAGCGGAATTCGTTTCTAAGTGTTTAGTGTGTCAACAAGTGAAAAGTGAATACCAGAAACCTGCAGGACTACTACAATCGTTACCTATTCCAGAGTAGAAGTGGGAACACATCACTATGGATCTGGTGATTGGACTTCCCAAGATGTTGAAGGGTCATAATGCAATTTGGGTCATAGTGGATAGGCTCACTAAATCGGCTCACTTTCTAGCAATCAAGGTGACTGATTCGTTGGAGAAGTTAGCTAAGTTGTACGTGGATGAGATTGTGAGGTTATATGGGATACCGGTCTCTATAGTGTCAGACCGAGATGCGAGGTTCACTCTATAGTGTCAGACCGAGATGCGAGGTTCACAACAAATTTCTGGAAGAGTTTACAGAAAGCGTTAGGGACGGAGTTAACTATGAGTACAACATTTCACCCTCAGACAGACGGACAGTCAGAAAGGATGATTCAAACTCTCGAAGACCTATTGAGAGCAACGTCGTTAGATTGGTAAGGAGCGTGGGATGATCATCTACCACTAGTGGAATTTGCCTACAACAACAGTTACCACTCTAGTATTGGAATGGCACCGTATGAAGCTCTTTATGGGCGGAAATGTAGATCGCCTGCGTGTTGGGATGAAGTAGGCGAGAGAAATTTAAATGGACCCGAGATTGTTCAAGTAACGGCGGATAAAGTTCAACAGATTCGCAAGTGGTTGTTAACTGCGCAGAGTAGGCAGAAATCGTATGCGGATAATCGAAGGCGCGATCTGGAGTTCCAAATAGGAGATCATGTATTCTTGAGGATCTCACCGACAAAAGGGGTCATGCGGTTTGGGATTCGTGGGAAGTTAAGTCCTAGATACGTGGGGCCGTTCGAGATTCTAGAACGAATAGGAGCGGTAGCCTATAAGTTGGCTCTACCTCCTGTGCTGTCTGGTGTGCACAACGTGTTTCACGTGTCGATGTTGAGGAAATACGTAGCTGACCCGAGCCACGTCATAGAGTACAAACAGTTACGTTTTCGTGAAGACTTGAGTTATGATGAGAAGCCAGTAAAGATTGTAGACCGTAAAGACCAAGTATTGCGGAAGCGTGTGATTCCGTACGTAAAGGTGCAGTGGAGCAATCACACGGAAAGAGAAGCCACGTGGGAGCTCGAAAGTGAAATGCGTGATATGTATCCCGCTTTGTTCGAAGATTAAGGTACGTTTAGTTTGGAGGACCAAACTCTTTTAAGGGGGTAAGAATGTAATAACCCGAACTTACCTTGTGATTCTATTTATTTTAAACTCTTAATTACTAATTGGGCCAAACTTTTAATAAAAATTTTAGTTTAGTTACTGGGTCAAAAGTAGAAAGCCCAATTCATTGACTAAGTTAATTAGGAGTCCTTTTGAATTAAGGATTTGAGGAACCCTTTTAGAATAAATACTTCCCAAAACCCCTAGTTTTAGTTTTATCACAAAAAAAATAAAAAAAAATCAAAGAACGGGAGATTGGGAAGGGGGCGCCGCACGCAGAAGGAAGGGAGACCGAGAAAGGGAGAAGATCGGGTGGGGGAGAAGAGAAGAAGCGAGGGACTCGATTAAGGTAAAAAAATCTGATGCTTCTAGTCTTCTTCTTCCTAGTGATTCAATTGAGAAACCCTAAATTTAAGATGATGAACTAGGGTTAGATTTTTATTTGGGTTTTGAATTTTAATCTAAAAATCAACTTAAAAACTTGATGCTGGAATATTGGGAGGGTGATTTGTGTGTGTGTGGAATCAGTGTGTGCGTGTGTGTGTGTGTGGAATCAGTGTGTGCGTGTGTGTGTGTGTGGAATCATTGTGTGCGTGTGAGTGTGTGTGAATCTGTGTGTGAGTTCAGGTTACATTGTGTGTGTGTGTGTGCGTGTGTTTGTGTGTGTTTTGGAAGGTGTGTTAGTCTGTGTGTTATCCATAATCCCGAAACGGATAAGTGGACCCCTACAGTTATCCATAATCCCGAAACGGATAAGTGGACCCTTACAGTTATCCATAGTTCTAAGTTGAACATGTGGACCCCTTTGCGTTGCTTGATGAAGTAACGTAGGTTATCATGATATACCGATTTTGGGTGCGGTCAGTAGAAACCCGAGCCCTGGGTACAGCGCGTGCTTAATCCCTAAATGAAGTAAAGTAAAGAAAAGTAAAGTTTTGTGAAAATATTGTGTTTTGGAAACTGTCTCTGAAGCCACGTGTTTTCAAGAAATGAATTGATTTCATCAAGTTAAATGTTTTCAAACTGAGAGTTGTTTGATCATTGAGTTATCCTTTCGTTGTGAATTCTTGTTATCGTTCCTTTCGGTTATCTCCTCTTAGTATCCGAGGAGATTCCTTATGAACTTGCTGAGCATTATTCGCTCATTCCTTTCATTTTATTTCTCTCCAGGTTATAAGTAAGCAGTTCAAGACTTACAAGGTTCGGCTGCGTAGAAGTTGCCTTTTTAATAAAGTTAGTTAGCGGTTATGTTTCTGTTACTGTTAAGTTTTAGACTTTATTTTTCTGTTAGTTATCGTTTGAGCTAGTGACCTGTACTAGCCGTTAGAGTTTGAATGTTGGTTAATGTTTGAATTGTGGTTAATTGTAACCGTTGGGCATTCTGATTTTGGGAATTTATCAAGTTAAGTTATTAATTATTAGTTATGAAAAGTTGGGGTGTTACAACGGGTCTGTACAAAAATAATGACAGTACAAAATGATGATAGTATGAAAATGGGTTATAACAGTAACCACACCCTACCAGAACCCCCTTTTACCACTTATCAGGGACTACTGGCCTTGGCAACTTGCCCATTGTTGTTATTACTATTGAGGGAGTAAGTATTAAACTATGACTTAGAACACTAGAGAGAACAAATAAACTAATCATCAAAAACTGAAGCAAACATGAAATTTGTAAGGAGTACATTAGTACTAAAATCTAATTATAAAACCAAGTAAACTAAACTAAAACTAAACTAAACTAAAGTTTCCTCCCTACAACTTGACTACTCCTGATTCTCATTCATCAAGATCCTCTTCGGAATTTTCATTTTGGTCCTCTTCGGGTTCTTCTTCTGGGTCCTCCTCAGGATCCTCATCTGGATCCTCCTCATTCTCACTCCCAACGGCCTCCATAGGGTCGACCCTGCCTAGGTCATTAGTATGGGCCTCTGCAGGAAACTCTAGCTCATGGATTCAGCTCAAAGGCACGCCTAATGCGGTTTGTGACTCATTATATCTTGCTATCGTTTCCTGCAATCGAATCGGCAATTCTTCCATTCCACTCCTAATTCTGTAACTCTTTTCTGGAGAAGGTTGCTGTTGTGTTGTTCCTTTAAGTAAGCATAATCATAATCCTTTGCTTCTTTAGATTTTCTTAGGAACTCATCATGTTGTAAAATAGTGCTGGAGTCTAAAAATAATAATACTCGTCAGTCCCAAATTACTTGAACGGATGTAGTACTTTTTTACTTAGAGTGCAACCAAAAAACCATTAAAAATTGAAGTTTCACAAACTTTACGGAACGGAGGAAGTATCACTTTGTTATATACCTACTGCCAAACTACTCTCTCCGTCCGAACAACAAAATTTCATGTTTAAATAAACACCCATGTCTTCGCATCTAGAATTTAGTAAAAAAAGAAACTTTAAAACATGAACGATAGTAGGGTCGTATTGAAAAGCAATAGTAAAAAAAAAAAAAAAAAACTTTACATTTTGGATTGAAAGGGCTTAAACAAATAGCATGACAGAATCAACTTATATTCATAAATTTTCCACAAGAATGATGTGCTAGAGAAATTGGACAGGAACAACGCAATTAAAACCCAACTAAAAAAAACAGATTAAAATGGAAAAGAAAATAAATATTCGCATCATCCAAATCTGAGTAATCTACTTATAAATATGAAATAAGAAGGCTATAATGTAACCATTAAACATCACTCTTATGAATTGAAAAATAAGAAAAATAAAACCATACACTCCTCGCCCACGAATTGGCTGATAAGGTTCATCATATGCATCACTTTAAGAATGTTTCACTTACATTATACCAGAAGAAGGAACTCCAGAACATTTTGATTAGATTCATTGTAGAAGGGGAGTTGATGCTGGAACATTAACTGGGCCGGCAGGTGGAGACAACATCCCAGTCTTGGCTTTGGCACATGATGTTATAATACCTAACAGTCCCTCTAATGCTGCTTATCATTCATTCAGTTCAAACAGATCTCCCATTGGTGTAAAAAAAGTACTTTCGACACAATTTACAACCTTGCTTCTTTCTTATGGCTCATGACCACAGAAATCAACCTTGGAAAAACCTAAACCCCATAAAATCATGAAGATGCCTAATGAAGTATAATGTAAACCTTGACTGCAAGCTTAATTATCGTCTCCAATGCGCATATGCTCATATTAGAGAAATTAAATGGCAAAAATATTAAAGTTGGTCTAATTGCATCATTCAAATCAGAGTAATTTACTTCTAAATACGAAATAAAAAAGCTATAAGGAAACCATTAAAAATCACTCTTCTGAATAGTTGCAAGCCATGGCTGCAGAGAACGAAAACCTAATTTCATTTTGGGACAAAGGGACATTAGCTATTTCAAAACATATTGGATCATCGAAGAAACACTAACGAAAGGGGGGGGGGGGTTAAAAATGGGAGAGTAGAAGTAGCTGTTTGGTTTCAAAAAGTGAGTTTTCATGTATTAGTCAAATAGTTTCCCATCGCAGTGGAAAAGAAAGTTGAGGTTTGATTAGGGACTCAAATGAACCCATGTAACCATTAAACATCACTCTGCGTGTTTGAAAGAGCAAAACCTATGCATTGAATAAAGCAAAATGAACTAAATAAGGTTTACCATATACTTAATCATCAATTCATCCAAACATAAGGGTTCATTATCTTGTTTGTTGATAGTGTAAAAGAAAGAGGAAAAAGTATGTGTGGTTCAATTACCCTCATGACCGAGGGTGCTAGTGTACAGAGTTAAAAAAAAATGAATAATAAAAAAAAAGGCCTGTGCTTCAAATTTGACTAATCTTTACACCACATAAACTAAATTTCTGCTGTCTTCTTATTTATAATATAGTCGCCAAGTTGCTGGTGACTCGGTTGCAAAACCATCGACCTGGATGTGGGGATTGGGATTGGCTGCTAACTGCTACCAAGCTTAGAAACGTAGATATTAAAGGAAATTCTATAATAAAATCCATAAAACTTTAATCAATATGAACAAAAAAAATTAGATGAATAGCACAATTCAAAAAAACATTGAGAGGCAGAAAATATAAAAAAGAGATTAGGACGATAACATACGTCAAGGAATTGAGAATGCCAATTCCCCACATCTCTCTCATTCTGTCAACCCTCCAGATTCCAAAAGGGGGAGGGGGGAATCCCAAACCCAGATCAAATTACGATTTGTAAGAGAAGGTAACCAACTTCTATTTTTTGCCTAAAAGATCATCTTTAATGCTTAAAAATGAACAACTATCTTTTTGAATCAAAAGAGTTTAAAACACTAAATAAATTTAAAAAATATGAAAATAAGGGGAATGAAAGCTACATGTACCATGCATTCTCTACCAGCATATGTGCATCGGCTTCAACCTCCTCCTCGTACTCATCTTCTTCTATATCTGATTCTGTCCCTGACCTTCTGTTTCGAAATCAGAGACCCTAGAGTCAAGTCTCCTTACCTGAAGTTGTGGGTTATTTAACCACCAAAAAAGAAAAAAAAAAAACTCAGACAATATGAAGAAGAGTGCCTGTCATGACTGTGGCAAAATTAGGGCTTGGGGAGACTGGAATAACAAAATTTATAAAATCAGAAACCCCATCAATTAAATGTTGGCCAAAACAATTGAGATGAACGTACGTGAGATAGAGCGCAGGTGAGGTCGAGGAGAAACGTCCGGAGAAGATTGTCGGAGAATGAGGCTTAACAATAGAAAAAAGAGGAATCAGAAGATGAAGGGAGTTTTCCCCAACTGAGAAGCCTGATTGGGTTTGACGGAGCTTCGTCATCGACTTGGGAGTTGGAGAGGACGAAGAACGGCAAGAGGTTAACGTCGGAGAGAGACGTCGTGGGAGGGAGAGGAAATTTAGGCCGCAAGCTAAGAGGTGGTTACCGTGCCGGTTGGCACAGTAATAGTATGACGGTATAAAAACGATTATAGTATGAAAATGGGAGATGACGACATATAAGAGGGTGCTAAGAGTGATAAATAAGTATCAAGCAGAATACTTGCTAAATACCAAATTGCAAGAGTAGAAGTCAACTCTGTGAAAATCCCAACCAAAAATAGGACTACAAATATGGAGTATAAGATCAAAAGGAGAATGCTGAACTATCATAAACGATGCCATTAACAAAACCATTATCAAGATTGTGGTAGACATTTTTTGGGATGGAGGGAGTAAGTGTTGAACTATGCCTTGAACTCTGAGTGTAGGGAGTAAGTATTAAACTATACCCGGTAACCTTTGCTTTGATTAGTACATTCATATGTTTCACATAAAATAGAAAACCTTCACTGTAGCATACATCACCTGTTCTTAACCATCCGTCATAAACTACATTAACCTGCACTGCTGCACACCGTAAGTTTGTGCACAAATCCCTAATCTTTTCCTTTTCAGCATTCACCAAGAAAAGTACTCTTATTTCAAAAGATCAAACCTATCATAGACAATAACTTGATAATTCTAATTAACGCATGCCAATGCATGTTAACATCAAGAGAAAATAAAATATGGTTTTTACCGTTCTTTATGAAGGGTCCCTTGACCCATAGTTTGCCTCGCTTGAGGGGAGGCAAGATCAACTATCCTTGCTTCACAATCCGGTATAAGCTTGCTTCTCCTTGCTTCCAATCATCTTGTGATAATCTATTTCATTAGTTTGTCGGGCAACTGAATTCAGTCTTTGTATCAATTACTTTGATTTGCAACAATGGTGGTTGCGCCACGGACATTGATGCATCAATCAAGATGGACACTCATCTTTCATCACAACCACATCTGCAACCAACACTCTCTTACCCTCTATGTACTTAACCTCACCCTGCCAAGTAAAATGAAGGCATACATTTGTTAGAGGAGACAAAATTCACATTTTCACAAACTATTAAAAAAAAATGTTTATTAGAAACTAAATCAAGAATGGCATTGACTGCAATTTTTATGACTTTGAGAAAGCAAATACATTTATGTAAATTATTCTAGGGCTGGAAAATATGGAGTAGTTATGCAGTACTTCTTTATTTAGAGGAGCAACCATGGTGATTAGCCATTACATGAAGTTTAACTTCTGGCGGCCCGAGGCCGAGAACGGCTGTTCAACTACAAAAAATGAGTCGGTCGCAGAATCCGAAAATGAGAGGTATTGGGAGAGCTGGGTAGAGAGACTTTGAACTCTTTCGCAACTAAAGTGTGAGTAAAGTAAATATTACATAAGGCATTTAAGTACATTTAAGTACAGCAAATATTACAGAAGGCATTTCAATTAGTTCATAGAAAAAAATAAAGGAATTTGATTTCAATCCGAACTGATCAACATTTGAATAATCTAATAACTGATTTTTTTAAACAATCTGAAATTATCGAAATGAAACCAAATCACAGATGAATAATCTCCAAAACTAAATTGCACACCAGTCAAATTTCAAACCCAAATTTCCACTTCCGTGTGAATGTGAGAAAGATACAAGGAAAGAGCAGAAGAGAAAAAAGAAGAAAGAAAACAATTTTACTTGTAGCTGCAAAAGAATAACCGGTGTAGAGTGAATTCCATTTTAATCTGCAAGAAGACTTCAAAGAAGACTGACCAAAGGGCAGATAAAACTAAACGTGTGGGTTAACTTAACGGGGATAAGAAGTGCTTGGCCCGCTTCCAGGATCAACTTGCCGATTCAGATGACAGATGACAATGGCAATTAGGAAGGCGATGGATCTTTTGAGGGAGAGAAAACTGGCAATTGGGGGATAGACGCGATGAGGTAGAGGAAACCGGCAGCAACCGCTCCATTGATTGTCGCCGGATGAGAGCAGTTACCAATCAATCTGAGCCGCTCTTTATCCCAAGTTAAGAGGCAGTAATTCCTGTGCTGTATTGTATTATAGATTTTTTTTTTATTAATTTGAAAATTGAATATTTTGTTTGAGAAAAACAGGAAAATAAATCTTGTGTTTTTTATTTTTTGTGTCATTATATTAGTAAGAATATATAAAAAAATACATTTATTTAATAAGGAAAACTAACTTTAATATAAATATATGCAAATACTAAATAAATCATTAAAATTGAACTTTTTTAAGTATAATGTCCACAATGAAATAATTGAATTTTAGTATGAAAAAAATATATATAGTAAAATTGAAGTCATTAATTTTGTACCTACAACTTGTTGAATCAAGTAATAATGTTTTCTAAACCTATCAATTGATAATGTTGAATAAAGTTAACCATTATGACTACCAATAACACTAATTTATTAATTTTCTTAACGCATCTAGTATTTTGTGAATACCATATTTAATTTTTTAAATATATATATATATATATATATATATATATATATATATATATATATATGACAAAAACTTGTGTGCACACATGCATGATCCATCTCATCCATGAGACGGGTCGGTTTTTGACCCGCCCGCCCGACCCACGAACCGACTCCAGGACTCAAGGGTCGAACCTGCCACGTGGCAGCATCTCATAGGCCCAAAATTTTTTATTTATTATAATTTTTTTTTTTGCTTTTTTTTAAATTTTTATATTTTTTTTTTGGGTTTTTTTCGGTTTGTCAAAAGTAATAGTTACTATAACTTAATGTAATGATTGTATTCATATAAAGTAACAGTTTGTATACATAAAAGTAATACATATATACAGAAAAGTAACAGTGTTTTTTTCTATGTTTTCTTCGTTTTCCAAAAGTAATACTTATTAAAACTAAAATGTAACGAACGTGTTACTTATATGTAATAATGTTTATACATAATTGTAACACATATGTATAGAAAAAGTAATAATTCAACCATTTACATTTTTAGAGCTAAAATCACTTGATTAGTGTTACATGTAAAAGTATTACATTATCTATAGAAATATGTATAATTTCTTTTATTAAAGTGTTACATTTACTTGTACAAACAATTACATTCATATATGAGTTGTTACTTTTCAAATGTTACTTTCTTTCAAAAAATTAAATCAAAATACACAATATTTTACATTTTTGCAAAAGCATTATTACATTTCAGTATACATGATAATTACATTTAGATATTGTTTGGGTTACATGTAATTATAGTTAGTATTACATTTGAAAAAATGGGTAAAACGAGCTTTTGTTTTTGTAAAACAGGTGTTACGTTATCTTATGAACAATGTTACTTTATATGTATACAGTCATTACATTAAGTTATGGTAACTATTACTTTTGGTGAACGGCTGAAAAGCCGAAAAAAAATAATATAAAAACTAAAAAAAAATAAAAAAAATAAATAATTTTTTGGACCTCTGGGAGGCTGCCACGTGGCGGGTCATGCCCCATGGGTCATGGGTCGACCCGTCTCATGCATGAGACGGATCCCCTTATTCTCATGGGAGACCACCTCTATTTATATATATATATATATATATATATAAATACATAGGATGATGCTCAAATGAGAACCAAAATAAAATGAGAACCGTGAGAAGCAAGCATCACCATAGGATTAGATACAAAATTAAGGGTCCAGATTATAGATACAGTGGATACAGTAGCTAATATTCAAAATACACTTGGATATAGTAGTTATTTAGCTAATGTATCTATAATCTGGACCCTTGATTTTGTATCTAATCCAATGGTTATGCTTGATTCTCGCGATTCTCATTTTAAATGGTTCTCATTGGAGCGAGACCCTATATATATATATATATATGCATACGCATATGTATGTGTGTGTGTGTATGCATGTATATATCAATTCTTTTTTCGTTTTGTTTTGTAGTCCTAAAACAAGATTCATGACCAACCATTCAACAACTCTAAATAGCTGATCGAGACTCCAAAGACCTAACAGCTAAGACTCTACTTTTAAAAGCTAAGACTGTTCACAGTAAACAACCAAGCCATCAAGTCTGAAATCTCATAAGGAAATATTCCAATGATTGAAAGATCATTCAATCATCATGAAGACATAAATGCAAATAGCATGGAGCACCTGAACATCGACAACAAGCCAGCAATTTAAGGCCTGACAACTTGTCAGTCAAACTTTGTCAAAACCAGTCAAAACATTCATTTACTTCCCTGCATCCTTTGTCCCCAACGGCTATATGCCACCCCTAAATGATAATTCACACTTGAATAAAGTAAAAGTGCAAAGGTTAAATAACTCTTGTCTGTTCATACATAAGAGATAGCTGACTTTCGACAAAGATAGTCGACATCAGCTAAAGGACATAACTTCCCACCTCAGCTTTTAATCAACAGTAAAACTGACACATTTATACTATTCATTAGTCAAAGATAGCAGAAGATGAATCTCTATGCCCAAAGATTTGAAGACCGTTGGAAACCAACTCATACATGTATAAAGACCTATATATACTGTTAGAACCTAAGTTTCTAAACAAGTGTTTTGACAAATAATTAAGCAAGGATTATCAAACTCTGTTAAATGTAAAACATTTAACTCTCAAACAACATCTCTTCAATACAAGATAAGTCCTGACAGTCAATGAAGAAGTCACAAAAAAGATTGCTTATTCACAGTCCAAAGATCAACTCAAAACATGTCTACTATCAGGTCCACTATCTTCATTTTCGCAACCATAGCGGGATAGTAGACCTCAGCAAAGATAATATAACTCATCCAATTCAAGATCTCAGTCTACCATATGCTAGCTCATAATTTAAGTCAAAGTTAAACTGACAATGACACTGTTCATGAAATACTGTTCCAGTAAAGATAGTAGACTGACAAAATGGCAAGCCCAAGATGCTCAAGACCGTTGGAACCCAACGGATACAAAGTGAAGACCTATAAAAGGAGCATTCATCAATTGAAGAAAGAACACCTTCTTGCCATAAAAAACAAGACATAAGCTTTTAAGCAAATCAGTTGTAAAGCACAATTAAACTTATAAATCTGTGCTAAATAGATAAGATTAATAGAGATCTCACATAGCTAATTAGAGCCAACTTTGAGATCACCAAAACCTTCACTTTTGTGAAATCTTTTTTCTTTTTCATTTTGGTGTTTTGCAAGTTAGTGAGGCTAATTAGGTTGAAAAATTCTGAGGAAATTTTCCTTGCAATTTATTGTAATTACTTGACGAAGGATTATAGTGGATTGCTCTTCACTGTTGAGGACAGTGAAGCGTGGATGTAGGATGGTTGCAATACTCTAAACCACGTTATATCGTTGTGTTTGTCTCTCTATCTTATACACATATACACACACATTTCACCTGTCATTTACTGTCATTTACTCATTCATTTCTTCTATCATTTCATAACTTATTCCGCTGCAAAACTCACCTCACACGCTTTGCACCTCAAGATAGTCGACCTGCCATTCACTGATAGTAGACCTCTTGTAAACTAATAATTTTATCTGTTTAAGTGCATTAGTGAAACAGGTTCTTTCAATTGGCACCAGAGCTAGTTTCTAAGAGACTTTAGTGTCTTCAAGCTTAACATCTTGTGAAGAATCCAGGAACAACAACCATCATGCCTCAACCAAGAAGAAACAATGAGAAAGACATTCCACATGTTGATGACTGTGGATCCTTTGAAATATTTGCCTCTAAAATTAAGACTTACCTTGATGCCAACAGTGTATGGAACAGGTTTGTTCTTCATGAAGAGGTTGGAATACCCACTCAACCTGGCACAAATGGTGGAGAGCTTAAGTACAAAACTCCAGATCAATGGAGTGAAACTAAAACACTTAATAACAGCTAATCAAAAAGTTAAAAACATTTTACAAAAAAGTGTTAATGACTCTTCAGCCCAAGAAATTAGAAAAGTTGAAACTGCTAAAGAAGCTTGAGATATAATCAAAATCAAGTATACCAAACACACCAGTGTTAGAGAACAAAACTTATATAACCTCTTAAGGAAACTTGACAATTTTAAATTTGCCACTGGGGAAAGAGTTAGTGCTGCAAAAGACAGATTTGAAGACCTCCTCAAACAATTGTCAGATCATGGTAAAAAAATTGGATCAACAAGACCTATGCTTGAAAATATTTCAAGTCTCCCTCAAGAATATGAAAAAGTTTGATTTACCTATAAAAGGTGAGGTATTGGATGGCCAACTATGACTGTTGAATAATACTTTGAAAAACTGGAAGCATATGAGCTTAAAGGAACTGTCAAATTACCTACCGTTGCTTCATCCCTAGCCAATGCTCACACCAAGGCTCTTGCTACTCAAGAAACCTCCAAAACATACTCACAACAAGACATTAACTCCCTAATATGCAATGTAATTCAGAAAGTCAATTTGTCCCAAAAACAAGAAGTTCAACCATTGACCCAAGAAGACATTCCCAGCTTGATCTCCATAAAATGCTATGAAACATCAAAAAAGAATGTTTGATAAAAGAAACAATGTATCTACCTCAAATCAACTTCAGACTAAAAATAAATAAGTTACTTGTTATAATTGTGAAAAGATAGGACACTACTCACAAGAGTGCCCTGAACCCAAGAAATCAAGAAATTTTTCATCTCAAAAGAAGCTATCATACTCTAAAGAAATTATACATAGCTCAAGATGTAATTGCTACAATTGTGCTAAAACCAAGAATGATGGAAAGAAGGAACAAGTTATGATACCAGACCTGTCAAAATTCAGTGATGATGAAACTAATTCCTTAGATTTAGAATATGACATGGAAGCCATGATATGTCTTATGGCAAATGAGGAACATGATTTAGAGAGTGAAGAAGAACTTGAAGCTCTTGCAGCTGCAGAAGAACTAAAAGATGTAAGTGATTTTAATTCCCTTGATCTTGAAGGCTTAAAAAATTTAGTTTGTACTTTATTCATTCAAAAGAAAAAGGAAGAATCAAGCCTTAGGGCCTTGATAACTAAAAATAATTTTCAAATGAGTTAGATAATCTGAAATCTAAAAACAAACTCTTTGAAACCCAAAACCAAGAAAAGAGGTCGTTGGGTTTAAACCACAAGAAAAACCCACCCAAAGAAGCAAAGAAAGAAAAAGAGTTGTCCAGTTCATAGGATCTAGTCTAGTCTTTTCCAAAAGTCTACTTTGGACATTGTGTTTCTCCTTCACCTAAAAGCCCCATGGGCATAGTCAATTGAGTCATTCCGAGTCTGTATGATACAAAGTTATTGAATGAAATAGTCATTTTCTTCCTATTCTCTCTAGACTTGAGACATTATTTGCAAATCACTTTTACTCTCGAAACGGCCATGCTTAATGTTATCAAATAATTGCTACATCTCCAAAATGATGAGTTGGCATCTAAGCATACTTGCCAACAATGACTCATTAAGAGATGAATGGACTCAACACACAATGAAATAATCAATACAATTAATCTTGAAACAACTAAATTTTGTGATCAAAAGATGTAAGTGAATTATCAATGGCGAAAATCTCCAATATTTTTCTCTCCCAATGGTTACATTTTTATTCCCCAAGAACACTTATATCAAAGACATCGCAAGGCAAATGCATGAAAAGGACGTTGATGCTCAAATGATTAAGTCAAAATCAAGGAAGAGGAAATGATCCGACAAGGATCCACGGGAAAGAAGAGGCCAAGCCCATGAAACTGGGGCTAACTTTCACAAAAGCCTACAAATAAAAAGGAACAAGTGAAACTGGGGCTTGCATATTTTTACTTCACAATGACCCACGATGAAGGCCAATGTAAGAAACGACCTTTCTCCATAAAAAAAGAGTAGAGAACCCAAAAGGGCGGCCTAAGCAAAACAAAGGATGTTCATAAAGAAAAGCCAATAGGGTCGAACATAAGAGGCCCACCACCTTCCTCTGCAAGGCGATGACAAAGAAAGATTCAACAAATCCGTTCTGACTTATTTAAAAGGGCATATTTCAAAAATCCTAAGAAAGTCTACATCAGATTGTTCTTCTCAACAAACAAAAGGTGTATCAACAACAACAACCTCCAAAGAACACCCGTTGCAGCTCCAACAAAAAATGGTTCATGGCCGAACTACAACGACCTGAGCTTCTCGCATTGAGGGGAACGTAGGCAACCTTCGGGTCCGATCACATCAACAAACACGGGCGCTAAATCGTGGTCCCATCAATTGACCAATCTCTGAAACACACTTCCTCATGATCTTGCCATTGATCAAACCCTAATTGTTTGATATTATGGCCTAGGCCCTTGAGAAAGGCCTTTTACGTTACATCATGATTTCATTGTTATAGAGATAACAAACTTGATTATTATATCTTTTGCATGTTTATTATAGTAATCTCCGTCCCTAGTACTTATGAAGAACTAGCATGAGTTTAAAGGATAAAAAAAATTTCACTCCATGTAACTTCAATCCATCTCATGGATTTTTGCAACTTGCATATTCTATTAGAATTTTATGGATTAACAAAAAATTAAGGTTATATCAAACACATCCTAAAGTATGTTCCTGTTAAGGAATTCTGTTTTGACATCCATTTGTCATATTTCATATTCGGAATATGGGGTCATGACAATTAGAATTCTAATATCCTTAAGCATGACAATAGGTGACAAAGTTTCATCATAATCGATATTATGAATTAATTTTACTCAATTAGTCGTTCTTTATCAATATGCACCTTGCGATCCATGTCCGTTTTCTCCAAGAAAACACATTTTCTATCATATGGTTTTAAGCCTTAGGGCAGAAGAATCAAGTTCAAAACTTGATTATCATACATGGATTGCACTTTTAGATTTCATGACTCCAAGTCATTGATCTAAATCCGGGTGGTCATTGCATCTTGATAGGTAATAGGTCAATCATTCTCAATGATATCTTCCTTATTACTTTCTATTACGAGAAATCAATATTTCTTGTTATAGATAGTATCCTATCATATATGCAAATAACTTGTGTATACTTGAACGAATTTCAACAACTCCTTGTGAAACTTTATTCAACTTCCATCATAGGTTCTATGTCATTTTCTGGGTCTCGAACTCTTTGAGATACATTTTACTCCTACTAGTTCTTTAGAGATAAAAGATTTATCTAGAAAGTGCTATTTAGAGTAACATATGATTTGTACTTTAAAGGGATGTAAAATCTTTTTGTTCAAGACAATACTTTTCGCAAAAGTGTCACATCATAAATCTTTTTGAAAGAAAACTAGGTTTTCTATCATTCAATATCTAATATGGTATATGTCGAACCTCCTTATATGAAACTCAAATTGGTGTAAGCGCAGCTGTTTTCAGCATATAATCAAGAAGATTAATTAAAGATCAATTTTGACTTATCATGAGGTGAAAAAATGTAGTTTGTAGACAATCTGTAAACTTCTGGAACAATGTCTGTACGGCTGCTAGGCAGGCGTACACCTCCAACCAATCCGTATGGTTGCTGTTTTCAGATTACGTTTTTCTTATTCTGCAGACTTTCTGCAGAATTCACATCAAGTCCATCGCTCAAATATTCATTATTTTGATTAGATCAGAGTATTTTAATACTTTTGCCATGAGTTATCGAAATACTTTCTAGCATTGTTACTTTAATGAACTACATACATCAATATGTATTAATCCAAAAGAGTACTTCCTTTCACTACTATTAGTAAGAGGTGTCTTAATCAATTTACAAGATTCACATATATCACATGATTCAAAATCATATGAATTTAAAAGTCCGTCCCATAGAATTTTAGATATATGTTTCTTATCATTTGATTAAGACTTTAATGCTATAAGAATGTAACGCTTACATCCTTATATTTAAATTTCCATTATTTATATTATACTTATTTATTTTGTTCTTCCAAGATAAGGATATAAAGTCCCATTATATGATTAGCAATACAATAAAGAAAATCATATTTAATGGAGCACTTTCTTATTCAAAATAAAAAATATCCATTATCTTGTTATGACAAAACCAAAATAATATTTCTACTTAAAGTAGGAACATAATACCATTTGTTCAAAACAAACATGAACCTACTAGGTAAAGACAATTCGCAAGTCCCTATGATTAATATTGCAACCTTTGCATCGTTATCAACACATAGGTTAATCTTTGCCTTTCTTTAAGTAGTCTTTCTATTTCTAAAGTTTTATACATTTATACAAATGTGAGATCCATATCCGGTATCTAATACCCAAGAACTTAGATCTAGAAGATTAACATAAATGCTTGAAGCGGTAGTCCTACTACCTTTTTTTTTTATCTTTTAATTCAAATTGTAATTTCTCTAGTGGTCAATCTTATTGCCATGGTAGCAATTACATCCTTTGGATTTTAGGTTTTAGCGCCACAAATATTTTCTTTAGGCTTGACAACTCTTGTCTTGCCTTTATCTTAAATCCTTGTCCTTTTTAACCTTTAGAGTTTGAGAAGGTTTCCATTTGATATTAAGACTAGCATTTTAAACATCAAATGTCACTTATGAATTAATATCAAGTTCGATTGTTGGTTCCAAACTAACTTGATAACCAAGCCTTTTAAGTTAATTAATATGTCTCTTCATGTTCAAAATATACGAACTTATTAACATACCTTTCAGTCATCACATGAATGTTAGACTCTAATCAATCTCAAACTTTTCTTGCCTTTCTTTCTTGTAGGAACGCTTCCTACGTGATTGCTTATCACATAAGCATCCATATGTTTTAGATACTTCTCAAGTTCCAAACATATGGTAGTAAGTAATAAGACAATTAACATCTATAGAATCATCCACATGTTTCTAATCAATGTCTTTGTCCGTTCTAAAGGCATTAGGTTTCTTAGGAATAAGATTTATAAAGAATGCATAACTTCCGATATTGCTTTAGAACAGTTCTTAAGCTAATGACTAAGTCAAAGAAGTTAATCTTATTCTCTTTAAGTGGAGTATATCGCAGTAATTAAACATGATTAAAGTTTAAAACATTCTACACAAATATGTAAATAAATATACACCTATATTCATACCATTATCATTTATAGATATTTAATGTATTTTATAAATACTCCCACTAAATTATACACCTTCAAATACAATGATTGTATAATATAATTTATGTGGGCTAAGATCCATATTTCACTTGATCTTACGTCCGCGAGGGAAAGATGCATAAAACCAAGCTATTTAGGTAGATAACTCCTTATCAATCACATCGTATGTGACTCTTAAATCATTTATGGGATTCTTTGGACATCTTATGTCAAAAACATGTTTTAATCTCATCTGTGCCTTAGGTCCATAACTGTTATGATAGCCTAATTAAATCAAACCATTTTAAATGCATAAGAACCACTATTTCACTCATCTTGCTCATACAAACATAAAATTAATGCGTCTCGCGATGGTTAGAGCCCGATAAAACTACACGTGTACTTACAAGTGTTTTAATCATGGGTTAGCACAAGACTTAAAATTTGTGAAGGTTTATCTACATAGAGACATGAATCATATGTTTAATTATGTCAAACATAATATGATATAGTTTTTGCATAAAAGATGTCAACTAATGAAATTAATTAACAGAAACAAAATCTTGTGATTTAATTATGTGGCAAAATAATGGGGACGGATTCTAAATTCTTTGTAAACAATTTACAGATTGGATATTTCATCTGTGTTTCCAAAAATAAGGCGTAAGCCTGGCATTGGCCCTTACGATGAATCAATCCAAAGTTAGTTTCCTTCTCTGCAAACAATTGGAACTTTGTTCATATATAGGGATAAATTCTGAAACTTTTGAATCCGCAAAACATCTATAAATTGAGAATACAAAACGTACGGCCAAAACTAAGCCATAAGGCAACCACAATTCCGTACTAAAATCAAGAAACCAAGAGAATCTTCCATACGGCCGAAACTAAGCCTATGAGGCAACCACAATTTCGTATGGAACGATAACTTTTTTTCGAGATCCTTTATTGTCTCATCAATTTATAGACTACGACAATCCTGAACTCTTCAGAATTCTGATTTCTGCAATTTTCTGGATTAAATCATATTTCAGGAAACACAATTTAAAAAACCTGCCATCTGAAACCAGATTCAATTCCTAATTCGAATTCTGTAAACGATTCACAGAACAATCAGAAAACCAGAAAACAAAACAAATCTGCCGGGAAACCTTAGGGTGCCGTACAGCTGTCTAGGAGGCGTATGCCTCCTGGGGCGTCGTACGGTGCGCCGTCCCAGATTTCCAGAATTTTTAAATTCGATCGATCACAATATCGTGTTCATGCATTAATCAGATTAAACAAACACGAATTTACAGACTACGAATTTAAATAGATCTAATCAATATCATGAATAAACAATTTATTACATATACAAATTAGATCTAAATTATCAATACATATAATCCAATTATTGATTGATAACCCTAACATGTAATTATTCACATGGATCTCATCAATATAACAATCACATAATCACCATATACATGCTCATAAACCCTAATCACATATTCATCTTATTATCATGCAAATCATATAATCAAATTAAATAATTAAAACATGGTATATGTATTAAGATAATAAAAAATGAACGGGACTCTGATACCACTGTTGGGTTTTGATGCATCATGTTCAGCGGAATAAACATATGAAATCAAACACCCATGAGCCCGGATCCGTCCATGTTGATTAAATTAAATACAAGATGAAAGAAACTAACCCTTGAAGACCGCATCCATGAACACGGAATTTAAGGTGCTAAAGCAAACACCCTCTATCGGTATCCACACGTCGAACGGACTCAAAAACACCTTCTTGATGCGACTGCTAGATCTAAAGGCTTGATGAAGAAACGCTTTCTTCACAGGAATTATCTTGCTCCTTCGATTATTGAATTTGATGATCATAGATCTTAAATTAATAATCCTACCTCTCTATATTTTAATGTTGCATAAACAATTGACATAGGTTTCCAAAACCTAGGTTAACCATGGGGTTAGGGGCTGTAAAACCCGACACTCCTTTTTTTATATGAGAGGTTTGACCTAATTCCTTTTGGACCCGGGATTCCTTTTCCAAGAAGAAAACTGCAGAATCTAGCCAGGTACGGAGGGGGAGCCGTACTCCTCCTGTCCAGCCGTACGGTGACAGTGCAGAATCCCAGATTTTTCCAGCTTTTTCAATCCGTTCTATTCTTTGTGACCTAATAGGATTATACTAAATTGGCAACGAGTCTGAACCATTCAGAACCCGTAAGTTATAAGCGGACTCTAGCAAGCCATTATGACTACCCAAATAGTATAACTTTGAAAGTACAAAGTTACCTTATAGAACATATCACTTTGTCACGCGATATCATATTGGACATAAGTCATGGTCCAAGTCAACTTATATTTTACAATGCTTTCTCGATCTTGAGTAGATTGATATTAGCAAATGACATTGAACATATCAATTCATTTGGGCATGGGCATACACTATCATCAATCTTATTCATCGAGTGGCCAAGCAGATATCTCTCTTGAGAGAGGGACAATCCCATCTTGACTTATCATTCTTCCCTACAAGAATCTGATTTTGCCAATCGTAGCCTTTATAACTACCCGGTTATGGGTAGCGTTTGAGTACTTCAAACATAATGTTCATCATGTGAAAGACCATGATAATCTCAGGTCTAAGGATTCAAATGGTATGACTATTATGAGATTTAATTATGACATTTGACCATGACATAAATTTCATAACGGGTCTATCCAGTACCTTGTTCTCCAACAAGTGCCCACAAGTTTAATCCGCATCCTATGCACCATAATCATCATATGATTATCCATTAAACTCATGCTAGGTATTCATAAGTGCTAGGGACAATGATTATTATAAAAAACATGCCAAAGATATAATAATCGGGTTTGTTATCTCTATAACAATGAAGCTATGATGTAACGTATAGGCCTTTCTGAAGGGCCTAGGGTAAAATATCCAACAGTAACCACCTCTAGTTCTCCAATGAACTTTTTAATCCAAACAACCTCTTTAGCAGCATCGGATGCAACTATTTACTCAGCTTCAGTTGTAGAATCAGCTACGGTACACTGCTTAGAACTCTTCCAGCTTACAGCACCACCATTCAGCATAAACACAAATCTAGATTGCGATCTTGAATCATCCCTGTCGGTTTGGAAGCTTGCATCCGTGTAATCATTTACAACGAGATCATCTTCTATACCTCTATATATCATGAACGAATCTTTAGTCCTTCGCAAGTACTTAATAATTATCTTGACAGCAATCCAGTGACTCTCACCAAGATCCGATTGGTACCTACTCTTCATGCTCAAAGCATAAGAGACATCGGGTCTAGTACATATTATAGAATACATGATGGATTCAATTTCCGAAGCATATGGGATTCCATTCATTCTCTCACGCTCATCAGTTGTCTTAGGACACTGATTCTTTCTAAGAGTTATGCCATGTGCAACTAGCAAATTTCCTCTCTTAGAGTTTTCCATGCGGAATCTCTTAAAAACTTTGTCAATATATGTACTTTGACTTAAACCAATCAACTTCTTAGATCTATCACGATAGATCTTTATGCCAAGAATGTAAGCGGCTTCTCCTATATCTTTCATTAAGAAACACTTTCATAACCAAGTCTTTACAGACTGCAGTGCAGGAATGCCATTTCCTATGAGCAATATGTCATCAACATATAACACTAGAAATAATACTACGCTCCCACTAATTTTTTTGTATATACAAGGTTCATCTTCATTATTAATGAAGCCAAACTCTTTGAACGATTCATAAAATCAAAGATTCCAACTCCTAGAGGCTTGCTTCAATCCATAGATGCATCTTTGCAATTTGCATACTTTATTAGAATTTTCTGGATTTACAAAACCTTCAGGTTGTGTCATATACACATCCTCAAGTAAGTTCCCATTAAGGAACGCTGTTTTGAGATCCATTTTCCATATCTCATGGTCATAATATGCGGCTATGGCAATTAAAATCCTTATAGACTTGATCGTTACTACGGGTGAAAAGGTTTCATCATATTCAATACCATGAATCTGCATATAGCCTTTCGCTACAAGTCTAGCTTTATAAGTATGCACCTTTCCATCCATGTCAGTTTTCCTTCTGAAAACCCATTTTCATCCTATGGTTTTTACACTTTTGGGTGCATCTATTAAGTTCCAAACTTTATTATCATACATTGACTTGATTTCAGATTCCATGGCTCCAAGCCATGGAATCTGAATCAGGAGTTGTCATCGCTTCTTGGTAGGAAGTAGGTTCTGTTGGGTTTTGAGGGCCTTGCGCAGCGGAAGACGGCAATAAAATCAACAAAACCCTAAACCCCAAGATCCATTCATGATGATTAAATTAATAGCAAGATGAATTTAGAATACTAACCGTAGTTGTGCATTTAAAATTTTTGGATCTTTAAATCTACAAGTCTTCAAGATTTAGATTTGATCTCCTCGTTCTTCGCGTTCTTCGGATCAAGATCACAGGAACATAAACTTGAGATGCTAAAGCAAGCACCCTCTATGTTTATCCACACGCGAATGAATATCTAGAACCATTCTAGATCTGCATAGCTAGATCCCATCATTAGAAAACACACGTTTCTAATCTTCAAAGGCTATATGAATATTATGCGTTCTTGATCTTTGATTCTCAATATTAGATCAAGAATTATATTTCTCAAACATATTGGGCTGCATTAGTTTAATGGCTGGTGAAAAAATGTATTTATAGTCCCTAGTCATTAAACCTTAATGACCTAGAAGAGCTAAATCCCGTCACCCAATTAAATTGCACAAAATTTGGCCCCAGGAACTCTGGCACGGTCATGCTCACAAAGTGGAATGGCCATGCCACTTGGTGCGAGCAAGACCTGCCCAAGTCGAAAACTAAAGTTTCAACTGAGTTACAATTTGGCTTCCAACGTTTCATATGTGGCAATTTAACTTACAATGTTTACATTTTGTGGTAAAACGACTTAAAAGTGGATGGACGTTAAGTTTTTTGGTTTGACCGGATCTCACGTGCTACTCACATGATTTTTTGTGGACAAAATTGTCATTTATCCTTACCCATGCCTCGCACGTGGTTCTCCATCCGGGTATGAAAAGGATTTAGGTCGTCATTTGAAATCGATTAAGGAAACCGCCGGATCACCACAATCAACGTCTCTCCGATCATTATAGCTGCCGTCACTAGGTTTCTGATGAAATCTTGTTTGAACGATAGCTTTCGATCTTGGATCAGACGGCCTTTGGTGAACGCTGGACGAGCTAGCCGGCGGCGGTGGAGGTGCGGAATCTGATGACGGAACCACCTGAATATCTCCGTCCTCCTCAACATCACCGTCACTATCTCCCTCATCTTCGCCGTCGTCGTCATCGTCACTATCAATTTCCTCATCATTACCTCCTTCACTCTCTTCCCGGCCAACAGAATTCTCACACACCGCTCGCACACCGAAATCGTCCGTCCAATTGATGAAGCTAATTTGTGTTGGGACTGTGATTTCAAGGTTCATTCGGCTAATTTTTTAGTTGCTAAGCATTTGAGGAATCTTTTGTGCCATGTCTGCTAGTCTCCGATGCCGTGAAAGAGCCTGTAATGGTGTTTGGGTTATGAAAAGGCGATGCCAAACGATTTTCAATTACCCGGCCGGAGAACCACATGCGAGGCATGGGTAAGGAGAAATGACAATTTTATCCACAAAAAATCATGTGAGTTGCATGTGAGATCCGGTCAAGCCAAAAAACTTAACGTCCATCCACTTTTAAGTCGTTTTGCCACAAAATATAAACATTGTAAGTTAAATTGCCACATATGAAACGTTGGAAGCCAAATTGCAACTCAGTTGAAACTTTAGTATACTAATGTGCCATTTGCCCAATGTATAGTTACATGTTTAGGAGGTAATATCATTGCTGATATTTGTCTCATAATATATGTGCATACAATTCAGAGCAACCTTTCTTGTTGATATCTCACTAACTGGAATCATGTCTAGGAGATTATTTTCCCATTCAGTTTTATTTCTTATCTGCTGGAAGTCTAGAATGATATACTGCAATTCTGTATAGTTTGAGAAACAGATGCCATCAATTTAGAGCAATCTTTCTTGTTTATATATTCTTCATTTTTGCAATTTCCTGATAGTTTCCATACTTTTTATGAATTTTTATTCTATTCCTGATTGAGTGTGTTGGAGCATCATTTAGCTTTTTTTTTTTATTTTAGTTCATTTCTCTTACGGGCTATATTAATCTTAATCAGGATAAGTCATGGCGAGTACACTAGATGGTTGCTAATCAGGTATATGAGCTATGTGAAGATGTGGCTCTTGAGCCTAACAGGTGTGTATTTCGCATAAAAGTTTACGGGCTATATTCTTAATCATCAAAGTAAATAAGACTTGACTTCAGTCATTTAAGTTGTTCCTCTCTACTTCTGTACAGGAAAATCATGGTGAACAGTTTCCTGCTAGAAGACTCCAGAGATCAATCGTGCACTTTCTCAGCGAAGGAAGAAGTGAGGGTATTCTTTAAAAAATGAGTAAAAAAATAGTTGATTTGATTCCTTTATGGTGGTGGTTGTTGATAGTTTAAATCGATTCTAAATTATGTATATTAGTGAAAGAGCAATAGCACCTTGATTCTTGATTCGTATATGGTGGTTGTTGATAGTTTAAATCGATTCTAAATTATGTATCTTAGTGAAAGAGCAGTATAGAACTTATGAATTTTCTGGAGCTTGTTTATGTGGAGTAGTTCTAAGAAAGAGGGAAAAATTGATCTGGCAGGATTTTTTTAAAAATAAATTAAAAATACCACAACGTTTTCTGGGAATGTTGTAAACGTTTTTTTAGCTCTAGTACAACGTTTTACAAAACGTTGCAACACAAATTACTACGTTTGGGGAAACGTTGTACTCATTCATTGTTTTACAACGTTTGGGGAAACATTGTACTCATTGTATTACAACGTTTTTGGAAACGTTGTAAACATTGTAGTACAACGTTTAAAAAACATTGTAGAACATTTATAACAACAATCTCTTAAACGTTGTCTTCACTTTATGACAACGTGCTCCCAACGTGGTCGTAATGTGATGTCACAACGTTTTAAACGTTGTGAAAAACGTGTACTACAACATTTATTTAGCGTTGTAATAATCTAGGACCTATTACAACGTCACCTGTCACAACGTTTACACAATGTTGTAAAATGTCTATACAACGTTTTTTAAACGTTGTTAATGAGTGTTTTTGTTGTAGTGACAGTGCATTGCTCTTCACTGCTGAGGACAGTGAGGCATGGATGTAGGAGAGTTGATTTACTCCGAACCACGTTATATCGTTGTGTTTGTTCTTCTCTCTTATACACCTTTTACACACATCACACTAACTACTTCTCCTTACATTTCTCCTTTTTACTTATAATAATTCCGGTGCAAAACTCAACATACACACACTGCACTTTCAAGGATAGTAGACCTCTTGTGAAGTAATAGTTAAACTTGTTTAAGTGCATCAGTTACAACAAGTCCTTTCCATAATCAAATTACGTTTTCATGTAATTAAATTTCATCAAATTTAAATAATATGTTAAAATAAATTACATGTTATTAGCTGCACCGACTAGTGCCGCATCTGCACACGCGCACTTACTATCACCTTGATGCGGAGGAAATTAACTATTGAACTCTTTCTACGGGAAATTGTTAGAACACGCCTATGCTTGCTTAAAAGTTTCACAAGACCAGAATACCTAAGAAATAATATTGATAAAATTTTCACTATCGTGGGCTCCAAGAGAGTATTTATAGTGTAAAAGCGACATTTTCCGCCTTTCCACTTCACATTTTTCCTAAAATTTCTGAAGTCTACATCTTGATCAGAAATAAATCAACATAACTCCTCAATACTATGAAGAGAAATACTTCAGTAAATAATAACACTCAAGAGGTGCTAAGTGTAAATAATACAAACAGTAAGGGTACTTGAGTATCATGGTTAGTTGTAACTCAGTTAGTTGAGTTTGTTAGAAGTGGAGCGTGTGTTTGTTAGAAGTGGAGCGTATGTTTGTTATATCAGTTACAATGTGTATGTATATACGTATATGTCTGTATGGTGTACAGTATAGATAGTGGGTGAGTCTCTGTACTGAATACAAAATTATTACAATGAATACATACAACAGTTCTTCTTCATTCAACTTTCTCTCTCTTATTCTCTAATATGGTATCAGATGAACACGATCTTCCGCATCAAAAAATTTCTTCTGTAAATTCAACTCCTTGAAATTGATTCATTCATGGCGATTGATTCGACCTCCGATTCGGATCTGGATACAAATCACAACAATTCACCAATTGATGAATACGAGATTGCAGAGGTGAAACTGCAACTCAATCCCGCTCATCCTCTATACATTCATCCCAACGATCATCCTGGCATGATTCTCATCACTGAAGTCCTCACTGACCTCAATTATAACGCATAGAGGAGAGCAATGACTGTTGCTTTGTCCTCAAAGATGAAATTAGGGCTTGTTCTTGGTCTAAACAAACCTCCGAGTCCCCAATCCAAATATCTTCTTCATTGGGATCGATGTAACAACATGTTAATTAGCTGGATTTTGAATACGATTTCGCCTGACATACGATCAAGTGTGGTGTATCTTCCTACTGCTCATGCAATTTGGAAGGATTTGGAATGTCGCTTCACACAAGGTAATGCTCCGCAAATTTTTCAGATAAGGAAAGAGATGATTTCATTGATTCAAGGAAATTTGGCTGTTTCAGCATATTTCACAAAATTTCGCACTATTTGGGATGAACTAACCAATTTAAGTTGCTTGCCTAAGTGTGCTTGTCATTGTGTTTATGGTGCAAATAAACTGGTTGAAGATTATGATAATGTTCAGAAGTTAGTTCAATTTCTTATGGGCTTGAATGAGTGTTTCTCCTCTATTAGAGGGAACATTCTCACTATGAGTCCTCTTCCTAGCATAAGTCAAGCCTTGTCCATGATCATTCAAGATGAGAAGATGCGATCATGCTCTGAAATGAATAATCGTCAGATCTCTCTGCATGATTCATCTACTGCACTGCTTTCCAAGACCACTTCTGGAAATAGAGCACCAGTTTATCCACGGAAAAGTGACCGATCTGTTCCAAAATCCAGTTTATTGTGTGATCATTGTGGAGGCACAGGACACATGAAGGATACTTGTTTCTATATACATGGATTTCCTGATTGGCATAGGATTTTTGGAGTCAAACCTGATCCAAACAGGATGCCAAAGTACCAGAAATCCAAACCAATGGCTGCTGCTGCTTCTCACATTACTGCTCCTGTGAATACATCCTCTTATAATCAGCTGTTGGATCAGATGTCTATCTCTGTTGATCCAACTACCTCCACATCAGCAGGTACTCACTTATCTACTTCTAAATCCCTTGTTTCTCATGTTTTATCTCAATTTTCAATACAAAACATCAGTAATTGGATCTTAGATACTGGAGCATCTGATCATATTACATCTAATTTCTCTCTTCTCCTCAATCCTATCCCCATTCAATCCATGATTAATCTTCCAAATGGTCTCACTTCAAAAATCACTCACAAAGGTTCTCTACAACTCACAAAGGACATTATCTTATTCAATGTTCTTTATGTCCCATCTTTTAAATTCAATCTTATTTCTAGCAGCAGACTTGCTCATGATAACAATCTTTGTATTCTTTTCTATTCTACTCACTGCATCTTGCAGGACTTGGTATTGAAGACCTTGAAGGGGATTGGTAGAATGGTTGCTGGACTTTACAAATTGTTGTTACCTGTTGATAAGACTACTGTCTGTGCCTCTACTAGTTCTACTTCTTGTTCTTCCAATTTGCCTACAAATATACAACTGTGGCATCATAGACTTGGCCATTTAGCTGTTAGAAATCTCACTCATATTTCTTCTCTTCCTTGTAATACTGCCAAACATTGTACTTTTCCTATAATCTGTGATGTTTGCCATTTTGCTAAACAAACAAGAATTCCATTTCCTTTAAGTGGGAGTCATTGTCCTATTCTCTTTGGTCTCATTCATTGTGATGTGTGGGGACCCTATAAGCACACTACTTATAATTGTTGTCATTCATTTCTTACAATAGTTGATGATTGCTCAAGAACTACTTGGACCTATCTTCTTCAATCCAAGGCTCAAGTTGGTTCAATGTCAAACAAGTTAGGTCTGACAATGGTACTGAGTTTTTTTAATCAAAACATCACTTCCTTATTCACTTCTTATGGCATTGAGCAGCAGAGTAGTTGTGTAGTTGTGTAGACACCCCTCAACAAAATGGAAGGGTTGAAAGGAAACATAGACATTTGTTGGAAGTTGCAAGAGATTTAAGATTTCAATCCAATCTTCCCTTCAAATTTTGGGGAGATTGTGTCCTCACTGCTACCTATTTAATTAATAGGTTTCCCACTGTTATTCTTGGCCATAAATCTCCTTATGAAAAACTGTTTGGATCCTCTCCTTCTTATCATCATTTGAAAGTTTTTGGCTCTCTTTGTTATACTTCTACTCTTGCTTCTCAAAGAGATTAATTCAGTCCTAGATCTGTCAAGTGTATTTTTTTAGGCTATCCTTATGGAAAAAAGGCCTACAAGGTCTATGATCTTGTCTCCAACAAATGTTTCTTTAGCTGAGATGTTCAATTTTATGAGCATGAGTTCCCTTTTAAATCTCTTTCATTAGATCAGCCCTCTTGTCATATTCCTATGTTCATTAATAATTCTTCAACTCATGATGATATAAGTTCTCATGTTGACATTTCTGCCAATCCAAATATACCTTCTTCATCTACTCAACTGGACATTTCCTCTTCCACCTCCTCCTCTCCTCCTCCTATAGATAATTTCATATCTCCCACTCACAGATCTACTTCTCCTATTGTTCCTGCTCATTTCATTCCCTCTAGTAGACCTCACAGACATAGAGTTTTGCCTTCCAAATACAATGGTTTCACAGGTCTGCCTTCCATTCTACCTTCACCAGCAAGACCTTCAATTTCAAGTCAGAGTCTTTTATCTTATTCTCAGATATCTCCTTCATACTATCACTACATATGTAATATCTCCTGTCATCAAGAACCTCACACATATCATCAAGCTGTTAAAGATCCCAACTGGTGTGCAGCAATGCTGGTGAAATAAACGCCTTAGAACAAAACAAAACTTGGTCCTTACAAGTTCTTCCTCCTGGAAAGAAGGCAGTTGGTTGTAAGTGGATATTTAAAGTTAAACTGAAAGCTGATGGAACCCTAGACAGATATAAAGCCAGACTAGTGGCCAAAGGTTTTACTCAAACTGAGGGACTTGACTTCTTTGAGACCTTTGCCCCTATGGAAAAGATGACTACAGTTAGAGTTTTGTTGACCATTGCCACTGTAAAAGCTTGGCACCTTGATCAAATGGATGTCACCAATGCATTTTTGCATGGTGATTTATCAGAAGAAGTATATATGAAATTACCTCAGGGTTATATTGTTCCTACTTCTGTCAAGGAGTCCTCTACAAATCAACCTCTTGTTTGCAGGTATGGCTTGAAACAAGCCCCACGACAATGGTTTCATAAGTTCTCCTCAGCTCTAATAGCCTATGGGTTCAAACAGTCTGCTAATGATCATTCTCTGTTCACTTTGATCAGCTCCTCATCCATGGTATTCATTCTGGTATATGTAGATGATATCATCATTACAGGTCCTCATTCCTCTTCTATTACTGCTGTCAAAACTTATCTCCATGGCCAATTTCAGATAAAAGATTTGGGTTCTCTCAATTATTTCTTGGGCATTGAAATTGCCAAAAATCAGACTGGATTATGCCTTCATCAGAGGAAATACACCTTAGACATTATTGCAGATACTGGAATGACTGATGCTAAGGTCTCTACAGTTCCCATTGAACAAAACCATGGTCTCAGATTAGATAAAGGTGATCCTATTGAGAATCCTGACCAGTATAGAAAATTAGTAGGCAGGCTGATATATCTAAGTATTACCAGACCAGATATTACTTACTCAGTACATATTCTGAGTCAATTTATGGCATCCCCTAAACATCCTCATCTTAGTGCAGCCTTAAAACTGGTCAGATACCTCAAAGGCACTGTGGGTCAAGGATTATTCTTTTCCAAGTCAAGTACTCTGGTTCCTACAGTTTTCTGTGATGCAGATTGGGGAGCTTGTCCTTTAACTAGGAGATCTCTTTCAAGCTATTGTGGGATGTTGGGTGATTGCTTAGTCTCCTGGAAATCAAAGAAACAAGTCTCTGTCTCTAGAAACTCTGCAGAAGCAGAATATAGGAGTATGGCTAATGCTGCCTGTGAACTAACCTGGATTGTTTCCCTTCTCCGAGATTTTATGATCACAGATATTACTCCTGTCTCCTTGTTTTGCGATAATAAGGCTGCTCTTCACATTGTATCTAATCCTGTTTTCATGAGCGGACTAAGCATATTGAGATTGATTGTCATCTCATTAGGGATAAAGTGAAATCCGGCTTGTTGTCTCCTCAACATATTTCCACTTATCACCAACTTGCAGACATGCTGACCAAAGCCTTAAGTTCTTCTCAACTACGATTCTTGTTATCCAAACTGAAAGTACTTAATCTGTTCTTTACTTCCAGTTTGAGGGGGGATATGAAGAGAAATACTTCAGTAAATAATAACACTCAAGAGGTGCTAAGTGTAATTAATACAAACAGTAAGGGTACTTGAGTATCATGGTTAGTTGTAACTCAGTTAGTTGAGTTTGTTAGAAGTGGAGTGTATGTTTGTTATATCAGTTACAATGTGTATGTATATTGTATATGTCTGTATGGTGTACAGTATAAATAGTGGGTGAGTCTCTGTACTGAATACAAAATTATTACAATGAATACAAGAGTTCTTCTTCATTCAACTTTCTCTCTCTTATTCTCTAATAAATCAACATAACTCCTCAATACCCTTTGGTATACCCGGTAATATTGGAACAATGTTGTATCCAGTAAATGGGGTACAAAGAAAGAAGGGCACAAAAGGAAAAGATAACATGATAAAAGAGTGACAACCCTATAAAAGAGAAAATAAATATCCCAAGTCAAGAAAAACACATTCCCACAAACAAGTTTCAAAATCTTCTTGGAGGGAGAAATATCACAAAAAAAAAAAAAAAAGAGCTAATAAAGATGAGCACAAAAACACAACAACATAAATTATCGAGAAACAAATTAAAAGAAAATCCTTACAGATCTGTGAATCAAGAACTAAGCACAGTTTCTTGACCAACAGAACCAACTGCTAAAAAACTGAAAATAAAGGTCAAGTTTTACAACACGGCCTTAATTCATTCACTGTAACATTGAGTTGAAGCTTATTACCATGACTACTGAGAAACTGAAATCATCGGGATTTAAGCCTGGAACGATCTCCCAGATCTGCCCCGTTGATCATGAATACATTCCCCGCATCTGGAGAACTAAAATCAGCGGGGTTTAGGTTCATGGTGCATACCTCTGTTCGCGGTTGGTCGTTCATAAACCAGAAAATCCCTTGCATAAATCTGGGCCCCACGATTTGTCTCTGCTGAGGGAAGGAAGGAGATGATTTCTCCGGACCCTTTGATTTCTCTTGATCTAGAACTATACCAAAAATTTTGACTGGATTTGTAGTAGAATTCAAGATACTGGAGCTTTCGCTGGGGACGGACTTCAGACCAGATTTGGAAAAAAAACTGTTTTTCAACTAAATCTGTCTTCCCAAAAGGAACATTGGAAGGAGAATATGAAGAATCTAAGGGTTCCCTACCCTTTTTATTAAGCTCGATTCTTCTGTTTGTGGGAAAAAACAGATGTTCAGTTGGTGTGCTCTGCCACCTTGGCATCATCTCTTTCCCCTTGGCATTGGGGACGGCATTTGTTGCATTATCATCCTTTCTGGCCTGAGAGAAATCCTGGGAAAAAATATCAAGAGCAAACTTGATATGTGAGACTGCGTCAAATGTTTGAACATTATATGCATGTGTCCAGTGGCGGATCTAGGATTTTCAACCACTGGGTGCACAATTTACACTAAATAACTCCATACCAAAAATTTTTAAAACGTAATTATATTCAAGTACATAATTAAGTATATAAGTTCAAAACAATTGTCTCATAAAAGAAAACAAGTATTGTACACAATTTACACTAAATAACCTGTTAACTTTTCCTTTTACTAAGTTCACATCCCTTCTAGTTAAATTACCACTCTAATTAATTTTTTTGGGGGTGCACTTAGTAAAAAAAAAATTAGTTAAAAAAATTGGGTTGACCGGGTGCACGTGTACCCCCTATTTACACATAAGATCCGCCCATGCATGTGTCCTAATGTATGTGAGACTGCGTCAAATATTTGTTCAAACATGGTTACTAAGAATAAAGGGAACAAACTTGTACTCCTCCGTCCTCAAATGAATGTCCAAAGATCAAGAGCAATTTGAAAACCTTTTAGACATTCATTTTGGAACTTAGGTAGTAATATCTCAGTCTTTCAGCAGAATAATGAAAACTTCAACAAAAATTCATGTAATTAAATTTAAGATGATGGAGAGATCATACCAGATTCTGAACCAGATGAGTGTTCTTGTTTGATGGCAGAGGGGAATTATTTCTTTGCGCACAATACTTTGCATCATTTCGTGCAATTTGGTTCGATACAAATTTGTCTATTTCTTCTAAAGATTTTCTCTCCTTTTGTTGTCGAGAAGGCATAGAACCTCTCATAGATGGCTCCGTCCCTTTGCCAGTGGATGAATTATGCTTCCATTTCGATGAACTGGTGCCTGCTGCAGAACTTTGACTTTGACCTTTTCCCCCTTTTGTTTCAGCAAGATTACTTTTGTTGATAACTTCTCGCCAGGGTACTATGGTCATTGGACGATTACCAGTTTCAGCGGTCTTTCCTTTATTTATCAAACTTCTCTCTTTTCCTTTCCGACTCATTGTGTTTGCAGCAACACCATCTGCTGTCCCCTCTGAATCTGTTTCTGGATCTGAAATAACAATTTCGACCTCTGAATTTCCCCTAACGCCAGCGGTAGAATTGGAATTAGGAGAGATGTCCGTCCCACAGCCGACGTTCTCTGAATTTTCATTCTCTCTTGCCACGTCCTTCAGTGAACTTAAAAGCTTAATCTTTGGCTTTCTAGATTTTCTAGAATTATTATATTTCTCATCTCTAATTTTCCTTTTTCCGTTTTCATTGTTTGGAGATGACAGTTTTTCAACTCCAACAAAAATGGCAGAACCTTCTTGAGATTGTCCCATTTCAACATTTTCTTGACCTGAAGATGACAAAAGAAAAATAGACAAAAATACTTGAGCTTTACTCTTGGATTCTGAAAAAAGAAAAAAATACTCTTGCATGGTTCTGGACTCAGTAATTATATATAACCTCTGTCACAAAATAAATGTTCGAAGTTACTCTTGATTAAGAGCAATTTTGGATATTCATTTAGGGACGGGGGAGTAATAGAGTAATGAAAAGTAGAACATAACATATACATACGTACCAATCTCTCTCGTCATCTGCAGAGCTTCAGTACACTGCGCATTCTCATCAGTAGCTAATGATAAAAGAATGGCAGAAAAAAATTCCATATCATCGTTGGATGGGGACGGAGAGGAAGTAGTTACAGACATGGGGGCACAATTTGAGCACTCAGAAATGACTACAATATCTTCCAGATGACATACATCACCATTCCCGTGCAGGCAGTTTCTGCAACGCCAATATTTATTCTCCGGGACAACCATTGGCGGGAGAAATTGATCAATATCACCATCTGAACCAAATGGCAAACACATCTTCCTATCCTTTGCCCGCATCTCAGCAACATACTGACTGGATTCGAAACCAACAGGAGATAGTTAATATAAGCAAGAAAGTAAAATAACATATTCAAGCCCAGCATATAGAAGCCCAAAATATGTTGACTTGAAAAAGTGGCAAATGACAATTTGGGGTCAAAAGTTTAGGAATGAGTGCTAATCGATCGGGGGGTGATGTTCTATTTTTTTTTATGGAACTGTTTGAAAAATCCGTTAAGTCAGACCCCGATAGACACATACCCATAAACTTTGGACCCTAAATTGTACTCCCTCCGTCCCGGTTTAAGGTTCTTAGTTTGACTATGCACGCTTATTAAGAAACCAAGGAAAAAACAATATAAATGAGTCAACCAAAAGTAGAGAGTGAAGGGTATAATTGTCCTAAACACAATTCATAAAGCAAGTGGGTGAAAGTTAGTTAGGTAAGTAGTGGTTTTTTTGTAATTAAAATAACTTTTTGAGGGCAAGATCCTACAAAGCACTATTCATTATTTTCCATTTATGGAATAAAGCAACTAAGAACCTTAAACTGGGACAGACCAAAAAGGAAAGTAAGAACCTTAAACTGGGACGGAGGGAGTAATGTTTTCTACACTTCCGTTGAGAAACCCCTAACTGTCTAAAGTTATTGACTTTGAACCCTATTTTGACAAAACTGAAACATCAGACCCTGATAGGCAAACATCCACTACACCTCGGACCCTAAATTTTCACTTCCCATTCAAAAAAATAATGTTAAATTGCATACCAGAAAATTATCATTATTAAGTCCTATGTTTTTTGCATTTTTAGTTGATTAACTTTGATGATGCCAAAATCTGGTTTGATCAGCCTTCGTCTAGCGGTTCGGATAACCCCAGTGACAGTTCTTGATGGCCGGAGCTACACACACGAAACAAACGTAAACTACACCGGGGCTTCACCGGCGAAGGCCCTCCGGTGTGAGAATAAGGATATGGTTTGTATGATAACACAAGAGAAATCAATTGACCAGGATGGAGCCAAAGAATTTCATTACCTCCTTTCTGTTGTAGAGGACCTGTTTTTTATAGGCAAGGATGAAAGAGTCCTGACTTGTTAGAGAAGTCAGGGAACCGGTGATGCAATGGGACTCATGCTCCTTAGAGATAAGGTTCCTGATTAGGATGAGTGTAATTCCCGCTTAAATGAATAGGAATCTCCTTGCTCGGATAAGGATCCATGCATTCTGAGTTGTAGTCTAACTCTCAAGGAGGACTCCTGATAGGAGTGAATCTGTAGAAAGTCGGCTCGCTTGACTATGTCGACCGTGTCACAAAGGCCGGTCGGTGTGGAGCGCTTGATAACCATCTCGGCGTGGGCGATATGCATCTCGGCCTAGGCAAGGTTTTCCTGCTCGGCACTATGATGTTGGCCCATTGGAGAATGGGCTGCTTGTGATGTATGGACCCTTATGGTGTATGGGCCCAAAGGCCTTGGTACCCAATGACCACGTTGGGTCATGTCGTTCAGTGGCCCCCGAGTTTCTATCTCGGCATGGCGAGTAGAAATTGTTGGGCATTTAATTTATGACTGATTGATGTGACAGTTGTAGCCCTTTTCTTTTTTTTTTTTTTTTTGAATGAATATACAGGCCAGCCCTCCGGCCCATTGTGGAGGGCGTGTTTGACTGGTTTTAATGAGATCCTTTTGCCTCTTGTTTCAAACTTGTTGAATTCTGCGCTTGTGTTTGTCTGAACCACCATAGTTGTATGATTTTTGAAGCAGAATACCTCGAATTTTGTTGGCAAAGTATTCGTCTTGGTAACATGTCGGCATGTTGATGTCGTCATGATTTCGTCCACCTTTCATGCATGTACCTTGTCTTTTGGCAGCATGAGTCGGCTTCATCTAGGCCCTTCCATGCCGGCCTACCATACGTGGTCGTTTGAGTAACAATTTGGGAAATGAGGTGGAGATCTCATCTTTTTCCCACCTACTATGTCGGTCTGATAATGTTGGCAAATAGTCTGCTCCTTATAGGATGTTGTCATACCGATGTCGCCGGCTAAAACATGTCGGCTTAAGAACGTTGTGAGCTGGCGTATGCTGACCTTGTCATGGTTTGTCTAGATAACATAAACCGGGGTTATTATGCCACGTGTTGCGCTGCTGTTTGCAAGTACAGGTATTATAGCATGTGTCAGTGAATGACATCAGCAATTTTTCCCCATCAATTCAAATTGTGGGAGTGGTGTCAGAATTGACGGGTCCATTGTGTCCCATTAAATGTGGGATGTGAGGGGTTTATGAGAGAACTTGCAACTCACGGACTTCGGGTCAAGTCCGAGTCAAATCTGGGTATTATCCATGTACCCGAAATATATAAGTGCTAAATGTCCTTTTGAATTTCACTCTCCCTCAATCTTCTTCTCATAGACTCCGACTGTGCTGCCGGCGAAACCCAACAGTCCGCCATTTTCGTCCGTGATTTCGCCCTTCTGCTCCGATCGTCTTTGATTTTATCGTCATACAATTCAATTTCTCCGGTCATTCTTCCAAATAAGGTACCTTTTCTGCTCTTCTCAACTCCTTTGTCTTTTCTGCCCTAGTTTTTCATTAAAATGCCTCTGAATATTTCGCCGTCTTCTTTTTTGCTCTTCTCAACATTTTCGTCCGTGTATAAGAGATCCGATGGTCCATGGTTTTTGGTAGCTTTAAGAAAAATTGAAGAGGCTATGGCCGTCTACAGGTCCTTTAGGGGTAAGGTCGACTGGCCGGCAAATAGCCATCGGTTCGACCATTTAGACGGGGCGAACCCTAGTCTAACGTTTTTTTCTTCCCTCGACCAATTTTTGGATCATGTTCGTGCTAACTACACATTGCTGAATGACGAGGTGTTTTCCTCGGAACCTGTGGGAGGTACGGGGGGAGTAGTTGTGTCTCCTGTTCAGGTTCCCGTGGTTTGTTTTTTATAAAGACTGCATAGTTTGTAAGACTCAGAACAAGAGGTGTCTGAAAATCAAGGGGACTGTTGGATGTATATTCTCTATCATTAGTCTGTTCATCTTCCATATTTCATCCTTCATTCATACGAGCTTTGACCTGGGTTTTTGTTTTTGCAGATTTAACAATGGAGGAGGAAAGCGAGCTGGATGAGATGTACGCTATGGATCCCAACAAGTTGCTGAAGAAGAAGAGGATAAAGTCCAAGGTCTCCGGTCGCATTAAGAGACATGCCGACATGGTGTCTCGGCAGGAGGTATTGCAAGGAAAAGAGGCCGGCCCCCTCCCTACCAGTGATGTCGGCGGGGTCAACCCCCAAGCAGGAGGTGATGCCGAAGTTGAAATGCCCGCCGGGGATGTTGACCAAAGCCAGGCCGATGATGACGATGTCGAGGCTAGTGGGACGCCTCGTCAAAAGAGAAGCCGAGACATGACAGGTGAAACTCCTGAAGAGCCGCCTTCCAAGCGCCAGTCGGTAGATCCTCCTGCCTCAACCTTGTCTCCTGAAGAGATTGATGCTTTGTGTCGAGAATTTTCCAATTTTACCCCTTTGCGGAAGCTGGAGCTAACTGCCAGATCTGGGCCAATGATGCGCTTGGGCCGATCGGTTTTGAGACGAGCCCTTGATTCCGACTTTTTGAATGCCCTGTCTTATACTCCCCACACTTGTGGTCATTTGGCCGAGCGAAAAGGCCTCATAATCTCTGAGGTAAAGTCTTAATTTTGCCCGTTTAATTTAGCCCTATCATATCGTTTATTGAGTGTTTCTTTCATGTAGCTTGCCACCATTGCCGAATATGAGGCCAGACAGTGGTCCGAGGTTACCAAGGAGAGGGACGAGCTGGTGGCTAAGGAGGTTCACGCTCGAGCTAGCACCGGCCGAGCAGTCCAATTGGCTAATAGATACAAGGATGAAGCTCAAGCCCTCCTCGCGGAGAAAAATGGGATCTTGGATGCCGCTTTGAAGGAGAGAGAATATCTTAATGCCGAGATCAGCCAGCTGAAGGGGGAGATTTACCAGGTGAAAGAGAGAGCCGAGCTGTTATCAAAGGAGAAGGAAGCTGGTGAAGCTCGGTATAATCAATTAGAAGAGGGCATCCCGGCAAAGGAGAGGATGGCGGTGGCGTTGTTCAAGAGAAACGAGTTGCCAAAGATCATAGCTGAACAGGTCACTTCTACTTATATTGATGGCTATACACACGCCA
Organism: Campanula takesimana; assembly: GCA_026119855.1. NCBI lineage: Eukaryota > Viridiplantae > Streptophyta > Magnoliopsida > Asterales > Campanulaceae > Campanula > Campanula takesimana. Next base: position 2,031,051 of record JAOWBW010000028.1, read on the forward strand.
TTCGCCAATCCCAAATTGATCCTGATGTCGACGTGCCACTGGAGAAATGGGCTCGTTTTCTCCTTAGTGATGCCTACAGTGTTGAAGCTCGCGCCGCTCACTCCTTGCTCCCCTATTCTGCTCAATCCTTGAAGTTGATAGCCCAGGATGATAAGGAGAACAACAGGGCTCCATGGAATGCTCCCCCAAAGGACCCAAATAACTTCCATGCTCTTGTAGAACGTTTTCGTGAAGAGCTGAGTCTGGGTGAGGAGGAAGACGATGAAGAGCCAGAGCCATGATTTCCTCCCGTTGGTAGGTTTGCCTGAAAGACTTGTTAACCAGATACAATGCAGTCTTGTGTGTGGCCGGTTTTTGGCTGAAACAGTTTATTCTTGCTTTGTAAGCCGCTGTGTGGCGAAAACAATTTACTTTTCATGTTTTCTTAAGTATTTATATGCCTCGGGCCATATCTTTGTCTAGGGGACGTAAACACTATCTTTGTAAGTATACTAATATATTGGTATAAAACCCGCATTTGTCTTGACCGTTGTTTAATTACGTCGATGATCTTGTCATTGTTTAGTCCGTCATGCCTCTTTGGGGCTGGACCGTAATGAGCCGGGATCGAAAAGTCGACATAGGCTTATATGTTCAGGCCGAGGTGGTCTACCGTTGAGCTCTGACGGACATCTAGTGCTCAGTTTTGATACGCGAGAGAACTAGCATTCGAGATTAGTTTCAAATCGTCGGGAGTTTACTATCCAAATTTGAGTCTAACCGTTAGGACCAGCTCAAGTCGTCTTATGTGCTAGTTGTTAGAACTAGGCTTTAGAAGTTATGCATAAGTGTGCTCGTCAACTTCGTTAGGGTGCTAGTTATTGAAACTAGGCTTTAGAAGTCATGCTTTAAGTGTGCTCATCGACTTCGAAGGTTCTCTTTTTCACTTTGCTGTCATGGTAGGCCTTGGTTCTTTGCTTGTAATTGATCATTCTGAGTTGGGCAGCTAGCCTTTTTTCGTTGACTAGGTTCAGGTCCAGTAGTCGGTTGTATTCATTAACGACCTCGTCATAGTTGGTTACTCTGAAAGTCGGCAAGGCCATCTCGGCTGGTGCCATTGCTTCTGAACCGTAAGTCATAGCAAAGGGTGTCTCCCCAGTTGGCCCCCGAGTGGTTGTACGGACGGCCCATAAAGCTAGGGGGAGTTCGTCCAGCCACTTTCCTTGAATGCCTTCTAAGTTCTTGGTGAGTGCTCTTAAGACAAGTTTGTTGGCGGCCTCGGCTTGTCCATTGCCTTGAGGGTGGCTGACTGACGACTTCTTGTGCTTGACTCCCAACCTATTCATCTCCTCGGTGAAAGCATTAGAGAATTGTAGGCCGTTGTCTGTCACTATAGTGTGGGGCACGCCAAACCGACACCATATGTAATCATGGATAAAATTGATGGCGTTCTCTTCAGTGATCTTTGCTAGTGGTTTCGCCTCTACCCACTTGGTGAAGTAATCGACTGCCACAATTACATATTTGTTGCTTCATTTGGCTAATGGGAACGGTCTAATGATGTCGACTCCCCACATGTTGAATGGCTATGTCGGTATGACCAAGCTTTGCTCTACGGCAGGTACTTTGGGTAAGTCGGAGTAGCGTTGACATTTGTCACACTTTTTTACATAGGCTTGGGCATCCTCCCTTATATTTGGCCAATAGTAGCCAAGTGTGATGATCTTGTCGGCAAGGGTTCTGGCCCCCGGGTGTCCTCTACAGACTCCCCCATGTACTTCGGCGAGGAGTTTCTCGGTGCTTTTTGGCGCAACACATCTAAGGAGTGGTCTGGAGAATGACCTTCTGTACAGGATGCCGTTCCAGACTATGTATCTTGTCGTCTTCTTTTTTATCGACTTTGCCTCTAACTCGTCTTCAGGAAGCTTTCCCTTCTCCAAGTAGTCTTTGTAGTTGTCGATCCATGTCCTTTCCTCGTCATCCAGGAGCAAAATCTCCAGTCTTTCATAAGCAGGCTGGTCGGAATAAATGATTAGGGGATCCGAGTCTTCAGCTGTTGCCATCTTTGAAAGCAGGTCGGCTTCCAGGTTGTATTCTCTACCAACTTGCCGTATATCCCAGAACTCAAAGTTCTTGGTCAGGTTTAGGACGAGATCTTTGTACTTGGTCAGCATGTGGTTTTCGGTGTTGTATTCCCCTTAAACTTGATTCACCACCAGTTGGGAGTCGCTGTATGCTACCAATCTCATTGCACCAAAGAACTTGTCTCTTTCTAGTCCCAGGATTAGGGCTTCATATTCAGCTTGATTATTTGAGGCAGGGAACTTGAACCTGATAAAATCACGTGCAACATGCTCACCGGCAGGGCTAGTCAAGTAGACTCCGACGCCGCTTCTACCTTGGGTAGTTGACCCGTCGGTGTATAAGACCCAACAGTTGGGAGGTAACTCTTCCAAGGGCTCTCTATCCATAGGGGACTTCCTCTTTTGGGTGGTCGGCGTATGTTCACTTGTGAAGGCGGTCTCGACCAAGAAGTCGGCAAGAGGTTGGGCCAGAAGAGTCTTCCTCGGCTTGTAGGTTATGTCGAATTCGGTCAGTTCGATCGACCAGTTAAGTAGGTGTCCTGAGCTTTCCATCTTGTGAAGTATTTTTCTAAGAGGAGCGTCGGTGTAGACCGTGATTGGATGAGCCGAGAAGTAGGCTCGTAGTTTTCCGGCCGCAATTACCGAGGCATAAGCAATTTTCTCGGCATTAAAGTACCTGCTCTCGGTGTCTGATAATGCCTTGCTGACGTGGTAGACCGGCTTCTGGATGCCGCCTTCTTCTCTAACGAGTACAGCTGCTACAGCTCGGTCGGTCGCTGCTAAGAAGACGTACAATGTCTCTCCCATAACCGGGCTGCTGAGTAGAGGTGGAGAGCCGAGGTAGTCTTTTAGTTGCTGGAACGAGCTCGAGCACTCAGGCGTCCAAACAAAATCTTTCGTTCCCTTCAGGGCTTTGAAAATGGGGAGGGATTTTTCTGCCGATTTGGCGATAAACTACCGAGTGCCGCTACTCTCCCGTTCAACCTTTGAACCTCTTTGATACAAATCGGCTCCCTCATGTCAATCAAGGCTTGGATCTTTCCTGGATTAGCCTCGATGCCTCGCTGAGAAACCATGAAACCTAGAAACTTGCCCGCGGTAACCCCGAAGACGCACTTGCTAGGGTTGAGCTTCCTATCGTTAGCTTTCAAGTTGTCAATGGTCTCTTTCAGATCTGGTACATGGCTGCCGATCTTGGTCTTGATCACCATGTCGTCAATGTAGGTCTCCATATTCCGACCTATCTGAGATTTGAAGACCTTGTTCACCATCCTCTGATACGTGGCTCCTGCATTCTTTAGGCCGAAAAGCATCATGACGTAGCAGTATATGCTGCCTGCAGCTTGAAAAGCCGTCCTCTCTATGTCGTCCTCGGCCATTTTGACTTGGTGGTAGCCGGAGTAGGCGTCCAAGAAACTGAGGGTTTGATGGCCGGCGATAGAGTCTACGAGCTTGTCAATCCTGGGGAGGGGATAGCTATCTTTGGGACAGGCCTTGTTCAGGTCCGTAAAGTCCACGCACATCCTCCACTTGCCATTGTGTTTCTTTACCATGACGACGTTGGCAAGCCACTCGGGGTATGTTGGTTCTCTTATGATGCCGGCTTTGAGGAGTTTGTCAACCTCGGTCCTAATTGTTTTTTCCTTGTCGGTAGAGAAGACTTGTCTCGTCTGCTTGACCGGTTTGAAGAACTTGTCGACCTCCAGTTTGTGGAGAGCGGTGGCTTCCTTTATTCCCACCATGTCATCTACTTTCCAGGCAAATACGTCCAAGTTGGTTTGGAGTAGGGAGATGAGCTCTTCTCGTTCTTGTTGGGAGAGTTGCTTCCCAATCTTTATTTTCTGATCTGGATAGTTTGGGTTGATGACGACCTCGTCTAACTGATCCACAGGTTTAAGTTCGGGGCCGTCTCTGAACTCTAGGGTCTCGACAATGATTTTCTTGACCTTTTCCTTGTCCTCCCCTTCCAAACTTTGGTTTTCCATGTCTAACAGTTTCTCGATCTCGGTTTCCATGTCAGTCGGCTGTGTGGCCCCCGAGCTTGGGACGATGGCGAGAGCCAAGTTACTCGGTTCGTCCGAAGCTGTGTTCATCGAGATGCAGCCGAAGCCGTCTAAGACATAAGTAACCTCGGCCTTAGTTGGGACGTCGTTGTCAGGAATAACCCACTCTTCAGGTTCATCATCGACAGCCGCCAATATAACACCGATATATGGCGTCGAGGTTGTAACCGTGGTTGATTTTGAAACCGTGATTCTTTTATCTGGAGTATCAATCTCCATCTTGGCCTTTGGTTTCCTGGACTTCATCACATGTTCCAAAAAATCTCTAGGCGAGCCTGGGACGCACCCAATTCCAGGCGGGGTGGGGAACTTCACCCTTTGGTGGGGGAGGGAGGCAACTAGACCCAACTTTCCTTGACTGGGTGCACCTAGGATAGCATGGTAATCACTGTCCAGATCCATGACTATGAAGGTGACCGTGGCCGAGGTTTTGTAGGCATGACTGCCGACTTCCAAGAGTAAGTCGACGGTTCCTTTGGCATCGGCCTTATGATTAGTGAACCCTTCAAGCCTTCCATTATATGGGGTCAGCATTGTATCAGGAATTTCCATCTCCTTAAAAGTGCGATAGTATATCACATCCTTGGCCGCTCCAGAGTCTATGAGGAGCCTGTCTGACTCGCAATTATCAATGCGGCCTGTAATGACCAATGGTTGTTCTCTCATCGCACGGTTTCCCGCCAACTCATTTGGAGAAAAACTAATCACTTCCTCCCTCTCATGGATCCAAGGAGGGATGTGGAAGACTTTACTTAGCTCGTAAATCTTCTCCTTGAGTTTCTTGTTTGATGAAATTTCCTCTCTGATCACGCCTATCAACCTGGCCCGAGGTGGCCTGTCTACCTGATCATTGTTTTTGTCTTCTTCCCTTGGGCGTTTATTGTCCTTGGCCATGAACTGATTGAGCTTGCCTTGATCGGCCAATTTCTGTAGAATCTTCTTCAGAGCAAAACAGTTCTCGGTGTCGTGACCGTTATCTCTGTGATAGGAGCAATACTTTGTGGTATCCATCGGGTATTTCGGGTTGTCTTTTAGAGGCTTGGGGTTGGGGAGATCCACCAGATTCATGATCTCAGAGATCGGTTTATTGAATGTGGTGAATGTCTCGGTCCCCCTGGTCCTGTTCTTGCCTTTGCCGTTTCCCCCGTTGTTCCCCTGGGACGAGTTCCAGTTATGCGACTTGTCATGATCTCGGTCCCGTTCCTTATGACCATATAACGTCTTTTTCTTCTCCTCAGCGATGGCCGTGGCGTAAGCAACGTGGTACAAGTCGGCCTTTGTGAGGGGCTCTCTGACCGACAGTTCATAAGTTAACTGCTCTGACATGTGACCATTCGTGAAGCATACAATGATCTCCCTGTCGGTCAGGCGTTCTTCTATTGAGGCAAGGTCCCTAAACCGGTTGTAGAAGCTTAGGGTCAACTCGTTTTTCCTCTGAACCATGTTGGCTAGGTCAGACAATCTTTTCTTCCTCGCCCCAGCGGTAACAAAATACTCCAAAAATTGTGATTTCAACTTGGCAAAGGAATTGATGCTTCTTTTCTCAAGGTCCATGAACCAGGATCGAGCTGCCTTTGTTAAAGTGCTTGCAAAGGCCTTGCACAGTACGTCGTCCTGATTGGACACTAGGGCCATGGTGGTCTTAAAGGCTTGGACGTGATCCAGAGCATCGGCGTTGCCGGAGTATTTGTCTAGGTGTGGAAGCTTTAACTGTGGATTAGGTGGTGCATCCTTAATCCTCTGCGCGAAAGGGCGCATAGCATCGTAGTCATTATTGGGTCTCCTGTGCCCCTGATTCATCATCTCAATATTGTCGAGCCTTTCTCTAAGGTCGACAATGTCCCTTGTGCTGAATGCCGAGGTATGACTGGAACTGACTATGCTTCGGTCTCGGCGTCTCCTTTCACCTTGGTTTGGTTCGAGACGATTCCTTGAAGGAGTACGGCGAGGTGGAGTGTGCCGGGGTGGATCCTGCCGGGGTGGTGTGCGCCTTGGTTGATCCTGCCTGGGAGGTGAATGACGTCGGGCGTCCCCACGACGTCTTTCCTCTACAATTTCCACTCCTGGGGATTCATCTTCTTGTTCTCCCCGGCAGCGATTAATGTGGTCTCTCAGGTCCCCATCGATATTGAGTCTTCCTAGCCGTCCGTCTTGGCGACTTGCACGGCTCCTGGGAGGCGCATCCCGTCTACGATTTTGTAGGGGCTCCCTTCTGCTTGCTCTGTCATCCAGATTTGTCCCCCTCGTTCCAGACGGCTGGAGCAGGTTAGCCAAGGAGTTTTCGGGGTCAAGTTCTAACAGAGCCCGCTGTGCGTCGGCCAGCTGTTGGAGTGTTTGAACATTCTGTTGAAGCAATGTTCTCTTGTCCAATGGCAGCGGCTGTGATGGTCCTTCTCCATTGTTTCGGGATCCTGTCCGTCGGCGGCGCCCATATTGGTTAACAACATTGGGGCCGGCCCCTTTGAACGGGTATGCATTCATCCCCCTTGTGCAGGTGCTGTAGGTGGGAGCCTCTGATTTTGTGCAGCAGCGTTCGTGTTTTCGGGGGGCGGTGCATCTCTTGCAGTTTCTTTTGAAGGGCTGGCTTCTTGCCCGTCAACCAATTCTCCGGCCATGGTCTGGAATTATCTGGCTAAAGAACTGACCAATCGGTTTCCCGGCAATGGAACCAAACTGATGATGCCAAAATCTGGTTGGATCAGCCTTCGTTTAGCGGTTCGGATAATCCCAGTGACAGTTCTTGATGGTCGGAGCTACAACACGAAACAAACGTAAACTACACCGGGGCTTCACCGGCGAAGGCCCTCCGGTGTGAGAATAAGGATATGGTTTGTATGATAACACAAGAGAAATCAATTGACCAGGATGGAGCCAAAGAATTTCATTACCTCCTTTCTGTTGTAGAGGACCTGTTTTTTATAGGCAAGGATGAAAGAGTCCTGACTTGTTAGAGAAGTCAGGGAACCGGTGATGCAATGGGACTCATGCTCCTTAGAGATAAGGTTCCTGATTAGGATGAGTGTAATTCCCGCTTAAATGAATAGGAATCTCCTTGCTCGGATAAGGATCCATGCATTCTGAGTTGTAGTCTAACTCTCAAGGAGGACTCCTGATAGGAGTGGATCTGTAGAAAGTCGGCTCGCTTGACTATGTCGACCGTGTCACAAAGGCCGGTCGGTGTGGAGCGCGTGATAACCATCTCGGCGTGGGCGATATGCATCTCGGCCTAGGCAAGGTTTTCCTGCTCGGCACTATGATGTTGGCCCATTGGAGAATGGGCTGCTTGTGATGTATGGACCCTTATGGTGTATGGGCCCAAAGGCCTTGGTACCCAATGACCACGTTGGGTCATGTCGTTCAAACTTAATGAGCAATTTATACCAAAGAAATTCAAGCCCAGCAAATAAGCACAACATACTGTCTTGTTACAAGCAAATCAACAAACCAGAAAAAAAATAGACTTATCTCTGTTCATATAACATAAAATGGGAGATAAATCAATATACTTTTCTACTCAACATACTGTCCTTTGATCCAATATCAGAACTCCAAAAATCATTTTGAAAAAAAATAAAAAATCAAAGAAACAATATAACTATACGCATAATATCAGGACTCCAAAAATCATTCTGAAAAACAGAAAAAAAAAAAAAAATCAAAAAAATCAAAGAAACCAAATTCCAACAAATAGATAAATTCACCAAAGAAACAATATAACTATACGCATAATATCTGCTGGTTTCTTGAAAACAAAACGACAATACTAAAACTGAAGTGTTGAATGATGATACACATAACTTCATTACTAATGACACATTATTTGCTATAAATAGCAATTGAGTGCTCACTTCAAGCATAAGTATATCCATTACTAATGATGATACACATAACTTCATTACTAATGCTTACAAAAAAGAAACCATAACTTAAACAGTAATGGACTTACCGAATTCCAAAGTGTTTACACTCTCGTGCCTCTGTCCGTGGCAAAGGAGTTGATCCAAGATCTATGACTATGGAACTATTCTCAGCGGATGATCTTCTAGACTGGGAGGAAGCAGCAGTAGAATTGCTCCCTTGTCCATATTGCGGTTCCATTGCACTAAAACTGAAGTGTTAACTGATGAATTGGTCTTGTATAAACAGATAAGTATATTTAAAACATAAATAAATAAATAAAATATTGATATTTTTTTTAATTAGAACAGGCTACTAATTGCATTCCAAAAGAGAAATAAGATATAAGTATACATTTGGTTTATATAAAGATTGAACCTAAGTTTTATACATATTATTATGTTCATTCATCAATGGTACAATACTCTTCTCCATGTTACGTATGTATGCACTAATAGTAGAGGGTCAAAATTATGATAAACGTGTTGTTTTTTTCTAAATTAAAAGGGGTCAAAATTGTAAAGATAATATTTTATGATAAAAATGTTTTTTTTCAAATTACTTAAAGGTGGTATAAATGACACAACTCTAAAATCAAGGGGGTCGGATGACCCCCATCAGGCCAGGTGGCTTCATCGCTATGTAAAATGATGAATCACCCTTGCACAAATCGACAAGTATTTTTTCAAAAAAAATAAAAAATAAGTAACAGTTTTTTAAATTTTTAATAAACATTAGAGAAATAAGCAGAAGATATTAGGCCCCAAAGTTTAGGCGGTGTTCCCAAGTCAGGTCCTATTCTATCAGTGATTACATTAAAGTTGTCATATTTTGTCAAGTTAGGGTTTTTAACGAGTTTTGTTAGAAAAACATGTTAAGTAATTACGTGCAAGTCACATATTACTTAACGGGGGATATTTTTGACATTTCTGTTGGGCTTTTCGTCTTTTCACATGGTCAAGGTAATGAGCCACAAATAATGTCCTGACTTAACTTGATCAAACCCACCACCACAACCAACACCCACCACCACCTTCCATTCACCCACCGCCAATTACCACTACTACCCACCAATCACCAATTCGACACCACCATTCCAACACTAGTAGTCTGACACCACCTCTCTGACACCACTACTGCCGCCACCAACCACCCACACCAACCACCTACGCCTGCCACCACCACTTCATAAATATACCCAGATCTGCACTTTTCTCGAAATTGAGATCTATACATTTGGTTTATATAAAGAAAGAACATAAGTTAAATACCCAGATACTATTATGTTCCTTCATCAATGGTACAACACTCCTCTCCATGTTACGTATGCACTAATACAAGTGTTCAGTAGCAAAGCCAGAACTTTAGTGGAAGAGAGTCAAAATTTTGATAATAGTGTTATTTTTTTCTATATTAAAAGGGGTCAAAATTGGAAAGATTAATATTTTGTGATAAAAATGTTCTTTTTAAATACTTAAAAGAGGTATAAATGACACAACTCTAAAATCAAGGGGTCCCCATCAGCCAGGTGGTTTCATCTCTATATAAAATGATGAATCACTCTTGCACAATTCGACAAGTATTTTTTTCAAAAAATAAAATAAAATAATATTTTTTTTATTTTTAATATACATTAGAAAAATATTAAGAAGATAATTTGAGCCAAAATTATATAGGGAGAATTGCATTTTTAGGCCCCAAAGTTTAAAGGATGTTTACAAGTCAGGTCCTATTCTATCATTGATTGCATTATAAGCTCCAAAGTTGTCATTTCACGTCAAGTTAGGGTTTTTAATGAGTTTTGTTAGATAAACCCGTTAAATAATCACGTTCAAGTCATGTGTCACGTAACGGATGATATTTTTGACATTTCTATTGGGTTTTTTGTCTGTTCACATGGTTAAGGTAGTGAGCCACAAATAATGACCTGACTTGACTTGATCAAACCCACCACCATAACCAACACCCACCACCACCTTCCATTCACTCACCACCAATTACCACTACTACCCACCAATCACCACTATCTAACACCACCATTCCAACACCAATAGTCTGACACCACCATTCTGACGCCATAGCCATTGCTACCACCAAACACCCACACCAACCACCTATGTCGCCACCACCACTACATAAATATACCCACATCTGCATTTTTCTCGAAATTGAGAATAACCCACTTGATAATCTATATGTTCATTGCGAGATACAAATCAGCAAATGGGTTTCAAAGCCATTTTGATGATGTTACTTTCAACCCGAATTATAGAACCCAACTAATTAATCCTTTTAGTTCAACTTCCTTCCAAATTGACACACACGCACTCACAAATAGAATTAGCAATGGATTTTAAAAAAATAGGGGGAGGAAGGTAAGGGTGATCGCGGATGGGGATGATAGTGAGAGAGATCGAGAGTGAGAGTGAGTGCATATGTGTGAGCGCACACGTATATTTTATGAATAATATGGGAGGGGAAATTGTGTGGGGAGGATAAGGGAAGAGCTGACCGGTGGAATGGGGTGGGGTTGAGGAGAGAATAGAGAGAGGGAGATAATCTGTGTGTGTGTGTGTGTGTTTGTGTCGTAAGGGAAGGAATGAGAATGGAGGGATATTAAAATTTTCTATTTTGGCTATTCATTTTCATTCAATTTGCATTAAAACAAAAATGAAAGAATTCCTATTCAAAAACACCCTATGTTAAATGACACGTGACTTGCACGTGATTATTTAACGGGTTTTTCTAATAAAACTCGTTAAAAACCCAAACTTAACAAAAAAATTGACAACTTCGGAGCCTATAATGTAATCAGTGATAGAATAGGATCTGACTTGGAAACACCCCTTAAACTTGGGGACTAAATTGCAATTCACCCAATTATATATCTAGCAGTAATTAAATTCATGCAGATCTAGAGTCCAATGCGGAGATGCATGCCAAGGCTCACTTAGAAAAGCTAATCACATCATAGTCCAAGAGATACTTTAGTAAATGTCAAGTGGCCCGTTAGGTTATCGGGTTCATATTTGGGCCGATTTGGGTTCATATATATGGGTTGGACCGAGTTTGTATCCGGGTCAGGTGGGTATATGAAGCAAATCAACAAGTTTCCAAATTAGCACAACCGCTTGCACTAAATAACATGCTTTACACGTAAGTAAAAAAATCCAACAAAATATACCAGGTGTACATTGGTTGAGTTATGCAAATGTCGAAACCCAAACCAGCACAAGAACAAAATCGAAGTTTTAACAGGCGGAGATTTCCATGATCAAGCACCGCTTAGATTAGAAAAAATAATCTTAAACTCTCCAAACACCAATTAAATGGACTAATTCATAAAAAAATAGTCAACAAGTCAAAATTAAAATTAGGGTTTCTTCGCTAAACCACACCGCCGCCCCCCTCCTCATGCGACCCTCAATTAAAATCAAGCAACCACCACCATTTCTATCCCATCGAAGAAAAATCAAATCAAAAATCTCATTTTTGTAACCCCGAAGAGAAAAATCAACATACATTTCACCGAAAACACATAAAATCCACTAAACAGGTATCCGATCGCGAAAATGAATTGACAAACTCCACCATAACACAGCTAACTCAATTCATAACACCCCGGCATAAATAGAAACAAACATTTCACAAAGAAATAAAATCCTAAATGGAAATAAAAACAGTTCACATAAATAAAATAAAACTACAAAAAAAAAAAAACCATCCTTGAAAACCCAACTAAAAAACAAAAACAACAACAACAACCCAGTTATCAAATTTTAGTTTTTGAAAAAAAAAATCAATAAAATTGTAGTAAATCACAAATTCAAATAGAAATTAAAAATATTTGTATACCTTAATTCTGAAGCTCTTACAACAAAACCAACTTCACTAGGACGAGCTTTCCGAGGTGAGTTCCAAGAAGCCAACTTGAACAAGAAATTGATAGATTCTTGACAAGAATTGGACTACGAAATGCAGAAAAATCCTAAACGCTTTTAACATGTCTGAATCTAAAGTGTGTGTGTGTGTGTCTAAGTGCTTATAACATGTCTGAATCTAAAGGCTTATGCTCGTATTTATAAGCATATGGGAGAGCAAGTTCGGAGAGAGAAAACCAATTATGTTTTGCCACGTCAACCAAATAGTTAAAAGTTCTTATCGCCAAAATTTTAAAACCCTAATCTAGTGTACGTCTTATCTAGGCCGCTCATATACCCATTTCAAAAATTAAACTGTTCAGATTGAAAGTTGGGAAATACTCGTCAATTAGACTTTGAAATATATTTATGAAGTATTTTTTTAAAACCCTAATCTAGTAGGATATAATGAGGAAATATGTCAGCCCTAAGGTCCCTCTTATTAGGGTAATAACATAAAGGGAAACAAAAAAAAGAAAGTGTTATTGTAATATGCCCTAAACCATATTTCAAATGAGATTGGGATATTATTTTCTTCAAAAGACGAAAAGGAAATTTAAGAAATCTAAATGTAATATCTTTTCCTTTCGGTTAGAAAATATAGAAATAGACTCTATAGTGGGATTACATTAATTCTCATTTCACTAGTCTTACTATTATAATAAGTTTTCTTATAAAGTCTATGTTATAAGATTTGCTTTACTTCATATCTCAGAAATATATTTTCATTTTTATTGTTGGTGGTTCTTTGAAGAAAAAAAAATCATGTTAGTCTGAATATACTAGTAAGATATATTTTTTTTTGTACTGATAACATTCTTAATGACTTATTACAACAATTAGTAAAAAAATATTTGGATGATTAGATTGACACTATTGTTTGGTATAAATTCATGACCACTTAATGTAAATGGTTAATTTTTTTTTTTTACATAACTGATGATTTATTGTATATTTAAATTATTAACTAGATTTGAAAATTGCAATTTTTATTTGAGAAAAACTAAAAAATAAGGAAAAATTTTTTTGTATTTAGTGTCATTATATTAGTAAAAGAAAAAAGTATAAAAAAAATTATCATTTACTTTATAAAAAACTATCATTTTAATATAAATAAATGCAAATATTAATAAAAAAATCATTAAAATTAAAAAAATTTAAGTTTAATGTCCGAGATGAAATACTGATTTTTGAACGCAGAAGCTATTGTTTTTATATAGTAAAATTGAAGTCATTGATTTTGTACCTACAAGTTGTTGAATCAAGTAATAATGTTCTCTAAATCTATCAATTAATAATGTTGAATAAGGTTAACCATAACGTTTACTTGAACAGATATAGGATTTTTAAATAAAATATTAGACTTTGAAATATATTTATGAAGTATTTTTTTTTTTTTTTTTTTTTTTTGTAGTCTTGAACTTAACTCTATACGACATGGACTGAGACTGAACAACCTTGTTTTTTCATATAGGTGTCTTTATATGCAAGAAAATAAAATAAAACAAAACACTTACCTGTTGGGTTTGTGTGAATTTGATACATAAACATAGTATTTTTCTTTTTGCTACAATACTACCCCTAATTAGTTTTTGTTTGCACATCCAACCCAATTGGGCTAACTCCAACTCTTTTTCTGTTAAGTGTGCATATGATATATAGGTAACCTACTTAATCAAAGTAAAATAGAATGTATTTTATATTAAAATAACACAAATAAAAAAAAATCTATAAGTGTAAAATTTAAAAGCAAATAAGTACTATAGGCTAAATTAAAATGGGAAAAAGATTATTCCCACGTTACAGAAAACCGTTTTCTCTCCTCTCTGTCTCCTTCAGTGGCGAAGCCAAGATTTTTCAAAAAGGGGGTCAAAATTGTTTGTGGAGTAAGTATTATAGTTGAGGTTTATAAATTTAGTATACAAGGGGGTCAAAATAATATTTTAGTGCATTTTTTGTCAAAATTAAGGGGGTCAAAATGAGTAAATTCATCATTTTTAGTAGTAAAATATCAATTTTCAAAATTTTGAAGGAACTAAAATTGACACGTTACAAAATTCAAGGGGGTCGACTGACCCCCTTGGGTCAGCCTTGGCTTCGCCGGTAGTCTCCTTCTTCAACAATCCTATCTTCTTCTACATCTCCATTCCTCTTTAACCTTTTTATCCTTGATTCAATTCAAATTAATGTGTGAAATCTCTTTTTTCACACTTATTAATTATAAATTTGATAATTAATACTTGTGAAATTAGGGATTTAACTTTTAGATATGTTTTTTTAGGTTTTGCAATTTAGTTTTTATTAAAATGTTTATTTTCGTATATCTGATTCTGTTTTTCTCTCCTTATGTGAGAGCCCGTGATTTCTCTCCTTATGTGAGAGCCTGTGATTCCCTTCATTGTCAAAGGCTTTGTGTATGTGGTATTTTGTATTTGTTGTTTTTCTGGAATATTTGTTTGGTTATCTCCATCAACTATCCAACGAAGATGATGAAAAAGCATTTATGGCGGCTCGGGCTATTATCATTCATGGTCCTGTTCGGGTGGTGGAGGGAGGTGCAATGTGTTTATTCTTTGCAACATCGTGGGCCTTGGAGATGGGGTTTGAAAATGTTGAATTTCAATCTATATTGGTTCATGATGGAGTAAAATCAGAATATCAAGTTTTATATAAACTTGATTCAATCATTATGTGCTGCAAGGTTGTGCTCAATGAAAATTATTCTTTTTCTTTGCGGTTGATAGGTCGAAATTCCAATTTGTTGGCAGATGTAATCTCTTGGGCAGCGTTTGTAACTGCGAGCCCCACTGTTTGGATCGAACTTCCAACGTTTGTGGATAGTCGACTTCTAAACATTTGTTGTTGTTAATAAAATGGCTTTCTTTGTTTAAAAAAAAAACTAACTCCCCCCCCCCCCCTTTTATAACTCCTCCTTCTTCTTCGTCCACTCTCTCTCTCTCTCTCTCTCTCTCTCTCTCCCTCTATCTCAAAATTGCATCGCATTTATCACTTTATTTATTTCTATAATTTTTTCTTAACATTCAATTTTTTTTCTTTTTGAATTTATATTTTACTTCACTCATTTTCATTTTTTTTATTTCATTATTTATTCATTTTCTCTTACATATATATATATATATATATATATATATATATATATATATATATATATATATATATATATATATATATATATATATATATATATATATTTAAAATGAGAACCGTGAAAACCAACCATAACCATTGGATTAGATACAAAATCAAAAATCCAGATTGTAGATATTCTTGGATACTAGTGTATCTAAATTTTGAATACTGCACTTGGATACATTAGCTAAATAACTATTATATCCAAGTGTATTTTAAAAATTAGCTACTGTATCTAAATGTATCCACTGTATCTATAATATGGACCATTAATTTTGTGTCTAATCCAGTGGTTATGCTTGGTTCTCACGGTTTACATTTTATTTTGGTTCTCATTCGAGCACACACACACACATATATATATACATATATACTCCCTCTTTCCCAAAAAATAGCCTCATTTTGACTTGTTATGGTCAACAAACATAAACTTTGACCAAATATTAGTGACGATCCAATCATTCTAGTGAAATTCTAAAATTTAAAATTAATAAATCATTAGTGATTTATCGATAACAATTTTTACAATTTTATTGTGATCATTAAATTGACACCAATGTTTGGTCAAAGTTTATTTTTATTGACCATAAAAAGTCAAAATGCAACTATCATTTAGGGACAGAGGGAGTATATATATATATATATATATATATATATATATATAGGTAGGTAGGTAGGTAGGTAGGTGGGTGCTCAAATGAGAACCTAAATATCCTGAGAACCGTGAGAACTTGGATACATTAAGTAAGAACCTAATGTATCCAAATAATGTATCCAAGTGAACCATTTGATACATTAGTTTTTACCTAATGTATCCAAGTAATGTATCCAAGTGAACCATTAGATACATTAGGTAAAAACCTAATGTATCCAAGTTCTCACGGTTCTCACGATATTTACGTTCTCACAGGAGCATGACCCTATATATATATATATATATATATACTCCCTCCGTCCCACTCGAATTAGAATTTTTGGGTTGGGCATGGGGATTAAGGAACAAGTGTTAGTGGAGTAGGTGTTGTGAGTATGAAAAGTGAAATAGGAGAGAGAAAGTGGGGTGTAGAATAATGAGTGGAAAGTTGTTGTGAGTGTGAATGTGGGTCCCATTAAATAAAAAACTTCCATTTTTGTGTTGTCCTAATTCGAATGGGACACCCAAAATAATGCGGGAAATAACTGTCTTTCAATCTTAACGGCTTTTACAATCCACTAGTTTAATCAACTAAACATTTAAGAAATACTTCAATCTTCTTAAATGCACCGCCATCCTCGCGATAAATCCTTCACCTACTCATTACCTGGGTGAGGAAAAGAAATGAAAAGGGTGAGCCAACAATGCTCAGTAAGTTCATATGGGATCTCTTCGGGTACTAGGAAGAGTTGACCGAAAGAACGGAGCCAAACAATTACTTTCAATGAAGGACTAATCATCAATAAATCTAACTGTAATACTTTTAAAATATAGTTATAAATACTTAAAGAGGAATTGTGGCACTATCACAAGAACAAGAAACAATCAAGGATTCATCTTCAAGAAATCCGTCAATTCCCAAAGTCACTTTACTTACACCTTTTCAGGGTGTTCTTAACATAAGAAACCTTACACCTTTTCAGGGTGCTTCCTTACGTCACACTTGATATATCATGATAATCAACACTACTTTTCAGGTAGTAATAAAGCCCAAGTCCTTTTCAATCAGACAAGGTTAAGTTCAATTATGTCATTTTCAATCGGACCATTTAACTACATCTGTTTCATTTAGACATAGCTATTTACATACGAGGTGTCCCATAGTACAAGAACACATTAAGAAAATTTCAAAACTTAGATACACCTTGTACAAGATACACATCAAGGGTAAGATTCATCAAAGAACGGTCATACGAGGGTTCATTTTCAAAACACTACCTGCCACGTGGTAGCCCATATACTTTTAAAAACATGAAATCCTAACTCAAAGGATTGAAACCAAAAGTCTAAAGAACGTAATCCCTTACCTTGGGTTACTTTGCACCTCCTCGTAATTCTTCTTGCACAAATCTACAATCATGCAAAAGTATCAATCTTAGGTACAAGTAACTCTATTTACTTTAAGTACCTTAGTCCTTGTCAATCCATCTTGTTAACATATGAGTTATTCTACTTTAACTCCTTTTATAGTTAACCAATACCCTAATAGGGTTACTAAAACACCCCTAGGGTTTCTATTATCAATTCTCAATCTTTACCTTCAATACTACTATTTCACACACTAAATACACCTTTTCCAGCACACACAAATATACATCACACACACTAAACACACACACGACACACACACACACGGCACACACACACACACGGCACAAACACACACACACACACATTCTTTCTTCTTCTTATACTCTAACATGCAAACACTAGTTCTTCAATAAGAATTTATTAAACAAACCCATAATCATACTTGATTTACATCCATAATCAATACCCATGTTATATTATCAGTACCATTTTATAATTTTATTGGATAATTAAATTAACTTAAAATTATAACTTAAAGTTTGTTTTTACTAACGTATAAAAAAGTGTGACATTTATTTAGAAACATAGATATTAAGATTTAACCTAAATGATTTCAAAGTTAAATTATAACCTACCATTTAATTAATGTTCAAATCAACCTACTTTGGATCATAATAGCTATTCTTCTCCAAATCTTAGGGGCTAATAAGGTATTAATTAAAATTCAAGGGGGTCAAAGCTATTCATGCATATCTATTTCGGGAGAGTAGTCTCGTACGAGACACGTTGTCTCGTACGGGATAACTACTACAGATTCTCTGTTTTGGCCTCTCTAGAATGTCTATTAGTCAATTAAGTCCAAAACTAATGATGTTAGATAGAAACTTAACAAACAAAGCATGACGAAACAAACGAGTCTTCATCAAATCGTAAAGGCGAGACACAAAAGTAATGTAACCATAAATAGACCTGGCAATTGGGTAGGTTGGGTTGGGTCGGGTTGGGACGGGTCCAACCCGCTACAACCCGTCTATCTTCATGGGTCATACGGTTCGGGTCACATGCGGGTCGGGTTAAGTCGAGTTGACCCATTGAGATTGACCCCTTTTTTCTTGGGAATCAGTTTATCCGAAAATTTGTGTTTTGAATTTTAAATATGATTTTATCTATTTTTATTATTTAAATTGCATGACTGATCTTGACCTTTAAATAGATGTATCCCCTTCGACTCCTTGCCATTAGATTAGTTTTAAGAAACAGGTTGATTTCATTGAATAAAGTCTGAATTTGATTCATGTTGTGTTCTGCCGGGTTGACACGGGTTGACCTGCTTTAACCCGTTAATTTTGACGGGTTAAATCGGGTAACCCGTTTGAACCCGTCTATATTAACGAGTTGGGTAATTAGCGGGTTGGGTTGGGTGGGTTATCGGGTAACGGGTGGAAATTGACAGGCCTAACCATAAATGAACACTTAGAATTGGGTGTCTATAAGGTCATGTCGCTTGGATTGGACTAAGTTGTGGGCAAACCATATAATTTTTCTGACATCAAGGACGGTCGGTCTAAATTGGGTAGCATTTTAAGTTTATGTCACCACCTTATAGATACTACTCGTCCTTTTTGGCCCCACATGTAACATGGATTGCCAATGTTTTCGCGGATATTTTGTTGAGCGCTTCGTTCACATAGCAAACCTCACGTTTTGGTTAAGCGTCTATGAATACCTAGTTGCATCGATACGGATTATTTACAACCTCCAACCAATATTTACACCATTTATAATTCAAATGTGAGCAACCTTTAATAACATACCATGCATGTAACATGTACTATTAAAGTTGAAATAAATGATTGATGGAAGGATTCGAAAGTTCGAAAAACAACATTGTGATTGTACAAAAAACAATATCAAGGGCCAAAATGAAACAACTTGTATAGATCAGGTATGAATTGAGTGTTTCCTCAAAATGATAACTTCTTAAGAGACGCTGTAAGAAATAATTATTGCCCGTCCCAAAATTAATGACATTTATTTATATAAGGGACAATTTGAAAATGCGATTTAAAATAGTAAAAGAAAATTATAAATATTCTTTAAATCAACTTTTAGAATGTCAGGCTCCGTTTGTTTCGCGTAAAACAACTTCCGGAAAATGTTTTCCCCATTTTCCAGTGTTTATTACGCATCGAAAAATGGGGAAAATATTTTCTTGAAAATGGTTTTCCCACTTTTCTAAGTAAAATGACTTACGGATTTCTACTCTCTAAGTCATTTTTCCGAAAAATGTTAACTCCATCACTCACACACCCAACTCCCCATACAACCCCACTCTACCTACTCCACCTACAAATACCACCCCTCCTTCCATCCTATCCTCACCCCCACCCTCCAACCTTACCTTCCCTCCCCCTCCCCCCATCCCCTCCACCACCACACCCCCCCCCCACTTCAAAAAATAAATAAATAAATAAATCACTCATATTAAAATTATCTTTTAAATCCTAATTCACCCCCTACCCCCCACCCACCCCACTTCATACCCTCCACCCCACCCCCCCCCCCCAAAAAAAAATCCTCTTATTAAAATTATTTTCTAACAATTCCCACACTCCCGCTCCCTACCCCCACCTACCTACCTCCCCCTCCAAAAAAAATATATTCTTTTCACTCATAATAAAATTATTTTTTAACACATTCCCCACCGCCCACTACCTCAACCACCCACCCCAACCTACCCACACCCCCCTCCAAAAAAAATAAAAAAAATAAAAATTACTCATATTAAATTTATTTTCTAACACCTACCCCACAACGACCCATCCCCCCCCAACTGACGCAGCACGGAAGCGATAGATTTCGTGATTAGCGCACTAATCACAAGAACTCACAAGCAATGAATCCTTAAACGCAAATAACTTGGAATCCACCAAGAAATAGAGATAAATCTCCAAGAACAAAGTTCAATTGAATAAAATAATTTATAACCTAATACAATGAAAGAGAGTATTTATACTACTAACAAAACCCTACTAGACTCCTAACAAAATAACAAACCCTAGTTTAACAAATACCCAAAATACCCTAACTAATAATAAAGAAACAAAGATAAAAGTAACAATAAATTGTTTTAACAAAACAGTCACGTCTCTAGCCGCCGGGACCGAGCGGTCGCTCGTATTGGACCACGCGGGCGCTCGTATCACTCCAGAAACTTCAGCCATTTTGAACGAGGTAAGCGGGCGCTCGGCTTATAGCGGGCGGGCGCTTGGTCTGGCGTTTGGTCTACGTCGCTGCACTTCAGACCTCGATCTCCTCCTACATTAGTCACTCCCTCTTCAAAAGAACTCGTCCCCGAGTTCATCTCCGAAGCTTGGAAATTTCCATCCCACTTGAATAAATATTTTGAATAGATCCGCTCCTTAAGCACAATTTGACGCAGAATGAAATTTTCAAAAAAAATAATCAAACCTTCAATATTTTATTGCCTTTGAAACGGGATCTTCAACCATGGACAGAAAATTATTACTAATTTTCTCTCCTTTGAAATCTTCATTCATTATTTATAGATTCTGATTCGCGGATTTGACTGCCATTAAATCTTCTCCGTTTGAATCTGACTCTTTCTCTTCAATCGGATCGACGCGGTGGATATTTTCCCCGCGACGTTCTTCTTCAGCAATAATCTTGTTATTCTGCAACAATACCTCGAACTGAGCCCGACTTTCTTCTTCAGCACGTTCAAAAACAGCAGATCTGCGTGCTTCCAGTCTCTGAATTTTGGCAATATAATGATCGGCTTTGTCAGCAAAAAATTTGGCTTCCATCTTATGTCGCTGCCTAAGTACTAGCTCTCTTGCTGCTCGATTCAGATCCCTGATTGATTTATATTTCTGCACACGTCGATCATGCTTGTCCGCTTCGTCGAGTTCTTCGTCCTCTAACGCTAAGAAATATTGTTCCTGTTGTTGAGCACGATCCAATCGATGATCGATTTCATGAATAACCTCGTCATCAGATCAGGAACTGGAATCCCCATCATCCCGATCCTCTGTCCCTTGAGGACATCGTCTTGGATCAACCCTGTCTCTCTCACCCCTACGGTTCTAATTAACATTCTGACCCTGTTGAGCGGTTGCCAACGCAGTGATCTGCGTTGATAAAACAGTGATAGCGTTAGTGATAGCGGTGGTTATACCCTCGATATCACCTTTTGTTGCTGATCCCTCATAACGAATCAGTGATGCAAAAGACAGGATATGGCCTGCTCTGATGCCAACTGACGCAGCACGGAAGCGATAGATTTCGTGATTAGCACACTAATAACAAGAACTCACAAGCAATGAATCCTTAAACGCAAATAACTTGGAATCCACCAAGAAATAGAGATAAATCTCCAAGAACAAAGTTCAATTGAATAAAATAATTTGTAACCTAATACAATGAAAGAGAGTATTTATACTACTAACAAAACCCTACTAGACACCTAACAAAATAACAAACCCTAGTTTAACAAATACCCAAAATACTCTAACGAATAATAAAGAAACAAAGATAAAAGTAACAATAAATTGTTTTAACAAAACAGTCACGTCTCTAGCCGCCGGGATCGAGCGGTCGCTCGTATTGGGCCAGGCGGGCGCTCGTATCACTCCAGAAACCTCAACCAACTGACGCAGCACGAAAGCGATAGATTTCGTGATTAGCGCACTAATCACAAGAACTCACAAGCAATGAATCCTTAAACGCAAATAACTTGGAATCGACCAAGAAATAGAGATAAATCTCCAAGAACAAAGTTCAATTGAATAAAATAATTTGTAACCTAATACAATGAAAGAGAGTATTTATACTACTAACAAAACCCAACTAGACTCCTAACAAAATAACAAACCCTAGTTTAACAAATACCCAAAATACCCTAACTAATAATAAAGAAACAAAGATAAAAGTAACAATAAATTATATTAACAAAACAGTCACGTCTCTAGCCGCCGGGACCGAGCGGTCGCTCGTATTGGACCAGGCGGGCGCTCGTATCACTCCAGAAACTTCAGCCATTTTGAACGAAGTAAGCGGGCGCTCGGCTTATAGCGGGCGAGCGCTTGGTCTAGCGTTTGGTCTGCGTCGCTGCACTTCAGACCTCGATATCGATTTCATGAATAACCTCGTCATCAGATCTGGAACTGGAATCCCCATCATCCCAATCCTCTGTCTCTTGAGGACATCGTCTTGGATCAACCCTGTCTCTCTCACCCCTACATCACCAACACACCACCCATCCAACCCCAAACCCCCACCCACATTAAAATGTTTTCTCATATTATTTTTTTTTCTTCAAATATTTTTTTTTTCATATTAAATTATTATTTTTCTCTATGAAAATATTTTTCGGAAAACATTTTCCTTAGATTTACCAAACAATTAAAAACATGTTTATGTATTTTTCCGGATTTTTTTTAGGAAATCATTTTTCGTAAGTTGTTTTACGCGAAACAAACGGAGCCTTAATTTTGCGAGTATAAATGAAATTTAAGAAAATGATAAAACAATGAAAAAACACATTTAAATTATTCATTTTGGGAATCATTTATTTGGGAATAGAGGAATTAAGCGATAAGTTTCCCTAATTGATAATTATAGATCCATTTAATATGATGGTCATCCGTAATCTAGAGTGTTACTATTCACACCCGCACAATTGCTGAATAAACCCGTAATTGCTGAATAAACCCGCAATGAATGCTCTTTCAAAAATTCCATTAATCATGTTAGAACCCTAGTTTCTTAACTAAGTGTTTTGACAAATAATTAAAGAACTCATCATGGATATCAAGAAGTAAACTGGAAATCATCAAGTCTTCACAGGCCCACTATCTTGACATATCGAGATAACAGACCTTCAAGATAGCAGACCTTAACACCCTTGCCAACTCACATCTCAGTCAAAGTCAAACCTGAATTAACACTGTTCACAAACATTATTCTAGTCAAAGATTAATGACTGACATGTGCATTTCCAAGATGTTCAAGACCGTTGGAACTCAAACGGATATATACTGAAGACCTATAAAAGGAGCTCTACACTACTGAAGACCATACCTCTGTCTTGGCCATTCTTCATACAACTTGATTAAAGCTTTTAAGAAACTCAATTGTAAAGCACTCTTGAAATTTATAAATCTGTGCTAAAATAGATAAGCATAAATAGATCTCATATAGCTACATAAGAGCCATCTTAGAGATCACCAAAACCCTCACATTTGTGAAACCTTTTTCTTTTCTTTTTCTGTGCTTTGCAACAAGTACAAAGCTTAGTTAGTGAGGCTAATTAGGCTGGAAAATTCTGAGGGAATTTCCATACAATTTATTGTAATTTCTTGATGAAGTATTATAGTGGATTGTCTCTTCAATGTTGAGGACAATGAAGCGTGGATGTAGGAGAGTTGCATTACTCTGAACCACGTTATATTGTTGTGTTTGTGTCTCATTTACTCACACTTATTCACACACTAATCACTTTTCATTTAACTCATTTATTTCTTCTATTTACTTTATTATTATTCCGCTGCATAATTCAACATACACACACTGCACCTCAAGATAGTCGACCTACTCTGCCAAGATAGTCAACCTCTTATGAACTAATATTTACCTGTTTTTAGTGCATAAGAAGTACAGGTTCTTTCAATTGGTATCATGAGATGGTTTCTAAAAGACTTAAGTGTCTTCAAGCTTAACATCTTGTGAAGGATCTAGAAGCATTAACATCATGCCTCAACCCAGAAGAAACAATGAGAAAGACATTCCACATGTTGATGACTGTGGATCATTTGAAATATTCTCCTCCAAAATCAAGACTTACCATGATTCAAACAGTGTTTGGAACTGGTTTGTTCTTCATGAAGAAGTCAGAATACCCACTCAACCTAACATAAATGGAGGAGATGGCAAATACAAAACCCCAGACCTTTGGACTGAAACTGAAAGACACTTAGTAACAGCTAATCAAAAAGTCAAAAACATTTTACAAAAAAGTGTTAATGACTCTTTGGCCCAAGAAATTAGGAAAGTTGAAAATGCTAAAGAAGCTTGGGATTTAATCAAAACCAAGTTTACTAAGCACACAAGTGTCAGAGCACAAAACCTATATAACCTATTAAGGCAACTTGACAATTTTAAGTTTGCTACTGGTGAAAGAGTTAGTGCTGCCAAAGACAGATTTGAAGATCTACTTAGACTAGTGTCAGATCATGGCAAGAAACTAGATCAATAGGACCTATGTCTGAAAATATTCTCAAGACTCCCTAGAATATGAAAAAGTAGCACTACCCATAAGAGAAGGTATTGAATGGCAAACCATGACTGTTGAACAATACTTTGGAAAATTGGAAACATATAAACTTGAAGGGACGGTCAAATTACCCACCATAGCATCATCCTTAGCCAATGCTCACACCATGGCTCTTGCTGCACAAGAAGCCCCAAAAGCTTACTCACAACAGGACATTGATTCCCTAATCTGCAATACTATTCAGAAAGTCAACCTATCCCAAAAACCAGAAGTCAAACCTTTGACTCAAGAAGACATTCCTTGCCTGATAACCATAGCTGTTAAAAATGCTATGAAACATCAAAAAAGGATGTTTGACAAAAGAAACACAGCATCCACTTCTAACCAAGTCCAAACTGAGAAGAAAGATGTCACATGCTATAACTGTGAAAAGTTAGGTCACTACTCTCAAGAGTGCCCTGAACCAAAGAAATCAAGAAACTTTTCAACCCAAAAGAAGCTATCGTATTATAAAGATATCATACACAGTTCTAGGTGTAATTGCTTCAACTGTGCCAAAGCCAAACAAGTTGAAAAGAAGGAACAGGTCATGATAGCAGACCTGTCAAAATTTAGTGATGATGAAAGTGACTCCTCAGACTCAGACAATGACATGGAAGTCATGATATGTCTCATGGAAAATGAAGAAGATGACTCAGAAAGTGAAGAGGAACTTGAAGCTCTTGCAGCTGCAAAAGAACTGAAAGAGGTAAGTGATTTTAATTCCCTTAACCTTTAAGGTCTTAAAAATTTAGCTTGCACTTTATTTATTCAGAGAAAGAAAAAAGAATAAAGTCTTAGGGTCTTGATAACTGAAAATATACAATTTTCTAAGGAGTTGGATAGCCTTAAAACCAAAAACACCCTTCTTGAAACCCAAAACCTCACTCTTAAAAAACAGAACACACAGCAAGCTGATGAGATAGTAGACCTTCATGCTGATGTTTTTAATGCAAGAAACAATCACCTTCACATCAGCAGTCAACTAAAATAACTAAATCTGAGAATAGAGGCTTTAAATGATGAAAACCAAGCATTAATCTTGGAACAAATCATGCACAACCATGTCACACTTCTTATACACTCAAAGGCATCCTCTTGACAAAACTGGATTAGGAGAAAATAATCCAACAATAGTAGAATACAAACTTCCTGAGGGTGATAAAAAACTTAAGAAAATGCTACTTGTCAAGATGGGAGACAAGACAATAAGAAAGCCCATCTATCCTGTCCAAACAAAACAAGATGTATACAAGGCTCAAGGAAAGATGAAGGAGGTCAGCTATCATGATCAAGCCTCCAGTAACATGGTTCAAATGACAAACTCCCACAACAAAATTGGTGCCCCAAGTCCCCCAAAGCAATCTCAAACTTGGAGGAACAATCAAACAAGTCAAAACCCTAGAAGACAGCAGACCTATCAAGGATACCCAAGAAGACAGCAGACCTACCAAGGTTATCCTAGAAGACAGCAGACCTACCAAAGGAGAAACAAAGGAAGAAAAAGCCAATATAGCACTTCAAGTTTCTCTAAAACCTATCCCTTACACAACTCATATAATCCTCACCCTCACCACAACCACCATCACCAACAATTCAGAATGACACCCTACATGTACCAAATCCTATCTGAACTCCTTTAACCAAAAACCTTATATCCCAAAGAACAATAACCCTCCTAAGAAAATTGTGAAAGTTTGGGTCCCTAAGGCTGTCTAACCACCTGGACCCACATTCAAAAAGTGGACCATGTTTATTTTTTTCTTTTTTTTTTTTTTTGTAGGAATTTAATAAAAGAGTCTGGTTTCTAGATAGTGGTTGCAGCAGACATATGACCTTCAACAAGCAATGGCTATAGAACTTCATTCCAAAAGATGGCCCAAGTGTTATTCTTGGAGATAATTCTAAAGCCAGAGTCAAATGACATGGAGATTTGATCACAAAAAGCATTATCTTATCAAATGTATCCTATGTGGAAGGTCTCAAGCACAACTTGATAAGCATCCGTTAGATCTGTGACAAAGGATTTCAAGTTGTGTGCTCTCTTAACTTGTGTCAAGTGAAGAATTCAAATGATGAAATCATTCTTACTAGCTTCAGAAACAGAAATGTGTATTGCATATCCCTTGAAGTGACTCAATCCTCTAAAGCCATGTGTCTACTATCTTATAATCAGTCTGATTTAGCATGGCTCTGGCATAAGAGAATGGCTCACTTGAATCACAAAAGTATAGCCAAACTTGCATCCTCCAATCTTGTCAAAGGACTTCCAAAGATATCCTTCAAAAAGGATAAACTGTGCAATGCATGTTAGTGTGGAAAGCAACAAAGGACTTCTTTTAAAGCCAAAAATAGATTGGATGCAAAAAGACCAATTGAACTTATTCATATGGACTTATTTGGACCAATCAGAACTAGAAGCCTTGGAGGAAAAAGATACTCACTTGTGATAGTTGATGACTTTACAAGATTCTCTTGGATTATTCTCTTAGAATCCAAGTCAGAAACCCTTGGTCAACTAGTAAAATTGATAAATCAAGTTCAAAATCCCAAAAACATCAAAGTGGTCAGAATAAGGTCAGATCATGGTATTGAATTTGAAAATACTGGTGTTGAAGAATTTTTCAATCAACAAGGAATAAGTCACAACTTCTCAGCCCCTAGAACTCCTCAACAAAATGGAGTTGCTGAGAGAAAGAACATAACAATTTGTGAAGCTGCTAGGACCATGTTATATGAAAACAACCTTCCTAAGTATATTTGGGGAGAAGCTGTTACAACTGCAGTATCTGTTCAGAACAAGACTTTGATAAACAAATATCACATGAAGACTCCCTATGAACTGTGGAATGAAAGAACTCCAACAATCTCTTACTTTCATGCCTTTGGAAGTAAATGTTTCATTCACAATAATGGGAAGAACAATTTAGACAAATTTGACTCTAAAAGTGATGAAGGAATATTCCTTGGCTACTCTGCAACAAGCAAGGCATATAGAGTTTATAATAAAAGAAAAATGGTGGTTGAAGAGTTCATTCATGTGGATTTTGATGAATACCCCAGTGCCTGGGATTTGAAAATTAATGAGTTTGATGAAACTCTTGGAAATGTTGATTCTCTGCCTGAACCATCACCCATTACCTCTCAAAATTCCAAAAATGATCAACTCGACTATCTTCCTTACAATCTACCTAAAAGCACTTCTGAATCCTTTCCTCCCTTCAGCAACCTTAAAATCAATGAAAATCAACCTTTACCACCAGTTGCTCAGCCTGGAACTACCCTCATTTACCCAATTCTCACTGATGATAGTAGACCTACCAATGATAGTAGACCTACTACTAATAATAGACCTATCACTGAGAACAGAACTGGGAACAATAGTGAACCAAGCTCATCCACTCGAGAACCATTAATTCCCAATCAATCTAGGTCCATTCCTATCTCCAACATTTACATTGATCTTGCCATATCCAGAAACTTCAACAATAACCATCCAGAGTCTTTAGTTATTGGTGACATTGCCAGTGGAGTTCAAACAATGTCAAACATTGAAGATGAAGCCTTGTATAGTGCTTTCATATCTCAGATGGAGCCATAAAAGATCAATGAATCTCTACTTGATGCAGATTGGAAAGAAGCAATGGAGGAAGAGCTTGAATAGTTTGAAAGGAACAAAGTATGGAAGCTTGTTCCTAAACCTAAAAATCAAACTGTAATTGGAAGTAGATGGGTGTTCAGAAATAACATGAATGAAGATAGTACAGTCATAAGAAACAAAGCAAGATTGGTAGCTCAAGTCTATAGACAAGAAGAATGAATTGACTATGATGAGACCTATGCTCCAGTTGCTAGACTTGAAGTAATTAGGCTGTTCCTTGCCTACTCATTATCCAAGAATATGACTGTATATCAAATGGATGTTAAAAGTGCATTCCTGAATGGGATTCTTCATGAAAAAGTATTTGTAGCACAGCCTCCTGGGTATGAATCCCTAAAATTCCCAGATCATGTTTATAAGCTGGATAAAGCATTATATGGACTAAAACAAGCCCCCAGAGCTTGGTATGAGACTTTGTCCAACTTTCTACTTGAAAAGGGATTTACAAAAGGGCAAATTGATAAAATCTTGTTCATTAAAAGGTCCAACCAAGATATTTTACTCATTCAAATTTATGTGGATGATATTATATTTGGTTCAACTAATGATGAAATGTGCAAGGAATTTGGATCAACTATGCAAGAGAAGTTTGAAATGAGCATGATAGGAAAGCTCACATTCTTTTTGGGTCTACAAGTCAAACAGTTACCCAATGGAATTTTTATAAATCAAGGAAAATATACTAGAGATATGTTGAAGAAATTTGATATACAGAATGTATCCTTAGCCAAAACTCCTCTATCAACAACTGCAAAATTACATGCAGATCCTGAAGGCCAGAGTGTGAATCAAACTTTGTATAGAAGTTTTATTGGATATCTTCTCTATGTTACTGCTTTAGGACCTGACATCATGTTCACTTTTTGCTTATGTGTAAGGTTTCAAGCAGATCCTAAAGAATCACACCTAGCAGCAGTTAAAAGGATTCTAAGATATCTTAAAAGGACTCCTGATTATGGGATTTGGTACCCTAAAGAATCTCCTTTATCTCTCATTGGATATACTGATTCAGACTATGTTGGATGCAACTTGGATAGGAAATCCACCAGTGGTAGTTGTCAGTTTTTGGGCTCACGAATTGTGAGTTGGTGCAGCAAAAAGCAAACTTCAGTTGCTACATCAACTGCAGAAGCAGAATATGTTGATGCTGGACTATGTTGTTCACAAGTCCTTTATCTAAGAAATCAACTAGAAGACTTTGGAATTTATCAAGATCACACTCCTATCTTCTGTGATAACACCAGTGCAATAGCAATGAATGAAAATCCAGTTCAGCACTCCAAAACAAAGCATATTGAAGTAAGGCATCACTTCATAAGGGATCATGTAGAAAAAGGTGATATATGCCTTTCTCATGTGTGCACTGAGAATCAACTGGATGACATTCTCACAAAAGCACTGGATGAACAAAGATTTGGATATTTAAGAGTAAATATGGGGATGCTAAATATGCCAAGTAAATAAAAAGGGAAATTTCATTAAAAAGCAAAGTGGAGTACATTACAAAAGGGAGTAGTACAACAAAAACGGTACCATTAAAAGGACACCCTACTACTACAAACAAAAGGGAGCTAAAATTTCATCTTCTGCTCCAGTCTGGTCCAAGATAGCAGACCTCCACTCTAGGTCTACGATCTTCTTAAAAGAACTCTTATTCTTCTGACCTCCACTCTCCTGCTATAAAGGAACACTCAGCAGTAATATCCTCTTCCACTTTAACTCCTCCTCCATAAGAACTCTCTCCAATGGGATGCCCTGACTCATCTGTGCTCTCCAACAAAAGTGCTCTATCATTTCTCCAAGATCCTCCTCCTAAGACAGATTGATTAGAAGATGGCCAAACAGACTTAGGCCACCAATTATTGGTCTCTTGAGACCTTGGGAAGTTCTCTAGAGGTGATGCGAAGCTAAAGGTTCCAGAAGAGTTATGGCTCTCACTGAAAACATAGGCCTGATCAGACCTAAAGCTCCCCTCCTCCTTTTCCCCTGTTCTAAAAGGACTGCAACAACCAAAATATTTGCTTGACAGTAGGGGAAATGAACTAGTCTTTGTATGAGAACTTGTTGGGTATACCCACTTATATCCCAGTTTTAATGTAATACGATTGATTAGATTTGATTGATTCATCACCTAAGTTTTATTTCATGGACTTTAGACCCACATGTAAGAAGTACTTATACTTCATTTTTTAGGTAGTCCATTGTAATATAATAGACTTAGGAATAGGGCTAGAATGTCAAGATTGAAGAAAATCACAATGTTGATTTAAGGCTCGCGCCATGTGCCCATGCGCCTCATAGTCGCGCGCTATGATACGCGCCCTAAAGACTCAACGCGCCTACGCGCCTCGTTGATATTAAAACAACACTTGGTGATTTATTGAAGACATAAAGACTTGAAGAAATTCAAACTACGCCAATGATCCAACGGTGGTTAAATAACACGTATGCACCCGCATCTAAGGACACCTGTCCATAACGGTCATATTTGTGTTATGTGTCTAACGGCTATAAAAGGACACGTGCTCCACTCAATGAGCGACAGCACATCTGTCCTTTAACCATATCCACAAGGGATTTCGAACGGCTAGTTTTTGGGGCTCTACTATAAATACCCCATAACTTCAAACGTTTTGAAGTTGCTAAGAATCTCAGAATTTCTCTCTCAAGCTTTTGTTGAAGATTTGAAGATTGTCTTTGATTTTCCAGAATTCTCAAGAACATCTTCATACCTTCATCCTTAGCCCAGATCCTCAAGCAAAAACACTTTAGTTTTCTTATGCTCTCAATCTCAAAGATCTAAAGAGCCTTGAATCTAAAATCACACACGCACCTCTTTAAGTTTTATCACTTAGATCTTTCTTTTAGAGATACACCGGTTATTGTTTAGGATTTGTTTTTTCATAGAATATTAGATCTTGAGATAGTGTATAAGCTCAAACGATTGTAATTTGTAACACTCTCTCATTATATAAGATCTCTATTAGAAATCCAAGACTAACCATCTTTGTAGAGGACGTAGATCTTTCATTGATCGAACCTCTCCAAATAGCGCGTATTAATTACTTGTCATTTACTTTCAAGTTATTATCTTATCTCACTATTTGCTTGTTTAATCATTATAGATTAATTGAACTGAATAGTGTTGTGTTTGTTATATCATTTGCCTAAGTTCCTTATTTCACCCACTTTGAGTCAAAATACTTGGAGTGTGTGTTGCGCCCCTTTTAATCATTTGCGCCTACTTTACTTAACTATTCCGCTGTGCATTTCACTCACTCACTTAGGCGCATTTCATATCGCTTATTTGATTAAGTGCGCATTTACTATTGAATTTTCAAGGGTACGAAAAGAATTTTAAAACAGCTATTCACCCCCCCTTCTAGCTATTTTCCATACCCTTGTTGCCCTTTGGGACCAACAAGTGGTATCAGAGCAAACACCTTTATAAAACCTTTTTGTTTTTCAAGCTTAACAGCTTGGGTGCCGATTCAATATGGTAAACTCAAGACCTTCGGCAACTGCTAACTACACACATGTTCCAGTCTTTGATGAAGATCATTTTGACGTGTGGAAATTCAGCATCTTAACTCATCTCACCTCAATCGATGAAAGGCTTCATGACACCGTGGTTTATGGACCTTACATCCCTATGAAAGCGAATCCAAATCTGCGCACCAACGCTGCTCAACCAACAATCAAGAAACCAATGGAAGAATGGACTGAGGAAGAAACAAGAAGAGTTGCAAATGATGGCAAAGTAAGAAACATTCTTCTAAGCACTCTAAGCACGGCTATGAAACAACAAGTCATGCATTGTGTTACCACCAATGAGTTATGGGATGCTATTGAAGAGCATATAGAAGGAGACACGGTTTGCAAGGAGAACAAGAGATACGAAGTGCAAAAGAGATTCAACAATTTCTCTCAACTCCCCGGTGAAACTCTTAGACAGACTTATGAGCGATATTGTGAAATTATTAATCTATGTATTTCACTTGGAAAGAGGTTCTCTAATAAGGAATTAAATACCAATTTCCTTGCTGCTTTTGGATCAAGATACCTACACAAATCTAGCGCCCTTGAAGACGCTGAAACTTTAGATGTACGGACTTTAAGGAACCTTTATGCAAATCTTAAGGTTTATGAGCTCAAACTCCAATGAATTAGTGAAACTGAAGGAAAGTCAAAATCTATAGCAATGGTGGCGCATAGAGACGAAGCGCATGCGTCTGCGCTGGTTCAAGAAGAGAAAAGTTCTGATCCATAAATTTCTACCTCTGAGCTATTAGACATGGATGATGAAGACTTCGCTTTATTTGTGAAGAAATTTCAAAAGTTCAGAAAATTCTCAAGACCCGGCTCAACCAGCTAATTTCAAGGATCTACCAGCAGAGCTCCTCCAAAGTTCACGAGGAGAAATGATTCTAAAAGAAAAGAAGATCTTGTTTGTTTTAATTGCAGGAAACCAGGACACTTTGCTTCTAGCTGCCCAATTCCAAAATTTGAATATATGCAGAAGAAGAGCAGCCATACTCCCAAGTTCACTCCCAAATTCACTCGTCACAAGGGAATGGTTGCTGAAGAAGAATCACCAGCAAATGAGCAGAACACTTGGATTGAAATAGACTCAGACGAGAGCGATGAAGATTCCGATGATGGACTCGTTTGTTTGGTGGCAAATGATGATGAAGTTGATACTTATGATTCTGATGATGACTGATGGATAAAAATCCACTGTGTAATAAAATACCTTGCAAGTGTACAAGTGCCGAAGCAGCAGTATACAAAAGTAAGGGTCGAGCCACAGAGACTTGAGTGAAAACAAGTATATTTAATTAATGTAAAAGTATCCAGGGGTTTTTGTTTGAGAATATTTAACTAAACTACTAATGCAAGAATTTAAACTAATATTAAGAAAACAATTAAAAAAGAAGGATTTATCAAGGATGACAAGGGATTCACGGATTGGATTCACAAATACCTTCACTTTATGCTATGCTCATAATAATAAGATCAATCTCATTCTTGGGTTTGTTCACTTTAGTAAGAATTGGGACGGTTCGGTCGCCGGATTGCAATCCTTTTATTTCTTTTATATTATACTTTCCGCTAGGTCTACACAATATGCAAGAAACTCATGAAGCACTCAAGAACATATAAACCTAAATCCTTTTGACTTCCGCTAGGTCCTCAATTGAATTTAATCATCAAAAGAATGGTCAACGTATTATCACCCACGCTAGTGCAGTAATAAATACCCAATAATTCTAAAGTCAATTTATATCTTAACATATAATTGAAACTAAATAATTTAACATGAAGAATATTTTGATGAACAAGAATTAATATTGAATGGAAGAATTAAATCTATAGCATAAAGATCTAGTATTTGCTACTACCAATCCATGAATCTAGAAATTTAGCTACTTGTATTCATAATAAAAGAAACAAGAAAAATAATAAAGAACATCAAAACCTGGAATAAATTGATGAAAATCTTGATACAACTCTTGAATCCTTGAATAAAGTATGTATATAGTATTATGGATGGAATGTTATATTTATACTAGGGCTAAGGAGGTGTAAAAATTAGGAAAAACTTAGGATTCCTTGTTGAAAAAGGAGAAAATAAGTGCTGATGGCCGAAATTCCCCAGGAGCCCTTGGTATTTTTGGGTTTCCAGAAAAGCCCTCCGAAAATTCCCCAAAGGTCCTCCAGAAACTCCAAAAAAGTCCCTGAAAAATTGTAAATTACTAAAAAGCCCATCATAATTTGGATAATTCCTCAAAGGTCCCTGAAAAATTCCTCTAAGGTCCTTGATGGGCGCCTGCCCACTTTGAGAGTGGGCGCTCGCCCACTTGATCAGCCCTCTTGGCAATTCGAAGCTCAAGTGCGTGATTTGTACTTTTTATGCGTAAACTTCCGGAGGCCATAACTTCTTCATACGAACTCCGATTTGGACGTGTAAACTATTGTTGTAAAGATCTTTTCGAGTAATATCTAATGGCATTGATTGATCAGAGGTCACATCTCTTCATTATGTTCTGGTCCGCTTTTTATCCTTCTTTTCACGCTTTAGCATACATGAATCCGTACATTCGTCCACTCCTTCCCTATACTCATAAATACTTCATAAACCATCAAAACACCCAAGATTGAGCATCTAATATGTCATAGAAGTATAAGATTTGGATAGGTAAAAACACATCCATCAATGACTACTCCAAAGATGTTCCTGATATGAATGTCTTGAATAAACATATCAAGAAATCTGCAGGTTTTCAAGAGGTGAAAAAGAAGAAAGGACCAACCATCAGCGAGCTCGTTGAACAAGGATTTCTCATTCCGGCTCAAAGCGATGGTAGATTGTTATTTTTTAGATGTGATCTGAGTGCTAGAAGCAAACTCAGAAAGAGTGAATATATTAGACCTCAAGTTGCACCTATTCCTACAATCAATCATGATGAGGACATTGTAAAGCAAGAAAAGTTATTCAAGGAGGCTGAAAAGGTAATCAGTCGTTTTAGTGATATGAAGGAAGCTTTAGCACTATCATGTGATGAAATTTCCCAGCTTAAGACCGAGAAATCTCTATTTAAATCTGAACTCACCCTCCTTAAGGAGAAGATAAAGAGCCTGACTCCTCTTACTATTAATGTCACGACCCGAAATATAGGCTCTATTTTATTAGTAATAAATGATTTTTATTTAATTATTTGCTTATTTATTTAATTAAATTATTATTTATTTAAATAATTATGTGTGCAACTTATGTGTTATAATATTTATGCCTAGCATTTTATTCGAGTTATTTGGGCTAGTGTGGAAGTGTTGAGTCTTAATTGTTAGTCGGGAGGGTAAGAATCTGTGTTAGTATGGGGAGGGGGTCTAGTTGTAACATTTCAAAAAAATAATTTCCCCTACTCCCTCTCCTCCCTCACCTTCTCCCTCATTCTTTCACTCATTTCCCCAGACAAAATCTCTCTCTCTCCAAGCTATTTGGGTAAGTTTTCTTCTTCTTCTTCTCTCTTCATTTACTTCTTCTTCCTCTCATCTTCTCTCATTTCTTAAAACATGAAACGTGTTTAGATCGTCGCTAGGATCGCGTAGAGTCAAAAAGATTTGAAATCCATCAACTTTGAGAAAATTCAAGTAAGTTACTTTTCCCCCCATTTAAATGCTAAAATGTTCATATCATGTTTATATGATGATTAATGTGTTATATTTGAAATTTGGTTGAGTTTGCAATTTATTTGGAATTTAATTGGGTTTTTGATCAAAAATGGTGAAATCTTGAATGTTGGGTTTGATTATTGATTTTGGTTGTTAAATGTTGTTTAGGGAGTCCTTTTAGACTTATAAGTTGTTTTGACACTTTAGTATATGAGTTGGAAAGTTGGGATTTTGGTTAAATGTGTTTTGGGTTGAAAATGGAAGAACCAAGTTGTTCTTCCCGATTTCTGGCGATTCCGGCTTGTTGTGCGACCACCCAAAATAGTATGGGCGACCGCGCATCTTTCTGAGAGTTTTTGTTCTTGTTTTGAGGCACTTTAGGCGACCGCACAACCCATATTGGGCGGCCGCACAGATCTATGAAAAATGCACATTTTGTTAAATTGTGTGACAAAAGAATGCGTTGTGATCCAATTCTTGGGTGTCACCCTAGTTGACCTTAGTGATCATAGTAGTGCATTCTAGTGATAGAATTGAGTCCTTTGTGATCAAGTTTGCGTTTGAAATTAAGTAAGTGTTAAGTGTCATTGTTGGAACACTTTATTGATTGGGTTTGATTCCTTTGTGAATAAATACGAGATGGAATTTGATTAAGTATCATTTTGGGAATGTGGTCATCTTTGATGCACGGTTTGTATTGGTTTACCTTTGTGGTGATTTAATTAGAATGGTTCCCTACTTTGGAACCTTAAGATGTTCATTCATGCTAAATTATTATTACTTAGCGTTCATTTGGAAGCCCAGCTGGCATATTTGTTGCATCGGGCGATGGGAAAGATTATAATGGCAAAGCCAAGTCCATTATAATGTTGACCATTGTTTTGCCCTTACTATACCCCTTCTCCAGATTGGCCTTGGAAAGGATAAGTCAGCGTTCCTTTGTGAATGTATCTGGCTAACGGGCATGACTTTGTGTCATGGTCCTTGTCCCTTGTGACACTTTTATGATTTGGTTCCGGTACCGGGGTTTTCTCTTCGGCTTTCATGCCATTATGAAGATGATGATTGGTTGATTATTGAAGCTGCGCAGCGATCCTTTATTTGGATGTTCCGGTTTGGAAAACCTTGGCTATATCCTTTGTTATGTGTTTATTTCCGCTGCTATCTGTATGTGATAAATGCTATGTGCTATGTGATACTTATTGCTTTGTATATTGCATCATAGCACGTCATGTAGTTGCATTAATAACTTATTGAGATTTATCTCACCCCGTTCTTTTATCTTTGTTTTTCCTTAACCCCCCCCCCCCAGGTGCTAAGGATTAGTCTCGCTGATCACGAGATAGAGGACGTCGAGTGTGGATCCGTTCTTTTGGGGAAGGTTGTTATAGGTTGGTTTCCATTATGTAAATGTGTAACCATTTTGGGGTAGTCGTACCAAACAATGACGTCTTTAAGAATTGTGCATATTTGTATTTTGTTGACATGAACTTGTAGAAGTTTATGATAAGTTGTAATTAGTTTTTATCAAACTTGGTTTTGTAAAACTTTGGATTACCCTTTTGGTATTAAATGGAATTTTTAACTTCGGTGATTTGGAGTTTTTTTGTTAGAGTCGACGTCCAGCTCGCGGTCCCGGGGCCCGCGGGGTCCGGGGTCGCGACAGTTGGTATCAGAGCTATGGCATTAGCTCTATGTATAAGTCTAGGTGGATTAGTATGACCTAGGTGGGTAGTAGTGTGCGGAGTGATTAACGGTTGATGTCTTATGCAGGTAATTGTTCTCAATGTCTGGAAGAAGAAACAGAGGAGGTGCTAGTGGGGCACAGAATCAGAATGATACAAGGGATGAAGCACGTGCCATGTTTCAAGGCATGTTTGAGGCGGCCATGAAGGCCATTCATGATCAAGGTCTGAGGGTAGAGCAAGCACCACCCCGTTATGGTTTGGAGCAATTCTTGAAACTTAAACTGGTTGAATTCAATGGGGAACCCGATGTTCGGAAAGCTGAGTTATGGATTGAGTCTATGGAGAAGATTTACGATGTGTTTGGGTGTTCGGATGAGGACAAGGTCCGGTTTGCGGCTTACAAGCTTGTGGGAGCCGCCGAGCATTGGTGGAAGGGCGTTAAAGCTACTTGGGACGATACTCACACAGTGTATGCGTGGGAGTTGTTCGTGCGTAAGTTCAGAGAGCATTTTATTCCGGCTGTTGATCAAAACCGAAAGGAGATCGAGCTACTCAACTTGGAGCAAGGTGTGTTGTCTATAGCACAATACTCGGCTAAGTTCATAGAATTAGCCCGGTATTGCGACTATTTGGTGAGGACCGAGGAACAAAAGGCTATGAGATTTATTCGGGGATTGAAGACCTCCATCCGTACTCAACTAATTGCTCAACGAATCGTGACTTTCCAAGATGCGGTGGACCGAGCCTATTTGATAGAGCAAGATATTGGGGAGCACAAGAGGAAGACCGAGGTGGCCAACCCGAGTAAGCAAGGGGCGCAGAGCAAGTCGCAACCAAGAATTGATAACCGAGGTAACTTTGGGGGACAATCTCAGTCCCGAGGGCAACCGATCCTAAGGAACCCGGGTACCACTTCCGGGAACCAAGGGAGCCAAATTAGGAAGCCTTGTACCTTTTGTCAAAAGGTAGGCCATTCGGAGGATAGGTGTTGGAAAAAGCAAGGCAAGTGCATCAATTGTGGTGAAATGGGGCACTTTGCGAGAGATTGCCCGAGGCACCGAGGACAGTCATCCGGGTCAGGGGTTAGTATTAATCAGGGTCAGAAAAGGGATGCCGCCGGGAAGCCCAAGGTCCAAGGGAAAGTGTTTGCAATGAATCAGCAACAAGCGACCGATGATCCATCCGTTATTGGAGGTATTGTTTCTGTGTCTAATGTGAGCGCACGAGCGTTAGTAGATCCAGGATCATCTCATTCATACATTTCTGTGCAATTTGCTTCTATGTTAAATGCTGCATTCGAGTCTTTACCGTACGTGCTAGAGGTGTCGACCCCTATAGGAGAATGCTTGATTGCTGATCGAGTCTTTCGTGCTTGTGATGTGGTTATTTGTGGTCGTGTCCTTTGTGCGGATTTGGTGGTTCTTCCTATCCAAGACTTTGATGTCATTTTGGGTATGGATTGGTTGAGCAAGTTTCATGCTTCCGTTGATTGCCGTAAGAAAACTGTTACTTTTTCTATTCCTGATGTGCCTAAGTTTGTGTTTGAGGCTTGTCCTCTGAGTAGGAAGGTTCGCTTAATTTCTTTTATGAAAGCGAGAAGATTATTGCATAGTGGTTGTGAGGGGTATTTGGCTAGTGTTCTTGATACTAGGAAAGGATCCCCTAGTTTTGATAGTGTTCGGGTAGTTCGGGAATTTCCCGATGTTTTCTCTACCGAGTATGAGATGCCTCCCGATCGTGAGATTGAGTTTTGTATAGACCTTTTGCCGGGTACGGCTCCGATTTCGAAAGCGCCTTATAGGTTAGCTCCCGCATAATTGAAGGAACTGAAGGTTCAGTTGCAAGAGTTGCTTGAACGAGGGTTTATCCGCCCTAGTGTTTCCCCGTGGGGAGCACCGGTTTTATTTGTGCGGAAGAAAGATGGTTCGTTGAGGTTGTGCATCGATTACCGGAAGTTGAATCAGGTTACGGTGAAGAACAGGTATCCTCTGCCGCATATTGATGATTTGTTTGATCAGCTTCAAGGGTCCGTGGTTTTCTCTAAACTCGACTTGAGGAGTGGGTACCATCAGTTGAAGGTTCGATCGGAGGATATTCCGAAGACTGCCTTTCGCACTCGGTATGGTCATTATGAGTTCTTGGTTATGCCGTTTGGGTTGACGAACGCGCCGGCCGTGTTTATGGATTTGATGAACCGAGTTTTCCATCCTTATCTTGATTCGTTCGTGGTGGTTTTCATCGACGACATTCTTGTTTATTCGAAATCTCGAGAGGAGCATGAGCAGCACTTGAGGACAGTTTTATCCGTTCTTGCGAGGGAGCAACTATTTGCGAAGTTCAGTAAATGCGAATTTTGGCTCGAGAAGGTGTCATTTCTGGGTCATGTGATTTCGAAAGATGGGATTTCTGTGGATCCGTCTAAGATTGAAGCTATAGTGGATTGGAAGAGACCCGAGTCAGTGACCGAGATTCGTAGTTTTCTGGGTTTAGCCGGTTATTACCGAAGGTTTATTGAAGGGTTTTCGAGGATTGCTACTCCGATGACTCAGTTGACCCGGAAGAATGTTCCGTTTGTGTGGACCGAGAAATGTGACAAGAGTTTCGAGGAATTGAAGAAGAGGTTGACTACCGCACCGATCTTGACTTTGCCTAATGGGAGTGATGGGTTGGTAATTTATAGTGATGCTTCGAAAGAGGGTTTGGGTTGTGTGTTGATGCAGAATGGGAAAGTAATTGCGTATGCTTCGAGGAAGTTGACCCCGAGTGAACAGAATTACCCGACTCATGATATGGAGCTAGCGGCTATTGTCTTTGCGTTGCACAAATGGAAGCACTACCTTTATGGGGCGAAGTTTGAAATTTTTACCGATCACAAGAGTTTGAAGTACCTTTTCTCCCAGAAAGAGTTGAACAACCGACAGCGCCGATGGATGGAATTGTTGAAGGATTATGATTGCACGATTTCTTATCATCCGGGAAAGGCGAATGTGGTAGCCGATGCGATTAGTAGAAAGTCTTATGTGGCTTCGATGATGGTCCGTGAATGGAAAATGCTTGAGGATGCTCGAGATTGGTCTCCTCGTGAATCGAGACATGGGGCTATTTTTGCGAATATTAGAGTGTCTCCGACCCTAATTCAAAGAATAAAGGAAGCTCAGAAAGAAGATCCCGAGTTAGTGAAGGTAATGGGTAAACTGAAAGAGAAGAACTTCGAGGATTTTTCTATTAGCTCGAGTGGAGTGTTGACTTTCCGTGGTCGTTTGTGTGTTCCGAATGTTGATGGAATTAAACAGAGAGTTCTTGATGAGGGTCACAAATCGAGGTATACTATTCATCCGGGTAGTACGAAGATGTATCAGGATTTGAAGCAACAATTTTGGTGGATTAATATGAAAAGGGAAATAGCCGAGTATGT
The DNA here is from genome assembly GCA_026119855.1 of Campanula takesimana. NCBI lineage: Eukaryota > Viridiplantae > Streptophyta > Magnoliopsida > Asterales > Campanulaceae > Campanula > Campanula takesimana. The sequence continues at coordinate 2,071,422 of JAOWBW010000028.1, forward strand.
TTCGAGGTGTTTAACGTGTCAGCAAGTCAAAGCCGAGCATCAGAGACCCGCGGGATTACTTCAGCCGTTAGAGATTCCCGAGTGGAAATGGGAGCATGTGACTATGGATTTCGTTACGGGACTGCCTCGTACCCGAAGAAAGTTTGACAGTGTTTGGGTGATAGTGGATAGATTGACCAAGAGTGCTCATTTCTTGCCTATTGATATCAGATATTCGATGGAGAAGCTTGCGACCCTTTATATCGATGAGATTGTTAGATTGCATGGAGTTCCGGTTAGTATTGTGTCAGATCGAGACCCGAGGTTTACTTCTAGACTCTGGAAGGCGTTTCAGGAAGCTTTGGGTACATATTTGCGATTCAGTACAGCTTTTCATCCTCAGACAGACGGTCAATCCGAGAGGACTATTCAGATTTTGGAGGATATGTTGCGAGCTTGTGCGATAGACTTTTCTGATTCTTGGGATTCGCACCTACCGTTAGTGGAATTTTCGTATAACAACAGTTATCAGGCTAGTATCGAGATGGCACCGTTTGAGGCCTTGTATGGAAGAAAATGTAGATCGCCTATTTGTTGGGATGAGGTAGGTGAAGCGAAAGTTTTGGGTATTGATTTGCTTCGGGATTCGGTTGAGAAAGTTAGAGTTATCCGGGATAGATTGAAGACAGCCCAGAGTCGACATAAGAGCTACGCAGATAACCGAAGGCGAGATCTTAGTTTCCAGATTGGCGATTTGGTGTTTTTGAAAGTATCTCCAAAGGTGGGTATCCGTAGGTTTGGGAAGAAAGGCAAATTGGCTCCGAGGTTTATTGGTCCGTTTGAGATTTTGGGAAGGTTGGACTTCTAGCGTATCGTCTTGCGTTACCGCCATCCTTGGACCGGTTGCACAGCGTTTTCCACGTTTCTATGCTTCGGAAGTATGTTCATGATCCGTCTCACGTGTTACCGAGGATACCGGAGGATATTGAGCCCGATATGACGTATGAGGAACGACCGGTTCGGATCTTAGATTCCAAAGTTCAAGAGTTGAGGAGCAAGAGCATCGCGTTGGTTCGTGTCCTTTGGAGGAATCACAATATCGAGGAGTCGACGTGGGAGCTTCGTGATGAGATCGAGAGGAAATTTCCGTGGCTTTTTGTTTAAGGTAAGTCTCGTTAAAATTCGGGTCAAATTTTCTTTAAGGGGGAGTGAATGTCACGACCCGAAATATAGGCTCTATTTTATTAGTAATAAATGATTTTTATTTAATTATTTGCTTATTTATTTAATTAAATTATTATTTATTTAAATAATTATGTGTGCAACTTATGTGTTATAATATTTATGCCTAGCATTTTATTCGAGTTATTTGGGCTAGTGTGGAAGTGTTGAGTCTTAATTGTTAGTCGGGAGGGTAAGAATCTGTGTTAGTATGGGGAGGGGGTCTAGTTGTAACATTTCAAAAAAATAATTTCCCCTACTCCCTCTCCTCCCTCACCTTCTCCCTCATTCTTTCACTCATTTCCCCAGACAAAATCTCTCTCTCTCCAAGCTATTTGGGTAAGTTTTCTTCTTCTTCTTCTCTCTTCATTTACTTCTTCTTCCTCTCATCTTCTCTCATTTCTTAAAACATGAAACGTGTTTAGATCGTCGCTAGGATCGCGTAGAGTCAAAAAGATTTGAAATCCATCAACTTTGAGAAAATTCAAGTAAGTTACTTTTCCCCCATTTAAATGCTAAAATGTTCATATCATGTTTATATGATGATTAATGTGTTATATTTGAAGTTTGGTTGAGTTTGCAATTTATTTGGAATTTAATTGGGTTTTGATCAAAAATGGTGAAATCTTGAATGTTGGGTTTGATTATTGATTTTGGTTGTTAAATGTTGTTTAGGGAGTCCTTTTAGACTTATAAGTTGTTTTGACACTTTATTATATGAGTTGGAAAGTTGGGATTTTGGTTAAATGTGTTTTGGGTTGAAAATGGAAGAACCAAGTTGTTCTTCCCGATTTCTGGCGATTCCGGCTTGTTGTGCGACCGCCCAAAATAGTATGGGCGACCGCGCATCTTTCTGAGAGTTTTTGTTCTTGTTTTGAGGCACTTTGGGCGACCACACAACCCATATTGGGCGGCCGCACAGATCTCTGAAAAATGCACATTTTGTTAAATTGTGTGACAAAAGAATGCGTTGTGATCCAATTCTTGGGTGTCACCCTAGTTGACCTTAGTGATCATAGTAGTGCATTCTAGTGATAGAATTGAGTCCTTTGTGATCAAGTTTGCGTTTGAAATTAAGTAAGTGTTAAGTGTCATTGTTGGAACACTTTATTGATTGGGTTTGATTCCTTTGTGAATAAATACGAGATGGAATTTGATTAAGTATCATTTTGGGAATGTGGTCATCTTTGATGCACGGTTTGTATTGGTTTACCTTTGTGGTGATTTAATTGGAATGGTTCCTACTTTGGAACCTTAAGATGTTCATTCATGCTAAATTATTATTACTTAGCGTTCATTTGGAAGCCCAGCTGGCATATTTGTTGCATCGGGCGATGGGAAAGATTATAATGGCAAAGCCAAGTCCATTATAATGTTGACCATTGTTTTGCCCTTACTATACCCCTTCTCCAGATTGGCCTTGGAAAGGATAAGTCAGCGTTCCTTTGTGAATGTATCTGGCTAACGGGCATGACTTTGTGTCATGGTCCTTGTCCCTTGTGACACTTTTATGATTTGGTTTCGGTACCGGGGTTTTCTCTTCGGCTTTCATGCCATTATGAAGATGATGATTGGTTGATTATTGAAGCTGCGCAGCGATCCTTTATTTGGATGTTCCGGTTTGGAAAACCTTGGCTATATCCTTTGTTATGTGTTTATTTCCGCTGCTATCTGTATGTGATAAATGCTATGTGCTATGTGATACTTATTGCTTTGTATATTGCATCATAGCACGTCATGTAGTTGCATTAGTAACTTATTGAGATTTATCTCACCCCGTTCTTTTATCTTTGTTTTTCCTTAACCCCCCCCAGGTGCTAAGGATTAGTCTCGCTGATCACGAGATAGAGGACGTCGAGTGTGGATCCGTTCTTTTGGGGAAGGTTGTTATAGGTTGGTTTCCATTATGTAAATGTGTAACCATTTTGGGGTAGTCGTACCAAACAATGACGTCTTTAAGAATTGTGCATATTTGTATTTTGTTGACATGAACTTGTAGAAGTTTATGATAAGTTGTAATTAGTTTTTATCAAACTTGGTTTTGTAAAACTTTGGATTACCCTTTTGGTATTAAATGGAATTTTTAACTTCGGTGATTTGGAGTTTTTTTGTTAGAGTCGACGTCCAGCTCGCGGTCCCGGGGCCCGCGGGGTCCGGGGTCGGGCCCCGGGGTCGCGACAATTAAAAACAATTTTCTAACAGAACAGAACTCACTTCTTAAAGTTCAAAACGATGAATTGGTTGCTCAAATTACTGATCTTAAAAAGATTACAAATGAATGGTCCAATTCTCGTGTCACTATGGAGAATATATTTGAGTCCCAAAAAGTCAGTGGTGATAAAAGTGGCTTGGGATTCTCATCAACTAGTGACAACTTTAAATGTGATGTATGTGCTGAAAGAGATAGTGAATTTACAAATCAGCAAACTTTTGAAATTCCCAAGGAAAAACATTCTAATTCAATGGGTAAAGGACATGAAAAAGTCAAGAGACAATCATTCCATCATTATGTCTACCTAACGAAACAATTTAGGAAAGCTAAAGAGAAGGAAGTAGCTACAGATGAATCATCCTCCAGCAAAACCATTCTTGAAACAAGGCGCGGTCCTTCTCCGAGTGCACATTATGCGCCTAGGAGCCACGCGCCTAACCGCCGTGCGCCTCCTAGCCCTATACACCCTCCAAGGAAAAGCGCTCCAAAATTTCAAAAGAAAGATTTTGTTAAGGCTGGCTCATCTGACCCAAAGAAGGATGCTATCCCAAAGAAATGTAAAGAGTTTGTGAAAACTTACATGATTGGTGGCTTTCATCATTGTTCCATTTGTGATTGTTCGGGACATAAGGACGTGGAATGCCTTTTGAGATTCACTCCTAATGCCAAAGGACGTACGAATCCTAAGGTCAAGCAAGAGTGGGTCGTCAAAAGTTGCTAACTCTAGGACCCGAAAAGGAATAAAGGGGACCTGCTTTAAATGTTTATATTTCAGGTTCTTTGCTTCATGGCTGGATCTTCAAAAGTAAAACGTATGAATGGATTCTCGATAGTGGGTGTTCACGACACATGACTGGAGATGAATCCTTACTTGAAGATGTTTATGAAGAAAGAGGTCCCTCCGTAACATTTGGTGATAACAACAAAGGTCAAATTGTAGCATATAGAAAGCTCAAGAAAGACAAAGTGTGCATTGAAAGAGTTTCTCTCGTTGAAGGGCTCAAGCACAATTTATTATCCATATCTCAATTTTGCGCAAAAGATTAGAATGCCATTTTACTTCAACTCAATGTCTTATCAAGAATGGCAAAACTGGAGCTATATTACTCACGGGATATCATAAGACAAATATTTACATTATTGATTTCCATAGTATGAACTCTAGCACTAATCTTTGTTTTGTAGCTAAAAGTGTGAGCGAAAATAGTTGGTTGTGGCACAATCGCTTAAGTCACTTGAACTTCAAGTATCTATCTAAACTCAGCAGGAATAATCTTGTAAAAGGACTTCCTAAGGTTGATGATCATCATGACAAGAAGTGCGCCGCGTGTCAACTTGGCAAACAACCGAAAAAGTCTTTCTCTAGCAAGACCAATCCCTCAACTACTAGATGTTTGCAACTGCTGCACATTGATCTATTTGGATCAGTCACCACCGCAAGTATTATAAGAAACAAGTATACTCTAGTTGTGGTGGATGATTATTCAAGATATACATGGGTGGAAATGATGATTACAAAAGATGATTGTTATGACATTTTGACCACCTTATTCAGACTGCTCCAAATCCAAAAAGAAGATGACATCGTTAGTGTTCGATCCGACAATGGAACAAAATTCAAGAACAACGGTGTTGCTCGATATTGCGATGATCATGGGATAGATCACAACTTCTCAACCGCTGGAGTTCCTCAACAAAATGGTGTTGTGGAAAGAAAGAACAGAACGTTGATTGAAGCGGGAAAAACGATGATAGTTGAAGCTAAATTGCCTAAGTACTTTTGGGAAGAAGCTATCAACACAGCATGTTTTACTCAAAATCGTTCCCTCATCAACAAACTTCACAACAAGACTCCGTATGAACTTTGGCGTGGTAGAACTCCCAACATTGCATTCTTCAAGATCTTTGGTTGCAAATGTTATATCCTCTACAACGAAAACGAACATAGAGGTAAATTCGATGCCAAAGCCAACGAAGGTATTTTTGTTGGGTATGCCAAACATTTGGCTCCAAATGTTGCTGATGGTTCTATTGAGTTAAATGAAACAGGTGCTCCTATTCATGTTGCGCCTACACAAGATCAAAATCTATCAACTCAAGGAAATCCATTAACATCAGTCGCTCCTAACTCAATGTATGGCGCGCCCAATGAATCTTCAGTTGCGCCTCCCTTGAATGATGCGCCTCTTGATTCCTCTCGCATGCCTATATATACTGCTGCATCTGGTGTCAACCCAAGTTTCAACTCTACACCAATTCAACCCCCAAATTTTGATGATTTAGAATCTGGTGAAGATGTACCAATTGAAGACCTTCAAGTTACTATGACTCAACCTAACTTACCTCCTGAAATTCGTGAAGTTAGAGGTCACCCAATCAATAATATCATTGGTGATCTACATGTTGGTGTTCGTACAAGGAGAGTTACAAACTTTGATGCTTACACTGCATTAATCTCTCAAATTGAACCGAAGAAGGCTGATGAAGCGCTCCAAGATCCTAATTGGGTTGTTTCAATGCAAGAAGAACTCAATCAATTTGAATGATGTAAGGTTTGGACTCTAGTTCCAAGACCTCATGATCAAGGAGTGATTGGTACGAAATGGGTGTTCAGAAACAAGATGGATGAGAATGGAACCATCATAAGAAACAAAGAAAGATTAGTTGCACAAGGCTATAGGCAAGAAGAAGGCATTGATTACGATGAAACTTTTGCGCCCGTAGCAAGACTTGAAGATATCAGATTATTTCTATCTTACGCCGCTCACAAGAACTTCAAGTTATATCAAATGGATGTGAAGAGCGCGTTTCTAAATGGTGAACTCCAAGAACAAGTCTACGTAGCTCAACCACCTGGTTTTGAAGATTCACAATTTCCAAATCATGTGTACAAACTCCAGAAAGCTTTGTATGAGCTCAAGCAAGCACCAAGAGCATGGTATGATACACTATCTAAGTTTCTCATTGAAAAAGGCTTCACTCGCGGTAAAATCGATACAACTCTTTTCATTGCCAAACATAATGGTCATAAATTACTTGTTCAAATTTATGTTGATGATATTATATTTGGTTCTACTAATGAATTGTTGTGCAAGCGCTTTGAGAAACTAATGAAGAGCAAGTTTGAAATGAGCATGATGGGAGAACTCACATTCTTCCTCGGGCTCCAAATCAAGCAAATGAATGAAGGCATCTTTATCAATCAAGCCAAGTACATAAGGGATCTAATCAAGAAATTTAGACTTAAGAATGCTAAAGCATACGACACTCCAATGGCTACCGGCAACAAACTCGACAAAGATTTAAAAGGTAAACGTGTTGATCAAACGCTCTATCGAGGTATGATTGGCTCACTCCTTTATCTTACTGCTAGTAGGCCCGATATTATGTTTAGTGTTTGTGTTTGCGCTCATTATCAATATGACCCTAGAGAAGCGTTCTTGATTGCTGTAAAACGTATTATAAGATATCTCTCCGGTACTGTTAACCTTGGACTTTGGTACACCAAAGATTCGAACTTTAAACTTGTAGGTTATTCAGATAACGATTATGCAGCGTGCACAATTGATAGGAAAAGCACGAGTGGCACTTGTCATTTCCTTGGATATCGACTTGTGTCATGGGTGAGTAAGAAATAAGCTTCAGTGTCTGTATCAACAACGGAAGCAGAATATATCGCTGCGGGAAGTTGTTATTGTCAAATACTATGGATGAAGCAGCAATTGGTGGACTATGATATCATCGAAGAAAATTGTCTCATCTACTGCGACAACACTTCAACCATTGCCGTTTCTGAAAATCCTGTCATGCACTCCAAAACCAAGCACATCGACATGAAATATCACTTCCTCAAGGACCACGTGGATAAAGGAAATATTCATCTAGAACACGTAGGAACCGACTATCAAATCGCCGACATTCTAACGAAAGCACTTGATGTGAAACGGTTCATCTTTTTGAGAGGTGAAATGGGTATGCTTGAACTCAAATAATTCCATATAGTTTTGTTACTACTAATGGTTTTATGTTTTGTTGAGTTATGAGTATACTAGGTACAAAAGTTAAATCATTTTTAAAAAGTTTCAAGGAAACTCACTCTGCGCCCAAGAATTTCTGCACGCCTCACTCTCATAGCGCGCCTAGGCTATTCTTGCGCCTCATTCATTGCTGCACGCCTCTGAGCTAAATGTGCCTCCCATGCGCGCATTAAATATTGCGGCTCAATCAATGCTACCCAAAATTTATTATCTCAATGATTGAACGTATTCAATTTTCACAAGTACTAGGTAAGATTATTCTGATCATTTATTATGGAGATTTTTTGTCTTTTGACATTCTATAATTGTTCAAGGGTACTTGTGCAATTAATTTTCCCTCGTTTTACGTTTTTCAAAAATTTTATTTTTTGGGGATATATTTCTTGCACCCCAAACTTACACCAAAACAGATGTTTTTGGGGTTTGTGTAAAAATTTAGTCATAATTGTTCATACACTTATGAGAAAAGTGGGACAATTTCTATCAAGTGTACTTTGGGTCATTCAGCATTAATGAGAAGTCAACCTTTACATCACTCACCATTAATGCGCCGTCTTTCTTTGCAATAATGAGAGCCAAAAAATTTCCCCTCATTTATTACCCATCCTTTCAACTTCCCATCTTTCTAAATTCTAACCCTATTATTTCCTTATTTGTGCCTATTTTTTAAAATCTAAACCTATATATATATATCCTCCTTCCTCCTCTTTTTCTCTCTCTCACATCAGTCTCTCTCACTTTTCCTCACCGCCTCATCAACTCTCTCTCTCTCTCTCTCTGTCGTCCCTCTCTTTCTTTCTCATTCTCCATTTTCTCTTATTTATCTCTCTATATATACATATATGGCTCCTAAAAGATCTTCTAAAGCTACACAAGACGAAATGGTATGAATCTCTAACTCTAAACTCCTTTATATTTGTAATTTTCGAGTTTTTATGTTCTGAGTTCCAGTTTTTTCGAAAACCAAAAATGTTTTTTTCTTGATAAATCTTGTTTCGATTCTCCGTTTTCAAAATCGCTTGTTAGGTTATGTTCGTTTTATGATTTAGAATCTTTTAAACTTAACATTTCAACGATCAATGCTCTCTATGTTGCGAATCTGAAAATCTTACATTTTTGACTTTTCAAATTTTCGGTTCTTTAAATCCACTTTCTGGATTCGTTGTTGTTTTGTACGTGTTTTAGTTTATATTTTTGTGATCCTTGTCTTCTTGCAGTCATTTTGACATATTGTGTGCTTGATTTGGTGAAGTTTCATGGATTATGTGTTCTTGGTGTTCTTAGTGTTCTTCGAGCACTCAAGACATGTTCTTCGTGTTCTTCGTTATTTTTTGCATGACTTGGGTTTCAAAATTTTCAAAACTTGTTTTTCAAAATTTTTTATGTTTGATTCTAAATTCCTTCATGATTATGATGTTTGCTTGTTTGTGTGTGTTTTTTTATGTTAAGTACAAATTATTTACATAGTTATGCGCCTAAATATGAATCCATGCGCCTAGTTTATTATGCGCCTATTGATATTATGCGCCTCAAAGTAATTCATGCGCCTAACGTGTGTATGCGCATCTGGCTATTACAAATGTTATGCGCCTCAATCCTTTATGTGCCTAATAATATTATGCGCCTAAATATCTTATGCGCCTCAATTCATACTTAGTCAAATTTTTCTATGTTTTTAATTTTTCCTTAGTATTTTTCATATAAACATAACATGCGCCTTATATTCCTATGTGCCTTCCAAATTTCATGCGCCTACTATAATCATGCGCCTTGACTCATTGTGCTCTCTTATGCGCCTATGACTCTCTACGCCTAATTATTCTATGCGCCTAAAACTTCGTTTGCGCCTAGTATATACTTTGCTTATTTTATGTGTCTATGCGCCTCAATTCACTTCTAACTTAAATCATTTATTTTGTAGGATATTGCAAATTTCAGACCTGGTGAGACGATTGATCTTGCTGAGCTCTCACTAGATCCTATAGGGCTTGAAATCATCTCAACCCTTCACACCACTGGACTCACTCCATTATTCACGCTGGATCAACCATTCTATTTTCCGCTCCTTGTTGATGAATTTTTCTCAACCGCTGCTCTAGTTGAGACGCCTGCTGATGGTTACGTGCGCTACCGGATATGCGCCACTGTTCAAAACATTGCTATAACTATTTCTACCGGTACTATCAAGAACATAGTTAGTTTCAGCACTACTGGCCCTCAGTGTGTACCAGGCCAGGCAAACACTTACTCCGTAGCCGCGCAGAACATTACAGCGCATACTTATCTCAAAATCCCTACTCTTCTGAATAACATCAAAAATGTTGAGATAAGGGATGGTGGTGATCTGCTCGCTCATATAGAACATCTTGTTGATACTTCGATAGTGTTCAAAACCGAAAATGTGAACAGATTCACTGTGGAGCAGTGGGAGTATACTGCTGCCATTATGGGAAAGGCTAGGTTGAATTGGCCTAAGATTTTGTTCAAGACTTTGTCGGAGCAGATAACCAAATATAACAAGAACAAAGCTGAAGGAAAGACAAAATTCAAGACTCACTGCAGGATACTTGCCAAAATATTCTTCACTTATCCTGCCCATGCCCAATTCCTTAATGAGAACCCTGCTTATAAAACTGATGATGTTCCAGTTTTTGGAAAAGACAACCTTGTCTTGAAGAGGCGCAGGAAGCGCATGGCAAAGCGCGCGCCTAGGGTTAAAGGTGCTCAGTTGGTTGATGAAGTCACTGAGTCAGATGAAGGAAAAAATGATTGCGCTGCAGACCGCGCAGAAACTGGAGATGTTTTTGGCGCTGGAACGAGCGCATGAAAGGATAAAGGCAAAGGGATTGCAACCGTGGTTGAAAGAGAAAACAGACCACCAAAGCGCCCCAGAACTGAAAAGGATGATCAGGAAGCTATCAAGCGCGCTCAAGCAGCCAGTTTAGCTGAAGTGCAGAGAAAACGAGATGAAGATTATCAGATCAAACAAGCTGCTGAATTGGCTAAAGTAGAAAGGCGCAAAGGCGCAGGATCTAGCGCTGATGTACGCGCCCCTGTCCCTATTGCGCCTCCTCCTTCTGTTCATGCGCCTCCCTCAAAAATTTCAAAGAAGACTTCTACTGCGCCTATCAAGGAAGTTCCTATTGCGCCTGCTCCAGTTACTAAACTAACTTCTGTCTTACTCACTGGTGATCAACAGAAACTCAGAGATCAAATATCTACTGAGTTATTTGGAGACCTAAGTGAGGATCAAGTTGAGGGGGAGCCAGATCCTTTAATCACGCGCAGATCTACTTGTGCGCGTGTGGCTCCTACGCCTCCCCTTACCACAGAAGAACCAAGTTCAAGTACTGAGTATCTTCCTTCTCCTCCACAGAAAACAACTCATGTTCCTTCTCCTGCCAGGCTCCCTGATCCTACTGCGCCCCAATCTGATTCCGCGCCTTCTCCCACTCCTGATTTGAGTATGGTACTTTCTCTACTTCAACAACTTCATGAAGGCCAAGCTCGAATTGAGTCTCAGTTAGAGCTTCATACTTCAATATTTACCAATCAGGCAGATGAGATTGCTGCCATTAAGGGGGAGATAACGCGCATTGGCGCTGACATCAGGGACAAGCATTTTCTGACCCCTCAGTAATGGAGTGATTCTATCACGCAAATGAATGATTTATTCAAAGACACACTTGATGAGCTTCATGAAAGAATTGCAGGAGGAATCAAGCTCACTGATGGTGAAGCTTTCATAGACGCGATTAAGCAGGTAGAGACCAGTGTAACTGCAGACATTAAGAAGTTGCTTGACTTAGTCACTGGTGAAAGTGATAAGTTAGTGAATATGATGGACAAGCTGAAAGAAATCAAGGATGAGCTTGAGAATGCTCCAAGCGCACATATGGACACTGCGCCCTCTTTTGCGCCCTCCTCTAGCACCGCGCCTTTTAACTATCGCTCCTTAATTTCAAAGTTAGACATTTTGAAGGAGTTGATTGTTACTCACTTTAATACCGCACATTCTAGTGCAGACAGGCGCTCAGAAAGAACTTCTGCTGATATTGTCACCGCGCAAGCTGCTATTGAAGCTAACTTTCAAATAGTGGCAGAAAATCTTACTCAACAGCAAACCATCACTCAACGCACCATTGATGAGTATCAGGGCATCAATGTTGATCATCTGCGCTACATTAGAGATGGTGTCACAGATACTCATGGTGTTGTCAATTGTTGTCTTCAAATGTCAAAGCAGATTCAGCGCTCCGTGAAGGAGATAGAAGAAGGATTGAAAGAAGACGATGATGCGCCTCCTCCAAATCCTTAGTTCTTTTCATTTGTTTGTAAGTTGTTTAAAATCTTTTGATGTTAGAATCTTTTTTGTTAGTGATTATTGTGCTTACTTGTTTTAGCACCTTTTGTTTCTTTGTTCTGTTGAAAACTTGTAATCACCAACTCTTATATTTCGAATTTTAATGAGAACAAAGCATCACTATTGTTTCAAACCTTGTTCACTCAAACTTCTTGTTTGTAGAATAATGAATATTGTTTAAAATCATATGCATTATATTTGAACTGTTTCATCTCTTTGTGCATGGAGTTTAAACTTTGTTTAAACACATTTTCAAAACTAAAACTCATATATCATTTGAATGTGTTTAACTGTTGTTTCTATCATTCCATCTGTAATGTTTTATCTTTATTAGAATAGATTAGAAATCTATATCTTGGACTAGTATGTGCATTAACTTGAGACATGATTTACCAATTTCATTTATTTGGACATGTTATTATCAAGTATAATATTTGTCCCTGATATAGTAGGTAATGGCATCAATCAAATTGGGGGGAGATTGTTGGGTATGCCCACTTATATCCCAATTTCAATGTAATAGGATTGATTAGATTTGATTGATCCATCACCTAAGTTTTATTTCATGGACTTTAGACCCACATGTAAGAAGTATTTATACATCATTTTTTAGGTAGTCCATTGTAATAGAATAGACTTAGGAATAGGGCTAGAATGTCAAGATTGAAGAAAATCACAATGTTGATTTAAGGCTCGCGCCATGCGCCCTTAGCATGCGCCCATGCGCCTCATAGGCGCGCGCTATGATATGCGCCCTAAAGACTCAACGCGCCTACGCACCTCATTGATATTAAAATAACACTTGGTGATTTATTGAATACATAAAGACTTGAAGAAATTCAAACTACGCCAATGATCCAACGGTGGTTAAATAACACGTATGCACCCGCATCTAAGGACACCTGTCCATAACGATCATATTTGTGTTATGTGTCTAACGGCTATAAAAGGACACGTGCTCCACTCAATGAGCGACAGCACATCTGTCCTTTAACCTTATCCACAAGGGATTTCGAACGGCTAGTTTTTGGGGCTCTACTATAAATACCCCATAACTTCAAACGTTTTGAAGTTGCTAAGAATCTCAGAATTTCTCTCTCAAGCATTTGTTGAAGATTTGAAGATTGCCTTTGATTTTCCAGAATTCTCAAGAACATCTTCATACCTTCATCCTTAGCCCAGATCCTCAAGCAAAAACACTTTAGTTTTCTTGTGCTCTCAATCTCAAAGATCTAAAGAGCCTTGAATCTAAAATCACACATGCACCTCTTTAAGTTTGATCACTTAGATCTTTCTTTTAGAGATACACCGGTTATTGTCTAGAATTTGTTCTTTCATAGAATATTAGATCTTGAATTAGTGTATAAGCTCAAACGATTGTAATTTGTAGCACTCTCTCATTATATAAGATCTCCATTAGAAATCCAAGACTAACCATCTTGGTAGAGGACGTAGATCTTTCATTGATCGAACCTCTCCAAATAGCGCGTATTAATTACTTGTCATTTACTTTCAAGTTATTATCTTATCTCACTATTTGCTTGTTTAATCATTGTAGATTGATTGAACTGAATAGTGTTGTGTTTGTTATATCCTAAGTTCCTTATTTCACCCACTTTGAGCCAAAATACTTAGAGTGTGTGTTGCGCCCCTTTTAATCATTTGCGCCTACTTTACTTAACTATTCCGCTGTTCATTTCACTCACTCAGTTAGGCGCTTTTCATATCGCTTATTTGTTTAAGTGCGCATTTATCATTGAATTTTCAAGGGTACGAAAAGAATTTTAAAACATCTATTCACCCCCCCCCTCTAGCTATTTTCCATACCCTTGTTTCCCTTTGGGACCAACAGAACTGCCCTCATAGTTGTCTCCTTGTCCTTCTCCTCTCACCCCCTTCTTACCTATCACTAAATCTGTCTTCCTCTCTGTTTGCACCCGAGAAGATTCTCGCTTTACCTTTTTGACTTGAGAATCGCCACCATGTTGTTGAACAGAACACGGACCGTGAGATTCTTGAGTTCGGGGGTTAAGTTATGGATTGGGAAGGTCAAGGAGCACCCAATCCACCCAATCTAGGATTGGTCTTGCTTAGGTGTTTTTAATCAAATAAAGAACAAGTAAAACAAATAAAGCCAATAATTAATTTCTTAATTATTGGAATGTCGGATCATGTGCTTCGAGACCATCTCCATGGATTGGAGAGGCTCTAGGCTGATCCTTTTGATGGGATTACACTACTCTAAAACAAAGAATGAGATGAGAAGTAGAGATTAAAAGCGTAGGAGTTTACCTAAAGCGTTCTTAAGATTCCAAATGATGGCCTTGACTAAGGCCTTGATGATCCAAGAGTTTTGTGATGGTTTTGGCTTGAAAATATGAGTTTTTTTTATGGTGTTTTGGTGTGAGGGGAGAGGAAAAACGGGATTCATGAGAGAGGGACTGATTGGGGAGTTGTTAACCTCTTTTTGGGGTGAAAGAACTCTATTTATAAGGATTGGATTACTTAGAGACCAAGTCTAGGAGTCCTAAGTTTAGTAGGAAATAGAGTCTTTATTTGGAGAGGTTAAAGGAGGTAGGAAATCACCTAGGAAGCTTCCTATTACATATTCCCTGGATTAGGTGAGTGTTGGCCAAGAAAGAGATCGGGACGGAGAAGGAAAGTGAATCAAACTCGCAGACAGATGAGATGTCTCGTACGGGACATTGATGTCTCGTACGAGGCATCCAGTGCCTTAAATACTATTTTGTCCTTCTGTCAGTTTCATTTGTTCAGTTTAGCCCCTGACTAATGGAGTCAGTTAAAAACTTAACGAAACATGACGAAACTAACGAGTTTTAATCTAAACACAAAGGCGAGACACAAGAGTAGTGTAATCATAAATTTTAGTTCAAAATGGGGTGTCTACACTCTCCAACTATAAAATATCAAACAAGGACTTGTGAGGTCCTTTATCCTCCTCTATCTCTGACATCTTGGCCCTTCCTTTGCCTATGTCACACCATTTCTCATCAGCCACTCCCCTTTTCAGCCTCTTTCTCTCTTCCTTGATAAATTCATCTCTGTCATGCAACCACATCTCTTTCTTCATTGACCTCTCCATCAACTCCTCTTTCTTTCTAGGATCATTTGGTAGGATTTTCTCTACCTCTTGTTCCCAGTCCAAGGCCTCTTGAGCCTGGTATTCCCTAAACTCTCTTAAGAATTTTTCATCTACCTTCTGTAGATACCCTGGAAGGCTACGGCTTGGCTAGAGCGCGAGTTGTCCTAGGATGTCTATTTGTGTTTTAATTTGTTAGAGTCGCCACCTATGTTTTAGAGAAACATAAGAAAAACCTAATGTTTAGCCTAAGTATGATATGAAAACAGAGATTCTTGTTATGAGGTTCGGGGGTTAGGTTACGAGATGGGAAGTACTTAAACACCCATCTCGCCCAACTAAAGTTGGGCTTGCTTGATCAAAGTCTACATAAATAATAAAATGTTCTTCCTATTCCTGACTATAATAAAAGGGGTTTTTGGAATGTAGGGAGATAACTCCTTGACTAGCTTCAATGAAGTGAAGTAGTCTTTGGTGTCATGTCCCAAAATGTTTGGGTGATTGCACTATTGATGAAATAAAAGAGAAGAATAGAGATGAAGTAGAGAAGAAAGAAAGACAAGTCTTGTTTACCTATCCTTCAAAATGACTCCAAGTTCTTCTTACGAAAATGCCTTGAGAATCCTTGAAAGTGATTTTTGTATAGTTTTCTTGTGTTCAAAAAGTGGTAAAAAGTCCTCCCTTGAAAGGTGAAAAAAGAGAGGTTTTTATAGGTAAAATAGATGTGTTTTTTGTGCCAAAACCAAGTCACCAAGATCAGTTTCCCGGGCAAATCCTATTAAAAGGAGCAAGGGAGGGATTCTTGGACAGAAATCTATAACTGACGCCCAGGTGCGCTTGCCTTCTGCCTTGGTGGCGGGATGCGCGTGCTTCTGACCCCAAAGGGTGGAGGCGCTTGCCTTAGAGATGGCCTTTTTGACAGAATGGACTAGAAAATCAGCATTGTTATTCAGTTTGGTCCGTAAACTTAACGAGGTCAGTCAAGAACTTAACGGAAATAACAGAAACTAACGAGAAATACTTAAAATAAGGAGAAACACAAAATAAAATGTGCAATCGGGGTGAGCGGTCCAAGGCGGGGTGTCTACAGAGCCACTCCATGACGTGGATTGCAAAGCAAAACGCGTTGACGAAAGAACAAAACATCCGCCGAGTACATCACAAAGAAGGAAAGCAAAGACTCGAAGAAAACAAGAATCTTAAAATTACTAGAGATAGAAGTGTGTTCCCTGTGTGAGCGACTTTTGCTGATAAAAGGGGTGCGGTGATAGAAATCGGCCCACCATGGCCAACATTTAAAGTCCGTATAGGGGACTGGAGGGACTCGAAAGTCTGCCTACTGATTTAGAGGGACTCGTAAGTCTGCCTGCTGATTTAGAGTCCGTGTAGGGGACTAGAGATGAATGTGAATTTGTTGAGTAGACTTTTCTGATGAGGTGGTGATTTTAGTGGTTCACCGCAGACCAAATTATTGTTTGAAGCTATATTCTGAGGCATGCTGCTTGGAGTTGCACTTGCAGTTGACTTTTGCAGGGTGCGGGCACAGTTGACTGCGGACCGAAAGAATGTTTTCCCTTTAGCGAGGAAAATGACGAGATTAACCTTGACTTTTGTAAAGAAGACACACCCTACTTTAAGTTTAGTGGGAGTTTCTATCTAATTTTAAATTTGACATGCCTTAGGGGTGGACTAAATTAATGTGTGCCCAACTGTGTCTCCAAGGGCGGAGCTATCGTGACTTTGAAGAAGAATGTAGATCCTGATGATTCTGGGAGTTCCCGAACTTTGTTCCTGCACGATTTCTTATTTTGACAAGGGCCGGTTGAGGCGCTTCTGAAGTGGGAGGCGGGCGCCCCGGCCAGTGACTGTGGGACGCGCGCGCTTCCTAAGTTGGTTGTGGGAGGCGCGCTTCTGGGGGGGGCGAATTTTGAAGCTTGACATTGGTTGGCCAAAAGATCTCCAACAGCTATAATATCAGCCTCTGTTCGAACACATTCTTCCAAAATCTCTTTTCTGCCATTTTTGAACATCTTTTCTTTGCTCAATTTTGCTTGTGATCCACATTTGCTATGGCCTCCAATTCTTTGGTTCTTGATGACAAGGTTGTTGGTGATTATGAGAAAGACTTATCGACCTTCGTGTACTCTTTTAAGACTCATCCTAAGAAGGCTATTGTGAAAGACTTCGGGTTCTGAATTCTCTTCACACTTTAGACCTTGAAGCCGGATTGGGATTTGTTGAAGGCCGCTGCAGTCTTTTGGGACTGCGACAGTCACACTTTCAATTTTTTAGCAAATGAAATGGTG
Source organism: Campanula takesimana (assembly GCA_026119855.1). Classification (NCBI taxonomy): domain Eukaryota; kingdom Viridiplantae; phylum Streptophyta; class Magnoliopsida; order Asterales; family Campanulaceae; genus Campanula; species Campanula takesimana. The sequence continues at coordinate 2,088,640 of JAOWBW010000028.1, forward strand.
CCGACTGTTGATGGCTTTGGTGCCATTCTTCGCATGCCATTGGTGGGTCAAATTGCCGTCCCCAAATATCATCGTAGAGTGGTTGATTCATGGTCCAATTTGTTGAATCTCTCTGTCGGAGAGGTAAAGAAGATGTTACATGGCACCGTGGTTGACATAACTGAGTTGCCGATGTTCTTCAGCTTGCATTTGGAGGACATGTCGGTTCAGTCTTTTAAGAGGAATGTCATGGTAACTTGTCTTTTTAGTGAAGTTCTTTTTGTTACACCATTCGGGATAGCGGACGCGCAGTTGACTGAGATTATCTTGCAGGCCAAGGAGCAACAATTCAGTATAATCCCCCTTATAGTGGGGGAGACCCTGCACGGCTTTGATGAGTTGCATCGAATGGGTAAGATGTGTCGGGGAAGCCCCTTGATTCTGACCATATGGCTCTGGGAACACTTCATGATTTATTCTTCAGAGGGTGGTCTGTCTCCTTTTGCTGCTCACATGAGCTCTTTGCTTCTCGGGCATCGACCGACATTGAGTGGTGCCCTCCCTCTTGGGGTCTTCATCCTTTTGTGGAATGTACTCCGGGTTTTGAACATGTGGTCCTACCGGCCTGAGAGATTCTTCATTTTACCAGCCAGAGCGGGTTTTAAGGCAGTTTGGTTGCCAACAGATTATTCCTTTCCCGAGGAGCGGGGTGCTTCATTCGGTTTCATACATAGGTCCAGACTTTTCAAGGGAGCTTCAGTCAGCTTCGGGGGATGACCGCCATCGGTGGGCTTCCGCCCCTATTCATTAGGGTAGCATTTTCCTCCCTGAGAGTTATTTGGATTATTTGTTTGGCACCCTTTACCGTGGTATCACTTGAGTAGACACTCTTCGGGCTGAGTTGCTAGGAAGGGACTTTGAGCCTAGTAGTACTTTGAGGTATAAAGAAGCTGCTGCTGATTCGAATAATATTTTGGCTGACCCTTTCGGTACTCCTTTGGACAATTTCTATGCTCGAAGGCGCTTTGCTGCGCAGAAGGTTTCGGTCCGCCTCAGTGTTCCTAGGCCTCCCAAGAAGAGTAGGATTGAGAGCCGTTCGGGTGGCTCTTTGAAGGCTAAGAGAAAATTAGATTTTTCCTAGTACCCCAAGATTGGAATTAAGTAGACCACTATTAGGATTTAATGTTTTAATGTCTTTTATTGCTCAACATTATCCGTTGTAATGGAAAGAATGATTTTAGAGATGAATAAAAATTGCATTTTGTTATGACATGATTGGGTAAAAATTATTGTTTTAGACCGCACCCGAAGGTTGCCTATGTTCCTCTCGTAGAGAGGCTCAGGTCTCCGTAGTTCAAACAAATGAAGACCATTTTTTTGTGTGTGTGCACCCTTTATTTTCCTAGACCGCCCTTTCGGGTTTTCAATCTAGCGGGCTTCGTTTTTGCACGTGCTCTAATTTTTGCCTAGGCCGCCCTTGCGGGTTTTCAACCTAGCGAGCGTTTTTTTTTAATGGTCTTCATTTGTTAAGCGTAGAACTTTTTGAGCTGGTCGAGGTTGACCTCCTTTGGCAATTGATCACCATCCAAGTCTACGAGTCGGACTGCACCGTCGCTTAGTATCTTTTTTACCATATAAGGACCGATCCATCTAGGTCCCTACTTCCCAAGGGGATTCATGGCATTGGGAGGATGTTGTCTTAGGACCAAATCTCCCACTTTGATATTTCGAGGCTTCCCCTTTTTGTTGAAAGCCCTTGCCATTCTTTGTTGATAAGCCTTGTGCATTCGAACGCTCTTAACCTCTTTTCGTCGAGTATGGCTAGTTGCTCGTATCGACTTTGCATCCAATCAACCTCGTTGACTTGGTTCTCAAGTAAGACCCGTAGAGAAGGAACCTCGAGTTTGATTGGGAGTACGGCTTCAGAACCATAAACTAATAAGTACGGAGTTTCTCCCGTTGTTGGCCGTATTAACGTGCGGTAGCCCCACAATGCTAGTGGTAATTTCTCGGGCCAATTCCTTCCAGTTGAAGCCATTTTTCGTATGATGACCTCGATTGTTTTATTTGCTGCTTCGACCGCTCCATTGGCTTGGGGGCGGTACGGGGATGATTTGTGCTTGGTAATTTTGTAGCTAACCAAAAGTGCATCCATTTCTTTCTTGAAGTGAGAGCCATTGGCGGAGATGATCTCATGAGGAATATCGTATCGGCACATGATGTTGTTCTTTACAAATTCGGCCACTTTCTTGGCGTTGAGAACTCGGTAAGCTTGTGCTTCGACCCACTTTGTGAAATAATCCACGGCCACGAGAATGAATGACTATCTGTTGCTTCCCATAGGATGGACTTTGCCGATGATATCTATGCCCCAATAAGAGAACGGCCATGGTGTGGTCATGTTTTACAATTGTGAAGGTGGAGCATGTTGCAGATTAGCATGGAATTGGCACTTGGCACATTTCTTGACTTTTTCGATGTAGTCTCTTTCCATTGTAGTCCAATAGTAACCAATACGGAGTATCTTCTTGGCTAATATAATCCCATTCATGTGGGGTCCACACTCGCCCTCGTGGACTTCGTGCATGATTTCTTGAGCTTCGGTCTCATTTGCACATAAGAGATTGATCCCTTGATGATGTCTCTTGTAAACTTGGTTCCCAATCAACACATATCTGGCAGCTAGCTTTTGTAATGCTATTCGAGATTTCCCATTGCTGTTCTCGGGGAAAGTGTTGTTCTTGAGAAAGTTCATGATGTCCGTGTACCATGGAGGGTTATCTTAGACTGCATTGATCTCAATGTTCATACAGTATGCCGGACTGGTCCTTCTTGAAATTTTGAAGGGTTTCACCATTATTCCTTTGGGCATTTCAACCAATGAGGCTATGGTGGCTAAAGCATCGGCAAAGCGGTTCTTATCCCTCAGCAAATAATTGAACGTGATATCTTGGAACTGTTCAGCTAACTCCTCGAGGTGTTGACCATACTGTTGGAGGGTCGGGTCTTAGATTCGCCATTTACCCGATGTCTGATTGATAAGGAGCAGGGAGTCACCGAATACTTCTAGTTCTGTGACATTTCTTTCTAGTGCTGCTTCTAGCCCCGCTATACATGCTTCATATTCGGCAATATTGTTGGTAGCTTCGAATTCAAGACGGATTGCGATTGGAGTGTAAATGTCCTTTGGATCGACAAGCAACATTCCTATCCCATAACCGTGCTTATTGGCTGCGCCATCGAAAAAAAGTTGCCATTTATTTTCCTCGGTTGTAGTGCAAATCAAGTGCTCATCGGGAAACTGTAAGTCCTCCCCCTTCACTTCGTCGCACGGAAATTCAGCAAGCTGATCACTGAACACTTTCCCTCTGATGGATTTGAGTGTGACGTAAGTGATATCATAGCCGGCGAGCATGAAGTACCACTTGGCTATCCTTGTTGACATGAAAGGCTTCTCGAAGATGTAGCGAAGCGGGTCCAGTTTTGCTACTAGCTTTATTGGAAAGGCTTCCATGTAATGTTTGAGCTTTTGAGTAACCCAAACCAGTGCTGCACATGACTTCTCCAAGATGGAGTAGTTCTTTTCGCCTCTTTGGAATCAGCGACTGACAAAATAAATGGCATTCTCCTTTGTGGAGTCTCGTTTCTCTTGTGATAGCATAGCCCCAAGGGCTTCATCACTCACTGTGAGGTAGAGAAAGAGAGGCTTCTCTTTGTGAGGTGGAACCAAGACTGGGGGCATATCAAGTAATGCTTCACTTGGTCGAAAGCTTCTTGGCAAGCGTCGGTCCATTCTAGAGCCACATTCTTCTTGAGTAGCTTGAAGATTGGCTCACACATGGAAGTAAGCTGGTGCACAAACCGACTGATGTACTGAAGTCTGCCCATAAAACCATTGATTTCTTTCTGTGTCTTTGGAGGAGGCATGTCAATGATTACCTTGATTTTTGAGGGATCTGCTTCAATTCTGTTAGTAGTGGTGCCCTAGGCACGTTTAATAAACGTTGTAATTGTTATCATTTATTTCATATCAATAAAGAGATGTTTTGATTATTATTGTTGTTCATGTTTACTTATAATAATCTCCGTCCCTAGTACTTGTTAAGCACTAGTATAAAGGCTAAATGATCATGGGATGATCATGTTAGATTTATGGGTACTTGTTTGGAACAAGGTACTGGACATGACCCGCTTTATGAGATTTATGTCATGGTCTATGTCATACATATATCTCATATTAGTTATGTCATTTGAATCCTTAGACATGAAGTTATTATAGTCTTCCACTTGATGAACATTATGTTTGACATATTCAAACGCTACTTTTAACAGAGTAGTTATAAAGGGTATGATTGGCATAATCGGATTCACGTAGGGAAGAATAATAAGCTAAATGGATTTGTCCCTCCTCGGAGAGATGTCAAGCTTGGGCCTCTCGTAGGAATGATGTTGATGAAATGTTCGGCCAGACTCAAATGAATTGATTGGATCAATGTCATTTGGATTATCAACATATTCGGAATCGAGAAAGTATTGAACAAAACAAGTTGACCGTTTGACCATGACTTGTGTTCAATGACATCGTGGACAAAGGGATTATGACATATTCTAAGAGGAATACGAACTTGTATCTAGTTATACTATTTGGGTAGGTATGACGGTTTGCTAGAACCTAATCATATCTTATGGTTTCATGTTTGAACCCATTGCCAACTTAGTATAATCCTAGAGGGTCACACACAATAGAACGAATCTTTAAAAGGAATACATTGGAATTTTGGAAATTCTGGACTTTCTGGGAAGTGGGCGACCGCACATTCTGTACTGGGCGGCCGCACACTTAGCCAAATTTTGTACCAGTTTTGCTTCAGATAGTTGTGCGACCGCACAGAGGGTTTTGGGCGGCCGCACAGTACTGTCGGGTGGCAGATTCCTAATTTGATTAGGAAACGAATTTTGGACAGATTTTAACACAAGTTTCCTATTTGGAATAGGTCATACTTGTGTATAAAAGACCAAATTCGGCCAGCACTCAATGCTAATGATTTTGTGAGTCTCAAAGAGTTTGAGAGAGGGTTTATTTTGTTCCAAGACATTCTTGGTTGAGGAACAAAATAATACACAAAATAAATTCCATATAGTTCTTTTGATTGTGAAAAAGTGTTTCACAATTTGGTCTAGCAACCAAGATCAAAGAAGCTCCTTTGACATTCGTTCGAAGTGTGGATACCGCTAGAGGGTGAAAATCATCATCTTCAAAGTTCGTGTTCAAGCTTTGTGATCGTGATCAAGTCTTCAAACCTCCACCAAAGACCAAGAGAATTTGATAGCCATCAAGGGTTAGTTTATTCCTTTATTCTCATGTCGTATTTGGTTTAATCATATGAACGGATCTATGGGCTTTGGGTTTCAAAATTTTAAATACTAATTTCCGCTGCGCATGTCTGATCGAAACCCAACAGTGGTATCAGAGCCCCGTTCATGTTGATTATTTCAATACCTAGATCATGTTATGTGTATATAAATTGTTTATGTGCCTTGCATGATTTGAATATTGGAATATATGTTATTTATGTGTTTTGTGATTTTATGTGGTTTATTGTTTTGCAACTTTAATCGCACGATTCAATCGCAATAAATAAATTATGGTGGATTCAGAATTGTTGATTATTAATTTTTGATTGGATCAAAGTTTTAATAATCGGGGAAAAACGATTTTGAGACAAAATTTTCGAACTTTGAAAATTCTGCACATTCTGATGGTACTGGGCGACCGCACAAAACGCCTTGGGCGGCCGCACAGTTTTGGGCGACCGCACAAGGGTTTTTTGGGCGGCCGCACAATTTGATCAGAAGGTCTGATTTTGGTGGAAAAACCAGAATCTGGAATTTTTCGAAAGATTCAACAAAACCAGTAACAGAACCAGTCCAGACTTGCTGATCTGGAATGGGTTTTGGGTAGTTGGTTTGTGTGTGGATTTTGGGGTTTGATTTTCCTATTTGTTTTAGTCTTGTGATTCCTAGATTGGTTCAAGTTTTGGATGGCTAATCTGCGTTCATCGAGATTGTGTTTCCCAAAATTGATCGCAATCAAAGTTTCAAAGATAAAACGAAGTTAGAATTATGAAGAGTTCATAATTGCTAAAATTGAGAAACAAAATTCTTGATTCAAAGTTTGGAGATCCATGTGGAATTGTGAATGCAATTGGCCTACGTTCATCGAGACCATCTATTGCTTAGTTTCGGCCACATGGACTACTTTCTTGGTTTCTTGAATTAGTGCGGGATTGTGGTTGCCTAATGGCTTAGTTCGACCGCACTTCTTGTTGTCTTGATTTGGAAATAATAACCGAAGTTGAAATAGTCTCATCCTCATAATTATAGAGAAACTAATGACACATAAATATCATGCTTAAATTAATGGAGATTAATTTAGTATCTAAACTTGATGTGTAACATGTTTATATTATGTGCTCATAAATGTGTTATATGCTATATGTGATGAACCTTCAAAGAAAGTTTTAAGTCTTTTTGCCAAGCCATGATTAAAACACTTGTTTATACATGAGTAATTTTATGTGGGCTCGCCAAAGCGAGGTGCATTGATTTTATTCATGTTTGAGCAAGATGAGTGAATAAGAGTTTCCTATGCGTTTAAAATGGTTGGACTTAATTAAGCGTCAAAACAGTTTTGGGCTTAAGGCAAAGATGAGATTTAACATGCTTTTTGAAATTGGATTTCTTAAAGAATCTCATGAAAAGAACTGAGAGTCATATGAGATATGATTGACAAGAGTTGTCTACCTAATTGATTTAATTTTGAGCGGTGCGCCAAAGCGTACTCAAAATTAGATTAAAGCGGGATCTCAACCCATTTAAATTATACTATACATTGGATGTATAAAGAAGGTTGTATAATTTGGTGGGAGTATTTTGTTTTAAAATACATTATTTATCTCTTTAATGAAAATCGGTACTTATTAAATTTTGGAAATTTTTGCATATTTGTAGATAATGACTAATAACACTCAATAAATGTCGTTGCGATCGATCCTTGAGAAGGATAAGCTCGAAGAGAATGGTACCAACTTTATGGATTGGATCCGTAGCATAAGAATCGTTCTTAGGCAAGAAGATAAGTTGTACATTCTCGATGGGCCTCTCCCCGCTGAACCACCGCCTACTGCCCCTAGGGTAGAAAGAGACAATTACAAGAAACATCGTAATGATTCTAGAGATGTAAGTTGTCTCATGCTTGCTGCTATGTGTTCAAAACTCCAACAAAGTTTGGAACATTTGGAAGCCTATGAGATAGGAATGGAGTTGAGAACCATGTTTCAAGAGCAAGCTAGGCAAGAGAGGTACAAGACCATTGTTGCATTCACTACTAGTAAAATGAATGAAGGGCAACAAGTGAGTCCTCACTTTCTTAAAATGAAAGGTTATGTAGAGCACCTTGAGAAACTTGGCTATCCAATCCCATTGGAGCTAGCCACGGATCTCATTCTTAATTCATTGCCTAAAAGTTATAATCAGTTCGTAATGAATTATAACATGCATGGAATGGATAAGAACCTCTCTGAGTTGCATGGGATGCTCAAAACTGCAGAGATGAAAATTGTGGAGAAAGGTTCTCCCGTGCTCTTGGTTCATGATGGGAAGAAGGCTAGTGCCAAAGGAAAGGGTAAGGCAAAAGTTGTCAAACCCAAGATAAGCAAGACAAAGGTTGCCAAGGCTTCTGAGGCAAAACCCGATACACAAAAGGATGCAATTTGTTTCCATTGTCAAGAAATTGGTCATTGGAAACATAATTGCAAGGCTTTCTTGGAAGAGCAAAAGAAGAAGAAGAGCAGCAAGGCTGCGTCGACTTCAGGTATCTATATGATAGATATTCTCCTTTCTACCACTGATTCCTGGGTATTGGATACCGGATGTGGTTCTCACATTTGTCTAAATGTGCAGGGACTAAAGAATAGGAGACTGCTTAAAGAAGGTGAAGTAGATCTACGCGTGGGGAATGGAGCAAGAGTTGCTGCATTAGCCGTAGGGACTTATGAAGTCACTTTACCTTCCGGATTAATTCTTGTTTTGAACAATTGTTATTATGTTCCGGATTTAAGCAGAAATATTATTTCAATTTCTTGTTTGGATAATGAAGGTTTTAAGTTTCTTATTGAGAATAAGAAATTTTCTATTTATTTAAATGATGTGCTTTATGGTATTGCTAATTCATTTAATGGCATTTATATCTTGGATGTCAAGAATGAAAATAATGTCTATCATGTAAATAAGAAATCTAAACCTAATGATGTAAATCATACTTATTTGTGGCATTGCCGTCTTGGTCATATCAATGAGAAGCGTATCTCAAAACTCCATGGGGACGGACTTTTGGGTTCATGTGACTTAGAGTCATATGATACTTGTGAGTCGTGTCTTCTTGGAAAAATGACTAAGACACCTTTTACCAAGTTGGGTGAAAGGGCAAGCGACTTATTGGGGTTGATACATTCCGATGTATGCGGACCATTAAGTAGCAATGCTAGGGGAGGATTTCAATACTTCATAACCTTCACTGATGATTATAGTAGATTTGGGTATATTTACCTAATGAAACATAAAAGTGAAGCGTTTGAGATATTTAGAATATTTCAAAATGAAGTAGAAAAACAACTTGGCAAAAGTATTAAGGCACTTCGATCAGATCGTGGTGGTGAATACTTGAGTCAAGAATTTGATGATCATCTAAAGAATTGTGGAATAGTTTCACAATTGACTCCGCCCGGAACACCACAATGGAATGGTGTGTCTGAGAGGAGGAATCGGACTTTGTTAGACATGGTTCGATCAATGATAAGTCAAGTTGATCTTCCAATATCCTTTTGGAGTTACGCCCTAGAAACCGCTGCTTTCACACTAAATCGTGTTCCAACTAAATCGGTTCAAAAGACTCCATATGAGATGTGGAGCGGAAAGAAGCCTTGTCTATCTTTCATGAAGATTTGGGGTTGTGAAGTTTTTGTCAAAAGACTTATCTCAGACAAACTTGCACACAAATCTGATAAATGTATTTTCGTGGGATATCCTAAGGAAACTAAAGGATATTACTTTTACAACCGAGAGGACAACAAAGTGTTTGTTGCCCGAACTGGTGTCTTTCTAGAGAAAGAGTTTCTCTCCAAAGAAATCAGTGGGAGTAAAATAAATCTTAAAGAAATTCGAGACCCAGAAAATAACATTGAACCAATAGTGGAACAAGAACAAGAACCACAAGGAGTTGTGGAACCTGTTCAAAATACACAAGCATCTCGCAGATCTAGTAGGTTACGATCCGAGCCCGAGAGATATGGATTTCTCGTAACGGATAGTAATGAGGTAGAAATCATTGAGAATGATGAACCGTCAACCTACCAAGAGGCGATGTTTTCTCCTGATTCAGACAAGTGGCTTGGAGCCATGGAATCCGAATTGCAATCCATGCAAGACAATCAAGTTTGGAATTTGATTGATGCGCCCGAAGGTGTAAAAACCATAGGATGCAAATGGGTCTTCAAGAAGAAGACTGACATGGATGGGAAGGTGCATACTTACAAAGCTAGGCTTGTAGCGAAGGGTTATAGGCAACTTCATGGTATTGACTATGATGAGACCTTTTCACCCGTAGCAATTATCAAGTCTATAAGAATTTTGCTTGCCATTGCCGCATATCATGACTATGAAATATGGCAGATGGACGTCAAAACCGCTTTCCTGAATGGAAAACTACAAGAGGATGTGTATATGACACAACCAGAAGGTTTTGAACAAAATTCTAAGGTATGCAAATTGCAGAGATCCATCTATGGATTGAAGCAAGCTTCTAGGAGTTGGAATCTCCGTTTTGATGAATCGGTCAAAGAGTTTGGTTTCATCAAGAACGAAGATGAGCCTTGTGTATACAAGAAGATTAGTGGGAGCATAGTGCTTTTCCTTGTTTTATACGTGGATGACATATTGCTCATTGGAAATGACATTCCTACACTTCAGTCTGTGAAGACTTGGTTAGGAAAGTGCTTCGCAATGAAAGATATGGGTGAAGCCGCATATATTCTTGGCATTAAGATCTATAGAGATAGATCAAGGAGGCTACTTGGTTTAAGCCAAAGTACATACATTGACAAGGTCATTAGAAGATTCCGTATGGAAAATTCTAAAAGAGGGACCTTGCCCGTGTTACATGGAGTTTCTCTAAGCAAGACTCAATGTCCTAAGACAAAAGATGAGCGTGAGAAAATGAATGATGTTCCATATGCTTCGGCAATTGGGTCCATCATGTATGCCATGATTTGTACTAGGCCGGATGTATCTTATGCTTTGAGCATGACAAGTAGATACCAATCCAACCCTGGCGAAAATCACTGGATAGCCGTAAAAGCGATTCTTAAGTACTTGAGAAGGACTAAAGACTCGTTTTTGGTCTATGGAGGAATGGAAGATGATCTCGTTGTAAATGCTTACACGGATGCAAGCTTCCAAACCGACAAAGATGATAGCCGATCGCAATCGGGTTTTGTGTTTATGTTAAATGGTGGAGCTGTAAGCTGGAAGAGTTCCAAGCAAAGTACAACCGCTGATTCTACAACAGAAGCTGAGTATATTGCTGCATCGGATGCTGCAAAGGAAGCTGTTTGGATTAAGAAGTTCATAACTGAACTTGAAGTGGTTCCTAGTATTGCTAATCCAATAGACCTTTATTGCGATAATAATGGTGCTATTGCTCAAGCAAAGGAACCAAGAGCACATCAGAAATCCAAACACATACTTAGGCGTTTTCATATCATTCGAGAGATCGTTGATAGGGGAGACGTAAATATATGCAGAGTACCTACTGATGACAATGTTGCGGACCCGCTAACAAAGGGACTTCCACAAGCTAAACATGATGGTCATGGTAGGTCCATGGGTATTAGATACATGGGAGATTGGGCCTAGGGCAAGTGGGAGATTGTTAGTAGTGGTGCCCTAGGCACGTTTAATAAACGCTGTAATTGTTATCATTTATTTCATATCAATAAAGAGATGTTTTGATTATTATTGTTGTTCATGTTTACTTATAATAATCTTCGTCCCTAGTACTTGTTAAGCACTAGTATAAAGGCTAAATGATCATGGGATGATCATGTTAGATTTATGGGTACTTGTTTGGAACAAGGTACTGGACATGACCCGCTTTATGAGATTTATGTCATGGTCTATGTCATACATATATCTCATATTAGTTATGTCATTTGAATCCTTAGACATGAAGTTATTATAGTCTTCCACTTGATGAACATTATGTTTTACATATTCAAACGCTACTTTTAACAGAGTAGTTATAAAGGGTATGATTGGCATAATCGGATTCACGTAGGGAAGAATAATAAGCTAAATGGATTTGTCCCTCCTCGGAGAGATGTCAAGCTTGGGCCTCTCGTAGGAATGATGTTGATGAAATGTTCGGCCGGACTCAAATGAATTGATTGGATCAATGTCATTTGGATTATCAACATATTCGGAATCGAGAAAGTATTGAACAAAACAAGTTGACCGTTTGACCATGACTTGTGTTCAATGACATCGTGGACAAAGGGATTATGACATATTCTAAGAGGAATACGAACTTGTATCTAGTTATACTATTTGGGTAGGTATGACGGTTTGCTAGAACCTAATCATATCTTATGGTTTCATGTTTGAACCCATTGCCAACTTAGTATAATCCTAGAGGGTCACACACAATAGAACGAATCTTTTAAAAGGAATACATTGGAATTTTGGAAATTCTGGACTTTCTGGGAAGTGGGCGACCGCACATTCTGTACTGGGCGGCCGCACACTTAGCCAAATTTTGTACCAGTTTTGCTTCAGATAGTTGTGCGACCGCACAGAGGGTTTTGGGCGGCCGCACAGTACTGTCGGGTGGCAGATTCCTAATTTGATTAGGAAACGAATTTTGGACAGATTTTAACACAAGTTTCCTATTTGGAATAGGTCATACTTGTGTATAAAAGACCAAATTCGGCCAGCACTCAATGCTAATGATTTTGTGAGTCTCAAAGAGTTTGAGAGAGGGTTTATTTTGTTCCAAGACATTCTTGGTTGAGGAACAAAATAATACACAAAATAAATTCCATATAGTTCTTTTGATTGTGAAAAAGTGTTTCACAATTTGGTCTAGCAACCAAGATCAAAGAAGCTCCTTTGACATTCGTTCGAAGTGTGGATACCGCTAGAGGGTGAAAATCATCATCTTCAAAGTTCGTGTTCAAGCTTTGTGATCGTGATCAAGTCTTCAAACCTCCACCAAAGACCAAGAGAATTTGATAGCCATCAAGGGTTAGTTTATTCCTTTATTCTCATGTCGTATTTGGTTTAATCATATGAGCGGATCTATGGGCTTTGGGTTTCAAAATTTTAAATACTAATTTCCGCTGCGCATGTCTGATCGAAACCCAACAAATTCCCCTCTCGGTAACCATGTAGCCAAGACTTTACCTCGGATAACCCCAAAAGTGCATTTTGCGGGATTGAGCCTCATCTTGTGTTGCAGAAGCCATTCAAAGAACTTGCGGAGGTCGATCAAGTGTTGACCGTCGGTTCCTTTTAAATGGATGATCCTGTCATCCACATAGACTTCAATTTCTTTATGGATCATGTCATGGAACAAGTCTGTAACAGCCCTTTGATAAGTAGCCCCAGCGTTCTTTAACCCAAATGGCATGGCTGTTTAGAAAAAGGTGCCCCACGGTGTTGTAAAAGCAGTCTTATGTTGATCTTCTTCTGCCATGAGAATCTGATTATACCCATCAAAGCCATCCACGAATGAGCGGACCTCGTAGGCGGCAGTGGAATCGACGAGCATGTCGATGTTGGGTACTGGAAAGTCATCTTTAAGAGAAACTTTGTTCAAATCCCGGAAATCCACACATACACGGACCTTGCCGTTAGCCTTTCTGACTGTCAAGACAATTGCAAGCCATGTTGGATACTTAATAACCTTGATGAAGCCCACACTGAGAAGCTTATCTATCTCTTCTTTGACTTGTAAAGACCATTCTGGCTTGATCTTTCTGAGTTTCTTCTTTGTCGGCTTAGCATCGTCTCTGATCGGAATCCTGTGCTCGACGAACTTTCTGTCTAAACCCGGCATGTCTTTGTATGAACATGCAAATACATCCACGAACTCTTTGATCAATGCAGTCAATCTGTCCTTCTCTTACCCCTTGAAGAAGCTTCCGATCTTGGTTTCTTTCGGTTCTTCGTCGGTACCCAGATTAACAACATACAATTCTTCGTCAGCCCCTGGACCATTTTCACCACGACTACGGACCTGTTGATCAAGTTCATTTAAGTATGTTTTGTTTTCGTGGTCTATTTCATAATTATTTGAATCGTTATTAACTAGTTCATTAAATTCACTATTAGTTAATTCATCATTCATGATGTTTGCAATCTCGGGGTACTCGGAAAGATCAAATTTTTCATTAACAAAGAAAGGGAACACACCCTCAGCTATGGCTTCCATATCCTCTTGGGTGAGGGTATCGGAAACACACTCGGACTCGAAAGTGAATGTGAACACGTATTCATTTGTAACCTTGTGCGGTATGCAACCCATCTTCTTGACCAAGAATTCTTCGGATACCACGGGCCCTTTTATAGAATACCAGTTGTTGATTGGCTCTGAGCTTGGCTAGATCTCGCTGATAGTTTCCCTTCTCGTGTCGGTGTCGTAGATGGCATTAACTTGTCACTCATCCATGATGGTCAATTCTTCGAACATGGAGGCTAAATTCGTCAATTCTTCCCCCACGGTAATCACTGTCTCGGACTCTATGGTCGCTTTCTTCCCCCACCATTCTCGGGGTGACATGGGATTTGGTTTCCCTTCGGATTTCTGAATTTCACAGTCGGCAAAGACTTCAAGACCGGGCTTTCTGATGCCCTTGCTGTTAACCCATGGCTCGGGAAAGATCACGTACGGGACGTCTTCCCCCTGACGGACAAAGTAGCCATTCAGTGTCTTGCGATAACGCCTCAAATTGGGAATCTCATAATGACGGCCTTCCCTCCGAGCTTGGGATTTTTCATTCTTGACGGCTTGCTCGTACTTCAAGTCATCTATGGAAGGCTCGTAGCCCAATCTGAACTTGTTTTTGACAAATGGGACCTCTACGGGTTGCATTCTCCCTTGGTGATATTTCCCTAGGCCTAAACCAGGGAAGTAATTCATATTCCTCATCATGCAGAGGACTTTGCGATTGCTGAGGGTCCATGATCCATTCTCCCCTTCTTTGTCGATGGCGTTGATTGAGACGTCGGAGAGGGTAGAGTCGGCTAACCCATGCTGTACTTGATGGACGGGTTCCCCTTTTCTGTGGATAGTGATGTTTTCTGCCATGACGGTCACTATTTCATCTCCATTTCTGAACTTGACACATTGATGGAGAGTTGAAGGGACGGCGTTGGAACTGTGTATCCACGGTCGGCCCAAGAGCAAGTTGAACGAAGAAGGTACATCGAGCACTTAAAATGGGACGGACATGACCATGCTCCCAAATTCAATGTCTATCTCCACCATTCGCATGACTGTGCAGGCAGTGCTGTCATAACCTCAGATTACTTGAGTAGAAGGCTTTAAATCTGAACTCTTAAGCCCAGTATGCCCATGATTCGACCGGGCATTAGGGTGAGTGCGGAACCACCGTCAACCAAGACTCTTGAAATAGGTATCCCCTTGCTCTCACTTTGAGATAGATGGCCTCATTGTGATCAGGCCCAAACAGCGGAAGGTCCATGTCGGCAAAAGTGATGACATTGCCAAAATGAATGTGGCCTATTATTGCAGTAAGGTCCTCGGGAGTTGTATCAGGGGAGACTGATGTGTCATCGATAATGTTGATGACAAGATCTCGGTGCTTCTTAGAGGATGCAATGAGGTCCCAAATGGAGATGTTGGCTTAAGTTTTCTTGAGTTGTGTCAACAAAGGATCTTTGGGAGTGTCGCGAGCTTGCGATCTTTGAGAAGAGGCGCTTGGTGCAGAAGTAGCGGGGTTGTTTGCTATGACTCGTCCGAATCGAGTTAGCATGTTGACGTTCCCATTTTGCTTCTTTTTCCTATTCTCTGAGACCTCCCTCATTACCTCATCATAAGTCACAACGTAGCAAGAATTATCAATTGCATTCATAACATTGGAGCCCTTATTCACAATTGGGATTGAATAAGTGGTCTCCTCAAACTCTCCTAACTCTATTACATTGACATCGTCACCACTAGGCACTATGAACTCTTTCTTGTCTATGAGATCTTGGATGACATTACGGAGGACAAAGCATTCCTTGGTAGTGTGGCCACTATGTTGGTGGTAGTCACAATGCTTGTGGTGGGCATGGTTGGGACGTATCGTCTTGGGTTTGTACCCTTGGAGAGGAGTAACTTGCCTTTTGGCCTTGAGAGCTTCGAAGGCCTCGGTGATGGTCATGCCTTGGAGAGGAGTGTAGATGATAGAGAAAATCTCCACTTGTAATAAAAATACCTAGCAAGTGTACTAGTCACCGTAGTAGTAATACGCTATGCGAGGGTCGATCCACAGAGACTTGTGGATTTCACGATTCGATTTTCAGCAGTATAAACAAGGAATTAAAAATGACTGGTTTTGTTTTGATTTTAATACTACAAAAACACTTAAATTAAACTAAGATAGCAATTAAACAAAATAGAATGAGTTTACCGGAATTTCAGCAATGAGAGGAAGATCTATGGATTGGTTTCACATGTATTTCATTAATATATATAACTAATAATATCATCATTCCTTGTTGGGGATTTATTCTCTTAAGTAAGATTGAATGCTCACTCATCTTCAATCTAGTGTTCTTTCAATATCATATTTTCTGCAAAGGCCATATGATATTCAAAGAACTCATTGAAATCTTAGGAATCTTAAATCTATAATTTTGATAAGAAATCACTTTACAAATCAAAATTATATTATTTCAAAAGTCGGACTTTGTATATCTCAATCAATCACTTGAAATCCTTATACACAAATTAGTTTAAGAGCCAAGCTAATTTAAACATTAGATTGTAACTAGAAAACTCTTATAAAAATACTTCTTGAAAAACCCAACAAAATGAATAACAATACTATCAATTAAAACATAATAATTCCATACATGTTACCTCCAATCCATAGAATGAGGAGATTAGCCAAGCATACACATATTCTTCTTCAACAAAGCTTCAATATTCAACATAAAACTTGAAGAAGTGAAAATATTTGAACAATGAAAAACCTCTCAATCTTTCTCTACAATGTTTGAAGGAAGTAAAAACTATCTATTCTAGATCTCAATGCCCTGGCTGCTATGTGGAAGAGATGTTTTTTATACTAGGATCAAGCTAGGGTTACACAATGGGAACACAAGAAGAGGATATCAAGCTGTTGAAAAACTGCATTTTCCTGTCGGGTAGGCTGTGCGACCGCCCAAAATGGTGTGTGCGACCGCACATCTTTCTGAATTGATTTGGTCATGGAATGGGTATGAATTGGGCGACCGCACGATATGTTTTGTGCGGCCGCACAGTTATCTGACAGGTTGATTTTCTTCTTATTCCCGTCCTTGACTCGGTTGACCGCTGTTGACCATTGATGGTGACTCGAGCAATCATTGATCTCCACACTTTTGAGCATCCAGGCCTTTGCAAAATATCAAAATAACACTAAAAAGTGTTTTACAACATTCAAATCCTTACAAAGTTCCTTATACAAAATAGATCAACAATTACATCAACAATGTTCTAAATTATATCCAAAAGTCAATAAAACTAGCACATGAACATAGAGATTATATATGTAAATACTAATCTATCAAATTCCCCCACGCTTAGACCATTACTCGTCCCTGAGTAATATTCCTAACCCACCTCTAAGCACCGGTCTATAAAGCGTAGCATGGAGGAAAATGACACCTATCTCCTCTATATCCCCATCAGCCAAGTCAAGAAAAGAAATAAAACTCGGAGTGAAAAGAACTCCGTCCCCTTTTGACTCCCAAAAATGAGTAACCATGGCCCTAATCGATAGCAACACCAATAATAAACAAATAAAATCATATCCGACTAGGGCCCACACATTGAAGCTAGGGGGAACTAAAACGACCTATGCTTCCCCCACACTTATCTTTCACTACATTCTCCCTCAAAAAAAAAAAAAAAAAAATCAATGCTAGGATAGGTTCTTAACAATGATTTACCTCAAAATAAGCTCCAACGCCCCTTATAACTCCACAAAAAATTGAGGATTTTCTATCCTATCGCCTCTAACCAACCTCCTACTCCAACATGCATCCTACCCGACTCTCCAATCCTCCCTTAGGACGCCACGCCGGTGAAAACATATAATCGCTCAATTGCTCACCTTTTGCCTAGGCGCCCTTTCGGGTTTTC
The DNA here is from genome assembly GCA_026119855.1 of Campanula takesimana. NCBI lineage: Eukaryota > Viridiplantae > Streptophyta > Magnoliopsida > Asterales > Campanulaceae > Campanula > Campanula takesimana. Next base: position 2,106,089 of record JAOWBW010000028.1, read on the forward strand.
ACCTAGCCTCTCTCTTTTTTTTTTTTTTTTTTTTTTTAAATTATTTTTTTTTTTTTTAAGAACTTAATACAAACGAAAACATGCAACTAAAAATGAACTAAATACACAAGTACCCCCCCCCACGCTTAAATCAAGCATTGTCCCCAATGTAGAAGCAATAAAAATGAGCTAAAGGATAGGGATACCTCCAAACATGCAACTATTGAAAAGGGGGGCGGGGTTGCCCGTCTTGGCTAGAACTGCCTCCCTGCCACTGCATCTGGGCACCAAAAGGAGGAGGTGGAGGCGCCACTCGTCCCCAAATCATCTGGAGCAGCTGCCCCTGCTGAGTGGACTCTCGGGATTGCTGCGCCCTCCATGCTTGCGCAGCCTCAATCTCGGCAGCCTGCCTCTGGTACATCTCCATCTGTTGCTGTTGCAGCTGTCCTAAGGTGGCCTCTTGCCTCCCACTTGATTTTCTCAACTCCCCAATGTCTAGGCGTAATCCCTTGATATCATCCTGTAAATCCTCAACCACCCCTCCCAAGTAAAAAGTGGCCTCATCAGGGTGAAACTCCCATTGTGCTTCCTCTTGGTGAGCCCCACCAGATGTCCCCTCTCCTGGCTGTGTAGCGGTGTGCCCCCGAGTCAGAGATTCTATATTAATGATGGTCCCCAGAGTCAAATCCCTTAGAATCTGGGTTAAGTCCACCCCTGCCCGCCTTATCATAGCTGTTATCATAAGGGGGTAGTTGAAGTTGGAACTCCCCATGCTTCTGATGGTGTTCTGAATCTCATTCTGAATTATGAACCCGGTGTTAATGTTACCACCCTGCAGGACCACATGCATCAATGCCGCTCGTCTCCAATGCACATCATTGTAATGTGAGCTCGGAAGTATCCTCTCACATATAAACCGGTGTAGTGCGCGCATCCTCAAGTCGAGATTCCGGGCCTTAGTTACAATGCCACTCCTCATCATGTCCAGGTCAATTTCCCCGAACGTAGGTGCAATTAAGTGCAAATTGCCTTTGACATTAGACCTCATTTCCTGCACTAGTCTCCAGTATGCACAATCCTCAATATCAGTGGTGCAATTGATACCATAGAACTGGTTGATCTCCTCTTCGTCATATGGGATTCTAACTCCTCTCACCCACGAAGTTTCAGTATAACCCGGCTCTGAAGCATTAGCATAGAACTCTTTTACCAAGTAACTCACCCCATTACAAGAAGGGCGAGCCGCAAGCCTTTTCCAATTATAGTGATCAAAGATGTCATTTAAGTCCATTTTCTTAATTTGAAATTCTTTCTCAACATTAAACTGTCTATGATCAAAAGCTAGGTAAAATCGTTCGGCCTCAGGAGCCACAAAACGAATTCTATCAAATGGGGGTTCAAGCAATTCATCTGGGATAGGCTCATGACGTACACCTCTGTTTGCTCTACGGGGAGGCATTGATATACTACCAACAAAAGAATGATTCTGAAAATTTGTTCTTACTTGACCGGAAATTTCGCCGGAGAAGTCGCCGGAGTTGGCCGGAATTTTTCGCCGGAGTTGAGAGAGTTGATTCTTGAGAATGCCCTCGAGCTTGTGAACACCTCCCCTTCTGTGATGACTCCAAAAATCCAAACCAATTTGCTTCAAAACCCAAGTTTTGCCTATTTCTTCTCTTTGCCCAATCTTCCCCAAATCACCGGATTTAATGGTGTTTTGGGTTAGAAAACTTGGAAATGATGGAGTAAATGTGGTGAGGATTATGATTTGGTGGGTTAGAATGGTAGGATTGGGTGTTTGGGTGGGTGATTTTTAGAGAGAGAGAGTGTTTGGGTCGGTTTCTGTAGAGAGAAGGTGAAGAAGGAGTGAATGGGGTTTGAATTTTTGGAATAAATCCCGACCATAATCCCTTTTTCTGGCAAAAATCCCGATACCCAGGTCACTGGGCGGTCGCCCAAAATAAATGTGCGGTCGCACAACTATCTGGAACGAAATAGAGCCTTTTCGAATATTTTTGGGCGGTCGCCCATAAAATAATGTGAGGTCGCCCAACTTTCTGGAAATGCATTTTTCAGTTTAAATCTCTGGCTTGTTCTGCCTCCTTGACCCCTTAGTGCCTGATTGGTTGTCTCACATATATCTACACATCACCCAAAACACAAACCACAAGCGTAATACTTCTAAAAACCAATAAAACTAAAAATAAAAATTCAATCTTTTGGAGGGTGACAACTATTTACACTCCCCTATAAACCCACAAACTCGGAGAGACCCGTTAGGGTGACACGGACATATTTGTGACCGCACTTTCGTTGCCTACGTTCCTCTTAGGACTATAAGAGGCTCAGGTCACCGTAGTTCGAACCGACTCCGATTTTGAAAAAAAATTCACTTCAAATTAAAGGCTTTTTTTTTTTTTTTTTTTTTTTTTTTTATGACCGCTACACCCCCAAGCTCAGAACAAACTATGTCCTCATAGAGTGCAACTTAGCATGTTCCAAGTTAAAGAATGCTAGGGAATTGAAAATAGAAAGACAAAAAAATGATACCGAAGTGGGTTGCCTCCCATAAGCGCCTTTGTTTAACGTCGTTAGCCCGACGTGTTGCTTCGTCAATCGCTAGATTCTGGGACAATGAGGTGTACCACTTCTGCAATTTCTCCATGCCTTGGAACATTTTCATAATAGGGCTTAACCCTATGACCATTCACCTTGAAGACATCCCCGTCTTTCAGGTTTCTTAGCTCAACCGCACCATGTGGAAAGACTTTCAAAACTTCGTACGGCCCCGTCCATTTGGACTTAAGCTTTCCGGGAAATAACTTGAGTCGAGAGTTAAACAGGAGTACTTTCATACCCGGCCTAATGGATTTGGGCCTGATATGCTTGTCATGATACCACTTGGTTTTCTCCTTATAACTTCTCGCACTCTCATATGAATCCAACCTCAACTCTTCCAATTCATCTAGAGCAAGTAATCTTTGCTCTCCTGCCAATGCTACATCCATATTGAGTTGCTTGATGGCCCAAAAAGCTTTGTGTTCCAGCTCCACGGGAAGATGGCATGACTTTCCAAACACTAACCGGTAGGGGCTTACTCCAATGGGAGTTTTGAATGCGGTCCGGTAAGCCCATAAAGCATCACACAACTTTTCAGCCCAATCTTTTCGGTTTGGCCTTACCGTCTTTTCTAACACTGCCTTAATTTTCATGTTGCTGACCTCCACTTGACCGGAGGTTTGTGGATGGTAAGGTGTGGCAAGGCGGTGTACAACCCCATATCTCTTTAACAACTTGTGGAGCAACCGGTTGGTAAAGTGCTTGCCTTGGTCACTTATGATAGCCCTTGGTATCCCAAATCTGCAAAACAAAGTCTCACGCACAAATTTACAAACCACATTAGAATCATTAGTGCGAGTGGGAATGGATTCTACCCACTTAGAGACATAGTCTACAGCAACAAGAATGTATAGATAGCCGAAGGACGGAGGAAAAGGTCCCATAAAGTCAATGCCCCAAACATCAAAAATGTCTACAACCAAGTTATTAATTAGGGGCATTTCATCTTTTTTAGTGATCCCTCCCGACCTCTGGCATCTATCACATTGCGCACAATATTGATGGGCATCTTTAAACAAACTTGGCCAATAAAGTCCCGATTGAAGGACCTTCCGGGCAGTCTTTTGCCCACTGAAATGCCCACCACATTGCAACTCATGACAAAAGTCTAGGACACTCTTTTGCTCATGTTCGGGCACACACCTTTTGACTGTCTTATCTGGGCAAATCTTAAATAAATAAGGGTCATCCCAAATGTAGTGCTTAACATCAGAGAGGAATTTACGTTTTGCATGTGAGTCCATTCCAAGAGGTAAAGTGTGTGAAACAAGGTAGTTGGCAAAATCCGCATACCATGGTTCATGCACATGTACCACAAAAAGTTGTTCATCAGGAAAATGTTTGTTAATGGGAATCAACTCATCATGTGCATTCATAAACGTGAAATCCTCTAGTCTAGAGAGGTGGTCAGCAACTACATTTTCACTCCCTTTCTTATCTCTGATTTCCAAATCAAATTCTTGCAATAATAACATCCACCTAAGCAGTCTAGGTTTTGCATCTTTTTTATTTAACAAGTATTTCAATGCAGAGTGGTCAGAGTAGATAATCACCTTAGATCCAAGCAAGTATGAGCGAAATTTTTCAAGTGCAAAAACCACAGCTAAAAACTCTTTTTCAGTGGTAGTGTAATTTAACTGTGCATCATTAAGAGTTCTACTTGCATATTGGATGACATGGGGTAATTTATCTACTCTTTGACCCAAAACAGCTCCTATGGCAAAGTCAGAAGCATCACACATGATTTCAAACGGTAATGACCAATCAGGGCTCGACAAAATAGGAGCACAAGTCAACTTCTTTTTCAATTCATTAAAAGCCTCCAAACATTCTTTATCAAAAATGAACTCAGTATCTTTTGCAAGCAAGTTACACAATGGTTTACAATTTTTTGAGAAATCTTTGATAAATTTCCTATAAAAACCTGCATGCCCAAGAAAACTACGAACACCTTTAACCGAGATTGGAGGAGGTAATTTAGAAATGACTTCAATTTTTGCCTTGTCTACCTCTATACCCAGACTAGATACAAGATGACCTAAAACAATACCATGCTTCACAAGAAAGTGACTCTTTTCCCAACTCAAGGTTAAGTCGGTCTCACAACAACGTTTAAGCACAAAAGCCAAGTTCTTGAGACACTGGTCAAAACTATCCCCGAACACAGAAAAATCATCCATAAACACTTCCACCCCCTTTTCAATCATGTCGGAGAAAATAGATAGCATACACCTTTGAAAAGTCGCGGGTGCATTGCATAAACCAAACGGCATTCTCCTATATGCAAAAGTGCCAAAGGGACAAGTGAAGGTAGTTTTGGATTGATCCTCTTTAGCAATGGGAATTTGATTGTATCCCGAGAACCCATCCAAGAAACAATAGTAGGCGTGGCCTGCTAATCTCTCAAGGATTTGGTCAATGAAAGGTAAAGGGAAGTGGTCCTTTTTAGTAGCCGCATTTAATCTCCTCAAATCCAAACACATCCTATGACCAGTGACTTCCCTCGTGGGCACTAACTCATTCCTCTCATTTGGGACAACAGTAATACCCGATTTCTTGGGTACCACTTGAACAGGACTAACCCACTCACTATCCTCGACCGGGTAAATAATACCAGTATCAAGTAATTTGAGCACCTCTTTCCTCACAACCTCCTGCATGTGGGGATTTAGCCTCCTTTGCCTTTCTCTAGAGGTTTTAGCATCCTCTTCAAGATTTATGCGGTGTTGGCAAATGGTAGGACTAATCCCCCTAATATCTGCTAAAGTCCAACCTATAGCACCCTTGTGCTCACACAACACTTTGATCAACCTCGCCTCTTGTTCTTGAGTTAGATCTGAGGCAATGATCACAGGAAGAGTTTCACCTTCCCCTAAGAACGCATATTTTAAAGTCTGGGGAAGTGGTTTCAACTCAAGAATGGGGGGATTAAGAATGGACGGAGCCAACTTCTTGTTGAAGTGGCCTAGGGGGTGAAACGGGCCATCATCATGATGGTGTTCATCGGCCTTATCAGCAATAGCCATCACAGGAACATCCGTATTATCCCTAGAATTCTCACCGCCCCCCGACTCAAACTCACAATTTTTATTTTTCACCTCATCCCATAACTGCTCATGAACACATTCATCAATATCATCTATATAACAACATGAATCATCAAAAATTTGTGGTTCTTTCATGACATCAAAAACTGAGATTTCTACCTTTTCATCGAGAACATGCACGGTCAATTTCCCATTTTTAACATTGATGTTGGTGTCGGTACTTGCCATGAACGGGCGCCCAAGGAGAATGGGTGGTTCACGACACTTACTAACACCTTGTTCCATGTCTATTACAACAAAATCAACAGGAATGATGAGCTTTCCTACTTGCACCAAAATGTCCTCCACAACTCCCATAGGGCGTTTGACCGAGTGATCGGCTAACTGAAGGGTCATTGTGGTAGGTTTAAGCTCACCCAATCCTAATTGTTTATATATAGAAAAAGGCATCAAATTAATGCTAGCGCCCAAATCCAACATCGCCTTCACCGACTTAGAATCCCCCAAAGTGATTGTAATGTTAAAACTACCGGGTTCCTTAAGTTTTGGTGGAAGGTGGGTTTGAAGCACGGAACTCACATTCTCAGACATGATCATATTCTCACCTCTTCCCATCCTTGGTTTCCGGGTATTAATATCTTTGAAAAACTTGGCGTAAGATGGAATATTTTTTATGACATCCAACAATGGTAAATTGATGTTTACTTTTGAAAACATGTCATAGATTTCAGAAAATTGTTTTTCCATCTTTTGCCTCATATATCGACCAGGAAAAGGCATGGGCGGTACATATGGCTTGGGCATTGGAGAAGTTACATTTTGCTTGTCACCCAAGTCATTAGTACCATTTTCCTTCAAATTTTCAGACTTTTCCTCAACATTATTATTAGAAGAAGTGGAGGGAATACTTACCTCCTCACCGACGACCTTACCATTTCTCAGTGTGATGATTGATTTGGCTGAGTGCTCCCCTTGGCTAGGGAAGGTTCCCGGTTTGGTAGCTCGCAACACTTCCGCCATTTGACTCACCTGGGTCTCAAGCTTGTTGATGGCAGCTTCATTGTTCTTCCTTTCTTGCATCATTTCCAACCTCATCTGCTCCAAGATTGTTTCGACGGAAGGTTTTGGAGGTTGTTGTGCTTGATGTTGTGGTTGTGGTTGTTGTTGCACCGGGTGGAGTGGTTGATTGTTACTCCATGAAAGATTTGGGTGATGCCTCCACCCTGGATTGTATGTGTTGGAGTATGGATTGTTGTATGGTTGCCTTGGTTGAAATCCATTTGCTGCTTGTGCCTGTTCAGAAAATTCTGAAAATTGTGCACTAGATGGACAAGCATTAGTAGCATGAGAACTTAAACCACAAGTAGTACAAACTTCTTGAACTTTGTTAGCAATGAGAGGTGAAACAAGATTTGTGAACGTAGAAATTTGGTTAGACATATGGATAAGAGCATTTTCCAATTTATCTACCTTCTCGTTAGATTGAACTTCATAAATTCCCTTTTGATTTCCTCTCACTCCTCTCTGCTGAGAATTTGCACCTAACATCTCAAAAATGTCCCTAGCTTCTTCCGGAGTTTTCTCACCTATTGACCCTCCCGCAGCATTATCAACAGTGTTTTGATACAAATGACTTAACCCATCATAAAATGCTTGATTCAAATGTGGAAGGGAAAAGTCATGGTGAGGGCATTGAACTAAAAGCATTTTAAAACGATCCCATGTTTCGTGAAATGCCTCACCAGGTTCTTGTTGAAAACCTATGATTTTCTTTCTTAATGCTGATAATGAGGGATGCGAATAATATCTTTGAAAGAAAGCTTGGTACATCTTTTCCCATGTGTCTATGCTATTGGGAGGCAAAGTCATGAACCACGTTTGAGCTGCACCCTTAATACAAAGAGGAAAACAACGCAACTTTAACTGGTCCTCCGTGATACCAGCAGTGATAGGGAATGTTTGCACATTGGCTAGGTATTCACGAATGAAATTAAGCGGATCCTCATTAGTTAAACCATGGAAAGTAGGCAACAAATTAAAGTATTGCCCTTTAAGCTCATATCCTTTTGCCGCGGCCGGCAAATTAATACATGAAGATGCATCATCGATTTTAGGACGGAAAAAATCCTTCATATGACGAACCTCACCCATGTTTAAGTTTACTTCTACCTCAGTGGTGGAAGTTTTGGTTCCACTTAGATCTTCTTCTGTCCCGGTGACAGAAGTCTCAGATTCAGATTCAAATAAATTGAAAAGGAGAGTATTTTCCTCGAGATTATCTATTTCTTCGTTCAACGGAACCAACTGGGGGTTCAGTGAACGTCGACCAAACATACGCTATTGAAAATTGAACTGTGAAATACAGAACAAGTCCCCGGCAGCGGCGCCAAAAACTTGATAGAGAAAATCTCCACTTGTAATAAAAATACCTAGCAAGTGTACTAGTCACCGTAGTAGTAATACGCTATGCGAGGGTCGATCCACAGAGACTTGTGGATTTCACGATTCGATTTTCAGCAGTATAAACAAGAAATTAAAAATGACTGGTTTTGTTTTGATTTTAATACTACAAAAACACTTAAATTAAACTAAGATAGCAATTAAACAAAATAGAATGAGTTTACCGGAATTTCAGCAATGAGGGGAAGATCTATGGATTGGTTTCACATGTATTTCATTAATATATATAACTAATAATATCATCATTCCTTGTTGGGGATTTATTCTCTTAAGTAAGATTGAATGCTCACACATCTTCAATCTAGTGTTCTTTCAATATCATATTTTCTGCAAAGGCCATATGATATTCAAAGAACTCATTGAAATCTTAGGAATCTTAAATCTATAATTTTGATAAGAAATCACTTTACAAATCAAAATTATATTATTTCAAAAGTCGGACTTTGTATATCTCAATCAATTACTTGAAATCCTTATACACAAATTAGTTTAAGAGCCAAGCTAATTTAAACATTAGATTGTAACTAGAAAACTCTTATAAAAATACTTCTTGAAAAACCCAACAAAATGAATAACAATACTATCAATTAAAACATAATAATTCCATACATGTTACCTCCAATCCATAGAATGAGGAGATTAGCCAAGCATACACATATTCTTCTTCAACAAAGCTTCAATATTCAACATAAAACTTGAAGAAGTGAAAATATTTGGAACAATGAAAAACCTCTCAATCTTTCTCTACAATGTTTGAAGGAAGTAAAAACTATCTATTCTAGATCTCAATGCCCTGGCTGCTATGTGGAAGAGATGTTTTTTATACTAGGATCAAGCTAGGGTTACACAATGGGAACACAAGAAGAGGATATCAAGCTGTTGAAAAACTGCATTTTCCTGTCGGGTAGGCTGTGCGACCGCCCAAAATGGTGTGTGCGACCGCACATCTTTCTGAATTGATTTGGTCATGGAATGGGTATGAATTGGGCGACCGCACGATATGTTTTGTGCGGCCGCACAGTTATCTGACAGGTTGATTTTCTTCTTATTCCCGTCCTTGACTCGGTTGACCGCTGTTGACCATTGATGGTGACTCGAGCAATCATTGATCTCCACACTTTTGAGCATCCAGGCCTTTGCAAAATATCAAAATAACACTAAAAAGTGTTTTACAACATTCAAATCCTTACAAAGTTCCTTATACAAAATAGATCAACAATTACATCAACAATGTTCTAAATTATATCCAAAAGTCAATAAAACTAGCACATGAACATAGATATTGATAGAGAAAATCTCCACTTGTAATAAAAATACCTAGCAAGTGTACTAGTCACCGTAGTAGTAATACGCTATGCGAGGGTCGATCCACAGAGACTTGTGGATTTCACGATTCGATTTTCAGCAGTATAAACAAGAAATTAAAAATGACTGGTTTTGTTTTGATTTTAATACTACAAAAACACTTAAATTAAACTAAGATAGCAATTAAACAAAATAGAATGAGTTTACCGGAATTTCAGCAATGAGAGGAAGATCTATGGATTGGTTTCACATGTATTTCATTAATATATATAACTAATAATATCATCATTCCTTGTTGGGGATTTATTCTCTTAAGTAAGATTGAATGCTCACACATCTTCAATCTAGTGTTCTTTCAATATCATATTTTCTGCAAAGGCCATATGATATTCAAAGAATTCATTGAAATCTTAGGAATCTTAAATCTATAATTTTGATAAGAAATCACTTTACAAATCAAAATTATATTATTTCAAAAGTCGGACTTTGTATATCTCAATCAATCACTTGAAATCCTTATACACAAATTCGTTTAAGAGCCAAGCTAATTTAAACATTAGATTGTAACTAGAAAACTCTTATAAAAATACTTCTTGAAAAACCCAACAAAATGAATAACAATACTATCAATTAAAACATAATAATTCCATACATGTTACCTCCAATCCATAGAATGAGGATATTAGCCAAGCATACACATATTCTTCTTCAACAAAGCTTCAATATTCAACATAAAACTTGAAGAAGTGAAAATATTTGGAACAATGAAAAACCTCTCAATCTTTCTCTACAATGTTTGAAGGAAGTAAAAACTATCTATTCTAGATCTCAATGCCCTGGCTGCTATGTGGAAGAGATGTTTTTATACTAGGATCAAGCTAGGGTTACACAATGGGAACACAAGAAGAGGATATCAAGCTGTTGAAAAACTGCATTTTCCTGTCGGGTAGGCTGTGCGACCGCCCAAAATGGTGTGTGCGACCGCACATCTTTCTGAATTGATTTGGTCATGGAATGGGTATGAATTGGGCGACCGCACGATATGTTTTGTGCGGCCGCACAGTTATCTGACAGGTTGATTTTCTTCTTATTCCCGTCCTTGACTCGGTTGACCGCTGTTGACCATTGATGGTGACTCGAGCAATCATTGATCTCCACACTTTTGAGCATCCAGGCCTTTGCAAAATATCAAAATAACACTAAAAAGTGTTTTACAACATTCAAATCCTTACAAAGTTCCTTATACAAAATAGATCAACAATTACATCAACAATGTTCTAAATTATATCCAAAAGTCAATAAAACTAGCACATGAACATAGAGATTATATATGTAAATACTAATCTATCAGTAGACATGATCATCTTGGAATTTCTTGCCTTGTGGAGGAGGAACCCTTTTGTAATTCCCCTTGTCGGTAGTGACGGCATTAACCGAAGCCTCTTTGTTTGAGTTAGAGGCGGCCTTGTATCGGAAGCTAGGAGCATTTTTCTTGATTTCTTTGAGCAAGTCATCCATTCGGACCCCCGCTTCATACATTTGAGAGAAATCTATGTAGCAAGCCCCACTTAGATAGGTACAGAGATCAATCTTTTGACACTTGAGGAAGATGTCCATTTGCTCCTTAGTGTTAGGCGTTTCGACAATTTCAGCAAGCTTGTCATTCCACCTACTTGTAAAATCGATAAAGGACTGATTTTCCCTTTAGGTGGTGTTCTCGAGCTCTTTCTTGGTCGGGCGATGAGTGGTGTTACCTTGGTATTGACTCTTAAAGGCAAGCATAGCGGCGTCCCAATCAAGACGGACTGTGAGCGGGAGAGTTGCATACCAATCTTTGCCGCCCCCTCAAGAGTAAGAGGGAAGCATTGTGCCATAACTTTAGGAGAGACCTTCTTCGGAACCATACCCATATGTAAGTCTCGATGTTGTTGGTGTTGGTGCCCTAGGCACGTTTAATAAACGTTGTAATTGTTATCACTTATTTCATATTAATAAATAGATGTTTTGATTATTATTGTTGTTCATGTTTACTTAAAATAATCTCCGTCCCTATTACTTGTTTGGTATTAGTATAAAGGCTAAATGATCATGGGATGATCATGTTAGATTTATAGGTACTTGTTAAATACTGGACATGACCCGCTCTATGAGATTTATGTCATAGTCAATGTCATACATATATCTCATGTTAGTTGTGTCATTTGAATCCTTAGACATGAAGTTATTATGGTCTTCCACTTGATGAACATTATATTTGACATATTCAAACGCTACCTTTAATCGGGAAGTTGTAAAGGGTATGATTGGCATAATCTGATTCACGTAGGAAAGAATAATAAGCTAAATGGATTTGTCCCTCTTAGGAGAGATGTCAAGATTGAGCCTCTCGTGGGAATGATGTTGATGAAAATGTTCGGTCGGACTCAAATGAATTGATTGGATCAATGTCATTTGGATTATCAACATATTCGGAATCGAGAAAGTATTGAACAAAGACAAGTTGACTTGTTGACCATGACTTGTGTTCAATGACATCTTGGATAAAAGGATTATGACATATTCTAAATGGAATGCGAACTTGTATCTAGTTATACTATTTGGGTATGTATGACGGTTTGCTAGAACCTAATCATATCTTATGGATTCATGTTTGAACCATTGCCAACTTAGTATAATCCTAGAGGGTCACACACAATAGAACGAATCCTAAAAGGACTATATTGGAATATTGGGTCGAAGGACCATTTGAGGATCTAAGGAATTAGAGGAAGAAAAGTGGAATTAAGGGAGGTCCGGGCGGACCAAGGTATAGACCCGGTCAGAGCATGATGGGTCCGGTCGGACCAAGGTCTATACCCAGACGGACCAGTCGGTTTCGGGAGGAACTTTCCTTAATCCGTTTTCTTGCGGGTTTAGACATAAGTTACCTATTTGGAATAGGTCTAACTTGTATATAAACAACTCTAATTCGGCCAGAATCAGTGCTTAAGTTGGTGCAAGTTTTCAAAAGAGTTTTTGAGAGAATTATTTTGTTCTAAGAGATCTATGATTGAAGAACAAAATTATACACAAATTATATTCCATATAGTTCATATCAATTGTGAAAACGTGTTTCACAATTTTGGTCTAGCAACCAAGATCAAGAAGTTCCTTTCATTCGTTCGTGGTGTGGATACCGCTAGAGGGTGAAGCTCATCATCTTCAAAGTTCGTGTTCTTACTTGTTCGTGATCAAACTTCAAGTTCTCCACCAAGATCAAAGGCTAGCAATCAAAGTCATCAAGGGTTAGTCTTCTAGTATTCATATTACATGTGTTTGATATAATCATATGAACGGATTTATGGCTTTGGGTTTCTATTAAATTTTAAATGCTATTTTCCGCTGCGCATGTTACTCCGAAACCCAACAGAGGTATCAGAGCCCCGTTCATGTTGATTATTTCAATACTAGATCATGTTGTGTGTACATAAATTGCTTGTTTATGTGCCTAGCATGATATGAATATTGGATTATGATGTTAATATGTTATATGATTTTATGTGGTTTATTGTTTTATAAACTTTAATCGCACTATTCAATCGCAATAAAAATTATGTTGGATTTAAAATTGTTTAGATTATCAATTTTTTATTGGATCAAAGTTTTGATAATCAATGGATTCATGAATTGTTTATTAAAGGTTCTGATGTTCATGATGATTGGATCATCAAGAACACCAAATCCTAATTGAATTGAGGAAAAACAATTTTGAGACAAATTTTTGAACTTTAAAAATTTTGGTTTTCTGGCGTAGGTCCGACCGACCAAAGGAAGGACCCGGCCGGACCATCTGGTCTGGAGCGGGGTTCTGGCCTTTGTTTTTGGTCAGATTCAGAATCTAGAATTTTTCGAAGGGGTCCGACCGGACCAGTGACAAGACCCGGCCGGACCTTCTGGTCTGGAGCGGGTTTTGGGCAGTTGGTTTGGGTGTGGATCTCGGGGTTTGATTTTTCCTATTTGTTTTGATCTTGTGATTCTGAGATTGGATCAGAGGTTGGATGGCTAATCTACGTTCATCGAGATTGTGTTTCCCAAACTTGATCGCAATCACAGTTTCAAAGATAAAACGAAGTTAGAATTATGAAGAGTTCATAATTGCTAAAATTGAGAAACAAAGTTCTTGATTCAAAGATTGGAGATCCATGTGGAATTGTGGATGCAATTGGCCTACGTTCATCGAGACCATCTATTGCTTAGTTTCGGCCACATGGACTACTTTCTTGGTTTCTTGAATTTGTACGGAATTTTGGATGCCTCATGGCTTAGTTTCGGCCGTACTTCTTGTTGTCTTGATTTGGAGATAATAACCAAAGTTGAAATAGTCTCATCCTCATAATTATAGAGAAACTAATGACACATGAATATTATGCTTAAATTAATAGAGATTAATTTAGTGCATAAACTTGATGTGTAACATGTTTATATTATGTGCTCATAAATGTGTTATATGCTATATGTGATAAACCTTCAAAGAAAGTTTTAAGTACTTTTTGCTATGCCATGATTAAAACACTTGTTAGTATATGAGTAATTTCAATGTGGATTCGCCCTCGTGAGGTACATTGACTTTATTTATATATGAGGAAGATAGATAATGTGGGCACGCCCTCGCGAGGCACATTGACTATACGTTTAAAATAGTTGGACTTAATTAGGCGTCAAAACAGTTTTGGGCCTAGGCAAAGATGAGATTATACATGCTTTTTGAAATTGGATTTCTTAAAGAATCTCAGAAAAAGGATCTAAGAGTCATATGGGATATGATTGACATGATTGTCTACCTAATTAATTTGATTTTGTGTAATCCGCCTTAGCGGACTTAGAATTAAATTAAAGTTGGATCTTAGCCCATTTAAATTATATTATACATTGGATGTATAAGAAGGTTATATAATTTAGTGGGAGTATTTTTGAAAAAAATACATTATTTATTTCTTTAATGAAAATGGTACTTATAAAATTTTAAAATTTTGCATAATTGTAGATAATGACTACCAACACTCAATCAATTTCATTGCGATCGATCCTTGAAAAGGATAAGCTTCAAGAGAATGGTACGGACTTTATGGATTGGATCCGTAGCCTAAGAATAGTTCTTAGGCAAGAAGATAAGTTGTACATTCTCGATGGGCCTCTTCCTATTGAACCAGAAGCCAATGCCCCTAGGGCAGAAAGTGACAGTTACAAGAAACATCGTAATGATTCTAGAGATGTAAGTTGTGTCATGCTTGCTACTATGTGCTCAAAACTCCAACAAAGTTTGGAACATTTGGAAGCCTATGAGATAGGCGTGGAGTTAAGAGCCATGTTTCAAGAGCAAGCTAGGCAAGAGAGTTACAAGACCATTGTTGCATTCACCTCTTGAAAAATGAGTGAAGGGCAACAAGTGAGTTCTCACATGCTTAAAATGAAAGGCTATGTAGAGCATCTTGAAAAACTTGGCTATCCAATCCCATTGGAGCTAGCCACGGATCTCATTCTTAATTCATTGCCTAAATGTTATAATCAGTTTGTGATGAATTATAACATGCATGGAATGGATAAAAATCTCTCCGAGTTGCATGGTATGCTTAAAAATGCGGATATGAAGATTATGGAGAAACGTTCTCCTGTGCTCTTGGTTCATGATGGAAAGAAGGCTAGTGCCAAAGGAAAGGGTAAGAAAGTTGTCAAACCCAAGATAAGCAAGGCAAAGGTTGCCAAGGCTTCTGAGGCAAAACCCGATTCACAAAAGGATGCAATCTGTTTTCATTGCCAAGAAATTGGTCATTAGAAACGTAATTGCAAGGCTTTTAAGGAAGAGCAAAAGAAGAAGAAGAGCAGTGGGACTGCGTCGACTTCAGGTATCTATATGATAGATATTCTCCTTTCTACCACTGATTCTAGGGTATTGGATACCGGATGTGGTTCTCACATTTGTTTAAATGTGCAGGGACTAAAGAATAGGAGACTGCTTAAAGAGGGTGAAGTGGACCTACGCGTGGGGAATGGAGCAAGAGTTGCTGCATTAGCCGTAGGGACTTATGAAGTCACTTTACCTTCCGGTTTAATACTTGTTTTGAACAATTGCTATTATGTACCGGATTTAAGTAGAAATATTATTTCAATTTCTTGTTTGGATAATGAAGGTTTTAAGTTTCTTATTGAAAATAAGATATTTTCTATTTATTTAAATGATGTGCTTTATGGTATTGCAAATTCATTTAATGGCCTTTATGTCCTGGATGTCAAGAATGAAAATGTCTATCATGTTAATAAGAAATCTAAACCTAATGATGTAAATCAAACCTATTTGTGGCATTGCCGTCTTGGTCATATTAATGAGAAGCGTATCTCAAAACTCCATGGGGATGGTCTTTTGGGTTCATATGATCTTGAGTCATATGATACTTGCGAGTCGTGTCTTCTTGGAAAAATGACTAAGACACCTTTTACCAAGGTAGGTGAAAGGGCAAGCGACTTATTGGAGTTGATACATTCCGATGTATGCGGACCACTAAGTAGCAATGCTAGGGGAGGGTTTCAATACTTCATAACCTTCACTGATGATTATAGTAGATTTGGGTATGTTTACCTAATGAAACATAAAAGTGAAGCATTTGAGATATTTAGAATATTTCAAAATGAAGTAGAAAAACAACTTGGCAAAAGTATTAAGGCACTTCGATCGGATTGAGGTGGAGAATACTTGAGTCATGAATTCGATGATCATCTAAAGAATTGTGGAATAATTTCACAATTGACTCCACACGGAACACCACAATGGAATGGTGTGTCTGAGAGGAGGAATCGAACCTTGTTAGACATGGTTCGATAAATGATGAGTCGAGTTGATCTTCCTTTATCCTTTTGGGGCTATGCTCTAGAAACCGCTGCTCTCACACTTAATCAAGTTCCAGCTAAATCGGTTCAAAAGACTCCATATGAAATATGGAGCGGAAAGAAACCTAATTTGTCTTTCATGAGGATTTGGGGTTGCGAAGTTTTTGTCAAAAGACTTGTCTCCGACAAACTAGCACACAAATCTGATAAATGTATTTTTGTGGGATATCCTAAGGAAACAAGAGGATATTACTTTTGCAACCGAGAGGACAACAAGGTGTTTGTTGCTCGAACTGGTGTCTTTCTAGAGAAACAGTTTCTCTCCAAAGAAATCAGTGAGAGTAAAATAAATCTTGAAGAGATTCGAGACCCAAAAAATGACATTGAACCGATAGTGGAACAAGAACAAGAACCACAAGGAATTGTGGAACCTGTTCAGAATACACAAGTAACTCGCAGATCTGGTAGGGTACAGTCTGAGCCCGAGAAATATGGTTTTCTCGTAACGGATAGTAATGAGGTGGAGATCATTGATAATGATGAACCGACCACCTACCAAGAGGCGATGTCTTCTCCTGATTCGGATAAGTGGCTTGGAGCCATGGAATCCGAATTACAATCCATGCAAGATAATCACGTTTGGAACTTGATTGATGCGCCCAAAGGTGTAAAAACCATAGGATGCAAATGGGTCTTAAAGAAGAAGACTGACATGGATGGGAAGGTGTATACTTACAAAGCTATACTTGTAGCGAAAGGTTATAGGCAAGTTCATGGTATTGACTATGATGAAACCTTTTCACCCGTAGCAATGATCAAGTCTATAAGAATTTTGCTTGCCATTGCCGCATATCATGACTATGAAATATGGTAAATGGATGTGAAAACCGCTTTCCGTAACGGGAATTTGCAAGAGGATGTCTATATGACATAACCCGAGGGTTTTGAACAAAATTCTAAAGTGTGCAAATTGCAGAAATCCATCTATGGATTAAAGCAAGCTTCTAGGAGTTGGAATCTTCGTTTTGATGAATCGGTCAAAGAGTTTGGCTTCATCAAGAACGAAGATGAACCTTGTGTGTACAAGAAGATTAGTGGGAGCATAGTGCTATTCCTTATTTTATATGTGAATGACATATTACTCATTGGAAATGACATTCCTACACTTCAGTCTGTAAAGACTTGGTTAGAAAAGTGCTTCGCAATAAAATATATGGGTGAATCCGCATATGTAATTGTCATTAAGATCTACAGAGATAGGTCAAGGAAGCTAATTAGTTTAAGCCAAAGTACATACATTGACAAGGTCATTAGAAGATTCCGCATGGAAAATTCTAAGATAAAAGATGAGCGTGAGAAAATGAATGATGTTCCATATGCTTCGGCAATTGGGTCCATCATGTATGCCATGATTTGTACTAGGCCGGATGTATCTTATGCTTTGAGCATGACAAGTAGATACCAATCCGACCCCAGTGAAAATCACTGGATGGCTGTAAAAGCGATTCTTAAGTACTTAAGAAGGACTAAAGATTCGTTTTTGGTCTATGGAGGAATGGAAGATGATCTCATTATAAATGCTTACACGGATGCAAGCTTCCAAACCGACAGAGATGACAGTCGATCGCAATCGTGTTTTGTGTTTATGTTAAATGGTGGAGCTGTAAGATGGAAGAGTTCCAAGCAAAGTACAACCGCTGATTCTACAACGGAAGCTGAGTATATTGTTGCATCGGATGCTGCAAAGGAAGCTGTTTGGATTAAAAAGTTTATCACCGAACTTGAAGTGGTTCCTAGTATTGCTAATCCAATAGACATTTATTGCGATAATAATGGTGCTATTGCTCAAGCAAAGGAACCAAGAGCACATCAGAAATCCAAACACATACTTAGGCGTTTTCATATCATTCGAGAGATCGTTGATAGGGGGAGACGTGAATATATGCAGAGTACCTACTGATGACAATGTCGTGGACCCGCTAACAAAGGGACTTCCACAAGCTAAACATGATGGTCATGTTAGGTCCATGAGTATTAGATACATGGGAGATTGGGCCTAGGGCAAGTAGGAGATTGTTGGTGTGTTGGTGCCCTAGGCATGTTTAATAAACGTTGTAATTGTTATCACTTATTTTATATTAATAAAGAGATGTTTTGATTATTATTGTTGTTCATGTTTACTTATAATAATCTACATCCCTATTACTTGTTTGGTATTAGTATAAAGGCTAAATGATCATGGGATGATCATGTTATATTTATGGGTACTTGTTAAGTACTGGACATGACCCGCTCTATGAGATTTATGTCATGGTCAATGTCATACATATATCTCATGTTAGTTGTGTCATTTGAATCCTTAGACATGAAGTTATTATGGTCTTGCATTTGATGAACATTATGTTTGACATATTCAAACGCTACCTTTAACCGGGAAGTTATAAAGGGTATGATTGGCATAATCGGATTCACGTAGGGAAGAATAATAAGCTAAATGGATTTGTCCCTCTTCAGAGAGATGACAAGCTTGGGCCTCTCGTAGGAATGATGTTGATGAAAATGTTCGGCCGGACTCAAATAAATTGATTGGATCAATGTCATTTGGATTATCAACATATTCAGAATTGAGAAAGTATTGAAGAAAGACAAGTTGACTTATTGACCATGACTTGTGTTCAATGACATCGTGGATAAAAGGATTATGAAATATTTTAAATGGAATGAGAACTTGTATATAGTTATACTATTTGGGTAGGTATGACGGTTTGCTAGAACCTAATCATATCTTATGGATTCATGTTTGAACCATTGCCAACTTAGTATAATCCTAGAGGGTCACACACAATAGAACGAATCCTTAAAGGACTACATTGGAATATTGGGTCAAAGGACCATTTGAGGATCTAAGGAATTAGAGGAAGAAAAGTGGAATTAAGGGAGGTCCGTGCGGACCAAGGTATAGACCAGGTCGGACCAAGGTCTATACCCAGTCGGACCAGTCGGTTTCGGGAGGAACTTTCCTTAATCCGTTTTCTTGTGGGTTTAGACATAAGTTACCTATTTGGAATATGTCTAACTTGTATATAAACAACTCTAATTCGGCCAGAATCAGTGCTTAAGTTGGTGCAAGTTTTCAAAAGAGTTTTTGAGAGAATTATTTTGTTCTAAGAGATCTTTGATTGAAGAACAAAATTATACACAAATTATATTCCATATAATTCATATCAATTGTGAAAACGTGTTTCACAATTTTGGTCTAGCAACCAAGATCAAGAAGTTCCTTGATATTCATTCGTGGTGTGGATACCGCTAGAGGGTGAAGCTCATCATCTTCAAAGTTCGTGTTCTTACTTGTTCGTGATCAAGCTTCAAGTTCTCCACCAAGATCAAAGGCTAGAAATCAAAGTCATCAAGGGTTAGTCTTCTAGTATTCATATTGCATGTATTTGATATAATCATATGAACGGATCTATGGCTTTGGGTTTCTATTAAATTTTAAATGCTATTTTCCGCTGCGCATGTTACTCCGAAACCCAACAGTGGTATCAGAGCCCCGTTCATGTTGATTATTTCAATACTAGATCATGTTGTGTGTATATAAATTGCTTGTTTATGTGCCTAGCATGATATGAATATTGGATTATGATGTTTATGTGTTATATGATTTTATGTGGTTTATTGTTTTATAAACTTTAATCGCACTATTCAATCGCAATAACAATTATGTTGGATTTAAAATTGTTTAGATTATCAATTTTTGATTGGATCACAGTTTTGATAATCAATGGATTCATGAATTGTTTATTCAAGGTTTTGATGTTCATGATGATTGGATCATCAAGAACACCAAATCCTAATTGAATTGGGGAAAAACAATTTTGAGACAAATTTTTGAACTTTAAAAATTTTGGTTTTCTGGCGTAGGTCCGACCGACCAAAGGAAGGACCCGGCCGGACCATCTGGTCTGGAGAGGGGTTCTGGCCTTTGTTTTTGGTCAAATTCAGAATCTAGAATTTTTCGAAGGGGTCCGACCGGACCAGTGACAAGACCCGGCCGGACCTTCAGGTCTGGAGCGGGTTTTAGGCAGTTGGTTTGGGTGTAGATCTCGGGGTTTGATTTTTCCTATTTGTTTTGATCTTGTGATTCTGAGACTGGATCAGAGGTTGGATGGCTAATCTACGTTCATCGAGATTGTGTTTCCCAAACTTGATCGCAATCAAAGTTTCAAAGATAAAACGAAGTTAGAATTATGAAGAGTTCATAATTGCTAAAATTGAGAAACAAAGTTCTTGATTCAAATATTGGAGATCCATGTGGAATTATGGATGCAATTGGCCTACGTTCATCGAGCCCATCTATTTCTTAGTTTCAGCCACATGGACTACTTTCTTGGTTTCTTGAATTAGTACGGAATTGTGGATGCCTCATGGCTTAGTTTCGGCCGTACTTCTTGTTGTCTTGATTTGGAGATAATTGAATCAACCATCTTATGCTCATTATTCTCGGTGCTCAGTTCCCCCATTTTCTTGGTGCGGGCACTTACATAGGGGCTCTCAAACAAACCCTTGGTCCATTCGGACTTGTCATTGTCTTTCTTGTCTTTACCCTTGGCAAGCTTGGTGAGCTTCTCTTTCATTTGCTCCATTTTGGCCTCGTGGGCCTCCCTTTGATTGTCAAGATGGGATTGCCAAAGATCATTCTTGTTTTGGGACTCTTTGTTAAGAGTGGAGACTTGATCTTGGAGTATTTGGACCATAGCTGAGAGTTGTTCAATAGACATGGTGTTGCTGCTGCCGGTCATGGTTGCTGCTGGAGCTGTTGGAGTAATCACTTCACGAACTAACCGATTTGCTGAATCCCGGTAGACACGGTAAGTACCAATTGAACCTATATTGCAGAAGAGGCCCTTATCAGTCTTGAGTAACACTTTTGGTCCATGAAGAGGTTTGGAACACACAGTGGGCACACGACTCAAAAACCACATAAAGAAAAGACCTTTTTTTAAGTCGGAGGGACGGGATCCCTTTTGAGTTTCGAAGAAAATAATGGAATCTTCACACTAGTATATATACCTTCTCGCGGTCTCATATACTCATCGGATTCCATCACGCTTGTGAATCCTACACATGTCAGGATTAAACTAAGCTAATGTAGTAAAGCATACATGCGGGGATGATTTTTTTATTTTCGTCCATAATAACCACTTGGGGACGGAGTTTTATTTCGTCCATGATAACCACTTGGCATGTGTGTTTTAAAGACATTGGTTTAGGGAAATCTCGTCACATGAAAACCGACTTAGTCACGGAGTGTTAGACCCTAACTAGAATTGTGTTGGCTTGTGCTCGGCTAATGAGAGGCTTAAAGGTCACCCCCGGCATGTAGTCATGAACTACGCCACGGGCTGAGGTTTACCCCTTCGAAAGAGTCAAGGTCGGGTGGATCCTGAAACTTCCTAGGACGGGCCTCGACGGGTTTGGGGTTATGAACTTGTGCGACTCGATAATGAGCAATTTATAGGAATTTGTGCACGTAGTGTGAGGTCCAACATGTAACAAAACATTTTTTACTCTTTTTTTTTTAAAGAAAAGCAAATAAGCACGTAATTTACAACCCTCGAATCACCCGTATGACCGATAAAACAAAATACGAAAGTAAAACAGTCCAAAGGTCCAAATCAGGCCTTGATGCAGGCAACTGTGCCCACGCCCTAATCATTCTGCTCTGTTCTGAAACTGTCCCTGTTCTGGAAAACCACCCAGAAGCGTGCGCCTCTGGCCTGTGTTGCGGGAAGCGTGCGCATGGTGCAGTGTCTATGGGAGGCACCTGCTTCTGGGCAAACCTGTCAGATTGTCGGACTTTAGACTCAGGGGATTGCCCTGGTCCTGAATGTACATTGGAACCCCTGCAGAAATGATTAGTGTAGAAGAAATAAGAATAATAGGAAGAACATTAAGAATCGGGCGACTCTGGTCCTTGATGTGGGTCGCGCGCGCCTTAGGTCAAGAAGGCCAGAGGCGCACGCTTCCCCCATCAGGAACCAGAATGCCCAGAAAAAATGTAGACTTTGATCAGAAACGCAAGTTTAACCCTCAAACGTCCCCAGCAGAGTCGCCATTGTAGATACCCCGGGAGGCCACGGCTTGGCTAGAGCGCGCGAGTTGTCCTAGGATGTATATTTGTGTTTTAATTTGTTAGAGTCGCCACCTATGTTTTAGAGGAACATAAGAAAAACCTAATGTTTAGCCTATGTTTGATATGAAAACAGATATTCTTGTTATGAGGTTCGGGGGTTAGGTTACGAGATGGGAAGTACTTAAACACCCATCTCGCCCAACTAAAGTTGGTCTTGCTTGATCAAAGTCTACATAAATAATAAAATGTTCTTCCTATTCCTGACTATAATAAAAAGGGGTTTTAAAAGGGGTTTTTGGAATGTAGGGAGATAACTCCTTGACTAGCTTCAATGAAGTGAAGTAGTCTTTGGTGTCATGTCCCAAAATGTTTGGGTGATTGCAGTATTGATGAAATAAAAGAGAAGAAGAGAGATGAAGTAGAGAAGAGAGAAAGACAAGTCTTGTTTACATATCCTTCAAAATGACTCCAAGTTCTTCTTAGGAAAATGCCTTGAGAATCCTTGAAAGTGATTTTTGTATAGTTTTCTTGTGTTCAAAAAGTGGTAAAAAGTCCTCCCTTGAAAGGTGAAAAAAGAGGGGTTTCTATAGGTAAAAGAGATGTGTTTTTGGTGCCAAAACCAAGTCATCAAGATCAGTTTCCCGGGCAAATCCTGTTAAAAGGAGCAAGGGAGGGATTCTTGGACAGAAATCTGTAACTAACGCCCAGGTGCGCGCGCCTCCTGCCTTGGTGGCGGGATGCGCGCGCTTCTGACCCCAAAGGGTGGAGGCGCGCGCCTTGGAGATGGCCTTTTTGACAGAATGGACTAAAAAATCAGCACTGTTATTGAGTTTGGTCCCTGAACTTAACGAGGTCAGTCAGGAACTTAACGGAAGTAACAGAAACTAACGAGAAATACTTAAAATAAGGAGAAACACAAAATCAAATGTGCAATCGGGGTGAGCGATCCAAGGCAGGGTGTCTACACCTTCTCTTCCTCATTCTCCTTGAACTTTAACTTCTTTACAAGATCAGACATCTTGCTTGGGCTAAAAAGATTGGTAAGTCTACCCATTTTTTTTGAGAAAAAGTAAAGGAACAAGGTCTACTATCTTACTATGAGCAATCTTTTATTTGAGCTATTGTTGCTGTGATTTTTAATTCACTAACAAAGGTTCTTATATAGAAAGATTTTACTTCATTTAATTCATCTCAAAATTTTATGTGGTAGATACAATGATGATAGTAGACCTCAAAAGATGTAATTCCAGTAAGGTTGATTTGATATGGAAATTAATCTTGCCGCTTGACCAACCTGATTTATTGTTAAAATTGGACTTGGGCATGTCAATATTAATTGAAGGAATAAAGAATGTTTGCTTCCTTCATGCTAAGTCCTCTGCGTAAATATAAAAAGGAGTGAAGTTACTGTTTCAACAGTAACAATTTGATGAGTCACCTGCTTGCTCACGTCGCTTACAAATTTATTGTAAATGGCATGTCTTTTCAACTTATTTCAGTTGTCTCTTACCCCTTTATAAACCACCATTACATATACACCAATCATTATTCTTAAACCCTTCTTCTCCATTCAAATAAAAGTTACCATTACAACCTCTGTTTCTCCCTTTCAAACCCTAAAAAAATGAATTCCTCATCTTCTCATTGTTACCTCATTCAAAAATCATTCTACCATAATCCCATTGGTGGATGGATAGGAGAGCTTCTTACAAATGCTAAATTTAAGACCTTCATGGAGGCCAATCCCCTAATTCTTCCTCTGCTCTGCTCCCACGTCTACGATAATGGAGTTTGGACAGGGCAATACAACATTCAGTTTACCCTTCAAGGTACCTCCTACACTATATCCCCTAGTGATGTTGCTGCCACATATGGCACTGTTAATGAACCCAACATGGTAACAAACATTTGGGATTCCAATATCAATTACTCATCTCAAACTGCAAATATAGAGGGATCCCTGCTTACCATACTTATAAACCTGTCTATAAAAAGTTCCTTTCTCCCCAATTTTCTACTTTAGCTGATGTAGTTATGAAAGGTTTATGTGGAAAGACCTCTTCTCACCATATTATGAGCCCTAGTGAGTGGAAACAATTGTTGTGTCTATTACATACAGTTCAAACCACAAATTGGAGCTTCGTATTGGTCTAATTTTAGACTTAGGTCTGGCCATCATCCCCTTAAAACCAAAACCAAATCCTCAACAAATCCATGATTATTTAGGTTTATGAGTGGGATTTTGCTTCATATTGGGAGAACAATGAGAGTTAGGGTACCTTCCCCCTATGATAGACAAGCTACCCATCACAGATATAAGGTATTTAGCATTCATACCTTCTCATACAAACAACAGGGTAGGGTACAGGAACCTATTGAAGACCAGCCAGATCCTGATCAACAAGATGAAAACTCACCTTCCCATGTCTCATCCCCATCTGGTAGTGATCTTGAAAGGGAAACATTAGCTGAAATGGCTAATAGGTTTAAGGGAAAAGGTAGGAAAGACAAAGGACCCAAGATAGTGGACCTTGATGATGAATCAGCTAACCTTGAACCCTTAGCCAAAATCATTCATCCCTTACTTATTGAAGCTCCTCCTCCCTCTACTCCTGGTCCAAGCAATATCCCTACTCCATCTCCCTCCTCCAAAATTGCCTTTGTGTATAAAAGATCAAGGACCAAATCTAAACCTTCACCTTCAAAAACACCTCTTTCCAAACCTACCAGAAAATCCAAAAGACTCCAAAAGGATAATGAACCTATCATACTTGATGAGGTTCCACAAGTTTCAGTTATTCCTCTGAGCAAGAAAAGGAAAGTTATTATCCCTGAGGAAGAATCTCCACCCCAATCTCCCTCTTTTTCTCCTCCTGAACCCTTTGACTTTGACCTTACACATCAAAGTTCATCT
Organism: Campanula takesimana; assembly: GCA_026119855.1. Lineage (NCBI taxonomy): Eukaryota > Viridiplantae > Streptophyta > Magnoliopsida > Asterales > Campanulaceae > Campanula > Campanula takesimana. Next base: position 2,131,410 of record JAOWBW010000028.1, read on the forward strand.
TCTGAGACCCTCAGTTCAGGAGCTAAAGAAGTTGCTGAAGCCCTTAAAACCCTAACTGAATCTCAAAGCAAAAAGGTTTCCTCACCCCCAGCTCAGACTCCTATATCATCAGGTCCTCTATCTTCCTCTTTCATGCCCACTCCTGGTCTTTTAACACAAAGTGAGGATGTATCTGTTGAAATTGATAGGGGGAATGATATTCTTGTTGAGATTGAGCCCTTAGTTGAAAGAGAAAGGGGGAATGACTTTGTTGAAATTGTTCAAGAACAGACAGTAGACCCTAGTGAAACTAGGTCCATGATAGCTGACCTTGCCCAAACAATTCCAAGCTCACCAAAATCTACCCCTTCCACACAATTAATCATTGAGAGGCCTGTTCAACCTTCTCCCTCCCTTCCTATCTCATCTGGAAAGGGAAAAGCAATCTTAGTTGAGGAAAACCCATTTGATAAAGAAGCTTATTCTGCCCTATCTGATGGGTAAAATTGCCAAGTTCCATGAACTTGAAGAAAAGTTTGGTTTTGAGGTTACTTGAAAAAGACTTGGTTTGGACAAAGCTCCCCCTACTAGTCAATATTCCTCCTCTACTCACTCTTCCAGAGTTGATGACCCTCACTTTTATACCAATTCCTCTTTTGAAGTCATCACTCCTGGCCCATATAATCCCTCAACAGATCCCTTCTTTTCAACCAATTTGATCCATTTATACTATACACCTCATCCATGGTTCATTTCTCACCCTGTTGACTTCTCAATTCCTTCAATTCTCCCTCTTGGTCTTTCATTTGACCATCTTGAGTTTCCCCAAGAAATTCTCAACTCAGCTATCTCCAGTCAGTATTGGACCTACTCAAAAGCCCAATTGAAAATGACTGCTAGAGAGCTTGCTGGGAGAATAATTTTTGTGCATAATGAGTGGAAAACATTCAGAATGTCTCTAAATCAATTCTATATCCATGAGACTAGCATTGTTCCCTCAAGTCTTAATGGAGGCAAAATGGTTCAATGGGAAAAGTTCTTCTCCCAGTGGTTATCCCTAAATCTCAATGAAGGCCTCGATATGTAACCTGGAGTTGTTCTGACTAAATGCATTCAACTCATCAAGGTCATCTATTGGAAGTTGGTTTCTAAGAAAATCTTTGGTTTCCATGCTATCAAGAGACTTTTTGGAGAAATTCTTCCCAGCTCTACTATCTTCCCAAATGAACCATCAACACAAGAGCCATTCCATCAGTACTCTTGTCCTCTCATTCCTGATCCAATTGCTTCTGCATATCCATCCACATTTCCTGCTGCAACTCATGAAGACATCAATGCAGTTAGGAATTATGTGAGAGCTAAAATGAAAGGACTAAGACATGACTTGATAAAGTTGTTCAAGAAACACTTCGCTGGCAGGATAGTTGACCAGACTGAAGCCAGATCTCAACCAAGAAATTTCAGAGAGTTCTCTCAGCCTCAAGAAATCTTCACCCAAGATCAACCATCATCAAGAGGGCTATCTTCAACAAGACAACTCCTACTTGGTCCTGCCCCTACAGTATCAAGAAATCTGGGAAAGAAGGAGCCATTACTAAAGAAGAGCTAACTTATCAACTATGGCATTCAGTATGATGATAGGATGAATCTCACTTGGAACAACAAACAGTACTACTTCAGGTTCAACAAGAAACAACTCCATCTACTGAATCTTGAAAGAGAAAGACACTTGACTGCAGTAGACCTTGGAGAAGTACAACCTGAACCAGACTACCAAAGTGAAGACAGTATAGAAGCATTATTTCACTAAGTCTTTTTATCTCAAACTTTGTTTATTGTTCTTGAACAAATTTATTCTATGTTTTGTTGGGATGTAAACTTAACCTTTGCATCTCTCTTTGTGATCTAACTTTGTTTTGTTTCCATTATAGATTGATTTTCTGCTCTACTTCTTTTCTTAATTATTTCCCAAAAAGGGGGAAATTGTTAGAACCCTAGTTTCTTAACTAAGTGTTTTGACAAATAATTAAAGAACTCATCATGGATTATCAAGAAGTAAACTGGAAATCATCAAGTCTTCACAGGTATACTATCTTGACATATCGAGATAACAGACCTTCAAGATAGCAGACCTTAACACCCTTGCCAACTCACATCTCAGTCAAAGTCAAACCTGAATTAACACTGTTCACAAACTTTATTCCAGTCAAAGATTAATGACTGACATGTGCATTTCCAAGATGTTCAAGACCGTTGGAACTCAAATGGATATATACTGAAGACCTATAAAAGGAGCTCTACACTACTGAAGACCATACCTCTGTCTTGGCCATTCTTCATACAACTTGATTAAAACTTTTAAGCAACTCAATTGTAAAGCACTCTTGAAATTTATAAATCTGTGCTAAAATAGATAAGCATAAATAGATCTCATATAGCTACATAAGAGCCATCTTAGAGATCACCAAAAACCCTCACATTTGTGAAACCTTTTTATTTTTTTTTTCTGTGCTTTGCAACAAGTACAAAGCTTAGTTAGTGAGGCTAATTAGGCTGGAAAATTCTGAGGGAATTTTTTATACAATTTATTGTAATTTATTAACGAAGTATTATAGTGGATTGTCTCTTCACTGTTGAGGACAGTGAAGCGTGGATGTAGGAGAGTTCCATTACTCTGAACCACGTTATATCGTTGTGTTTGTGTCTCATTTACTCACTTATTCACACACTAATCACTTTTCATTTAACTCATTTATTTCTTCTGTTTACTTTATTATTATTCCGCTGCATAACTCAACATACACACACTGTACCTCAAGATAATCGACCTACTCTGCCAAAATATTCGACCTCTTGTGAACTAATATTTACCTGTTTTAAGTGCATAAGAAGTACAGGTTCTTTCAAATCAAAATGTCCATACTAGACTTGTACCCTCGCCTTCACGTCTTCGACCCTAATCAAAATAACTAAGTCTGGATTAAGTGTATATCATGACCAAACCAACAATGGCGGTGGTAAGGATGGTTTCGCTAGCGGTGGCTGGGAAAGAAATTTTCAAATTTGAAGAAGGAAAGTGTGCGGTTTTAGGATTTTGAAGATCTGGATTGATTTTATTTCATGAACTCACGTCTTTGATTTTATTTTTTCATGAAACCCGGAAAGAAATGTTGTCTGTTACCTCTACCCTTTCGCTGATGGTATATAATACAGAAAATACGTAACTACCCAATTCACACCCCTCTAAACCATAATCTAACCTTAATTCAAGCTATCAGGGTCTTCAAATCGCTCCCCTTTAATGGGTATCTCGTTTTCTTTACTCTGTATTTTCTACTTGCCAGATACTGATAAATGACTATTTTATAATCATTTACGTTATAAAAATATTATCCATTTTATCTTAATTTAGTTATAATTAGTTAAATTTTGTTCATTTTATATTTGTTATGCGGATTTGATGCTTGGTGGTATGATGTTGTGTTTGAGCAGGTTTTTGGTATAATTTTGGATCTAAAATAGCATGGGACGTGACTTGGAGAAGGACGAAGCAATATGGAGCAAGAAGGAGCACTAGGATATGTTAAAAATGGAGGATCACTTCATTCCAGGAAGTGCACGGCCATGCATGTAACCTAGGAAAAGATGAAGCGGAAGCATGTAATAAATGTATACCTGTTGAATCCATTATTGTGTCTTGAAGGGAGATTAAGGATGATGAAGATGTAGGGAGATGATCTTCTAAATGAGAGTGTCTCTTAAGTTTCTCAGAATTTCTTCTAGATAATTATGAAGAGAGTATGTAGAGAGAAAAGTAAGAATTCAGTATGTTTAAGGCTTGATGGAGGGGCCTTTATATAGTAAACATGGTGACACTTGAAATAGGGACCATACCTATTCATTTCCAAAGCAATGTTGATTTACCATCTTGCCCATCAAAGATAGATAAATAACATTTCAGGGATTCTACACATTGACTATTTTGACCATACTTTATATTAATGTCATAGTCATGACTTTATTTATGGAAGGTGCCTATTAACTTGTGTTGCAAGCCACAATGATCTAACAATCTCCCACTTGGGTTGCAAAACAAATTTCTTCCTTTAAATCACAAGTATAACATAAATGACAACCCTTATGTGCACTTTGTTGTCATCTATAACAATCTCGTCCATTAGCCATATAAGTATAGGACTAAAGGGGCAGTCGTTGTAATTGATTCGCAACTAAACCCACTATAATCACATATACTAATTCAACTAAATGACATAGATCAAAAGTATGGATGTGTAGCATGGATCTTAATGAATATATACATATTCTTCCAACTAGTCCAACTTAACCAAATGAGATCAAACTTTAATAATTAATAGAACAATAAATGAAAAACAACACAAACTCCCACTATATTAAATGTTATCAAAAGTTGTTACACCCATATGAGCAACATGCTCGTGAAACACTAAAGGTGATAACGCCTTAGTAAACGGATCCGCTAACATAGAGTTTGTACAAATAAGTTGTATTTCTATTTGTTCCTTTTGTACCCTCTCTCTTACAACAAGAAATTTAATGTCAATGTGTTTAGACTTTGACGAGCTCTTGTTATTGTTGGAGTACATGACCGCTGCCCTATTGTCACAATATAGCTTAATAGGTCTTTCGACGCTATCGACAATACGGAGTCCCTCAATGAATTTACGCAGCCATATAGCTTGATTGGATGCCTCAAAACAAGCAACAAACTCGGCTTCCATGGTAGAGGAAGTTACGAGTGTCTGCTTGGCACTTCTCCAAGAAATTGCTCCACCGGCTAATGTGAAGACATACCCAGACGTTGATTTACGGCTGTCTTGGCATCCAGCAAAGTCGGAATCGGAATACCCAACGATCTCAAGATGATCCGACTTTGAATATGTAAGCATGTAGTCCTTGGTGTTTTGTAAATACCGCATCACTCTTTTGGCTGCGACCCAATGTTCTCTCCCCGGATTGCTTTGGTATCGACCAAGCATTCCAACAATAAAAGCTAAGTCTGGACGAGTACAGACTTGAGCATACATTAAGCTTCCTACTGCTGATGCATAAGGGATGTTTTCCATATACTTGGTTTCAAAATTGTTTTTGGGACATTGATTAAGACTGAATTTATCTCCTTTAGAAACAGGGGTGTCATGTGGTTTACAGTTTTGCATGCTAAACCTTTGTAATACCTTCTCTATATAGGCCTTTTGTGATAATCCTAAAGTACCTCGTGAGCGATCACGGTGTATTTGGATTCCTAATACAAAAGTTTCCTCTCCAAGATCTTTCATTTCAAATTTCTTTGAAAGAAATTTCTTAGTGTCTTTAAGAAGGTTTATATCATTACTAGCTAGCAAAATATCATCCACATATAAGACTAAGAATATAAACTTACTCCCACTGAACTTATGGTATATACAATCTTCACCAATATTCATTTCAAAGCCAAATGAAAGAATTACTTGGTTAAATTTGAGATACCATTGACGGGAAGCTTGCTTGAGCCCATAAATGGATTTCTTAAGTTTACAAACTAAATGATTAGTTTGTTCCAAATCATCCACCATTTCTGGTTTCTTCATATAGATGGTTTCCTCAATGTCTCCATTGAGAAAAGCTGTTTTTACATCCATTTGATGAAGCTCAAGGTCATAATGTGCCACTAAAGCCATAATGATCCTAAATGAGTTTTTAGAAGACACCGGAGAGAATGTTTCTTTGTAGTCAATACCTTCCTTTTGAGTGAAACCTTTGCCAACAAGACGAGCCTTATGTCTTTCCACATTACCTTGTGAATCCCTTTTGGTTTTAAATATCCATTTACAACCAATCGGTTTCACATCCTTCGGTAATGGGACAAGATCCCAAACGTCGTTGTCTTTCATAGATTTTAACTCTTCATTAATGGCATTGATCCACTTATGAGAATTAGGACCTTTAATGGCTTGATGGAAGGTGAGAGGCTCATCTCCCACTAAACCTAAGTGTCCTTCATTCTCGGCTAGATACACCTCATAATCATCCGAGATGGCACTTCTTCTTACTCTATTTGATCTTCTTAAAGGCACTGGTTCTTCCTCATTTTGAGGTCGTTGAATTTCCTCATTTTGATCAACATTTTCATGTTGTTCAATATTTATAGGGGAGTCAATATTTTGAATTTGTTCCTCTTGAATTTCAGGTACAAGTACTTGATTTCCAATTGGAACTACTAAGGGAAGAGGTATAGAAATGGATTCCTCTTCCTTAAATTCAAAATTATTATTCCTAATATCCCCTCTAAACTCAAAATTCTCAAAGAACCTAGCATTTCCCGTTTCAAAAAACGTTCTAGTTTTCGGGTTGTAAAATTTATAGCCCCTTGATCTTTCGGCATACCCTACAAAGTAGCAACTAACTGTCTTAGCGTCCAGTTTTCCTTCGTTAGGCCTATAAGGCCTAGCTTCCGCTAGACATCCCCAAACATGAAGATGATTTAAGGACGGTTTCTTATTCGTCCATAATTCATAAGGGATTTTATTGTTAGTAGCCTTAGAGGGAGCCCTATTGAGAAGATAAGTAGCGGTTTTTAAAGCATCGCCCCATAATGAGTGAGGTAAAGAAGTACAAGAAACCATACTTCTTACCATATCCTTAAGGGTTCTATTACGTCTCTCAGCTACACCATTCATGCTAGGCGTACCCGGCATAGTGTAGTGAGGGACAATCCCACACTCTTCAAGGTAGCGAGCAAAAGGACCCGGACGTTGTTCTCCCGAACCGTCATTCCGACCATAGTACTCCCCACCACGATCGGATCTAACGTTCTTAATAGTCTTCCCAAGTTGATTTTCAACTTCGGCCTTAAAAGACTTGAAAACGTCCAAAGATTGAGATTTATCATGAAGTAAATAAATGTATTCATATCGAGAATAGTCGTCTATGAACGTAATAAAATATTGTTGACCATTCCAAGAAGGAGTAGGAAATGGTCCACAAATATCCGTATGTATTAGTTCTAAGACGCTTGATGCTCTCGAGGATACTTTCCTTTTCGTGTTTGTAAATTTTCCTTTTAGGCATTCAATGCAAAAGTCTTTATCCGGAATATCAAGTTTATTTATGATTCCCTCAGACACAAGCTTGTCAATTCTCCTTTTGGAGATATGACCTAAACGCCTATGCCATAAGGTATAAGAATTTTCACTTGAAAACTTTCGCTTTTTACTTTTAGTTTCATTATTATGGGACTCATTGATTGTTTGAGTAGTGTTAAGCAAATAAAGATTATCACTACTCGATAAAGTACTAGTACCAACAATAATGGAATTAAAATAAAGATCACATCTATTATTTCCGAACGAACAAGAGTAACCCTCTTTGTCCAAAACAGTGATAGATATTAAATTCCTTCTAAACGAAGGTACAATGAAAGTATTATTCAATACAAAATAATATCCGGTACTTAATAACAATCTAAATGTCCCAATGCCTATTACTTCAACCGGGTTCCCAGCTCCCATATAGATGAATCTTTCATCCTTGCTAGGTCTTCGGTAATTCAGGCAACCCTGCATAGACATACTAATGTGAGTTGTTGCACCAGAATCCAACCACCATGTATATGAAGGAATTGAAACTAAATTAGCCTCAGTACAAACAAGACCAAATGACATACCTTTCTTAGCACGCCAAGCGTGATACTTAGGGCAGTCATACTTCATGTGCGTTAGGTCCTTGCAAAAGAAGCACTTCTTTTCTTTATGATCGTTAGATCCCTTAGGCTTCTTGTTGCTTGTTACCGCAACTTCTTTCCCTCTTCTCTTAGTCCCATGAGAAGAGGTAGATGCTAAGTGAGCACTTTCAACCTTAGATTGCTTCAACCTATCTTCCTCTTGTGTCACATGTGAAATCAATTCATTAATGTTCCACTTGTCCTTTTGACAATTATAGGTCACCTCAAAGTGACCAAACTGAGGAGGAAGAGAGATCAAAACTAAATGCACGAGGAGCTCTTCAGTCACCTCTAACTTAAGTGCTTTTAGTTTTGTCGAAAGGTGAAGCATTTCCAAGATATACTCCCTAAGATTCCCGGTACCTTTGTACTTCATGGAAACAAGTTTCCTTAGGGTAGAACTTGTTTCCGACTTTTCGCTTTTTGCAAAGCGTTCTTCAAGGGTCTCGAGGAAAGTCTTAGCATCAACGTCCTCGGGAACACTGTTCAAAAATGTTTCCGGGACGACACTTTTCATAATCATTAGGCTTACTCGATTGGAGCGTTTCCATTTCTCAACATATAAGCGGTCCTCAGGGGTACTTTCTTCATTAAGAGGAATGGGAAATGGCTCCCTAAAAGCGAGGTCAATATCCATACAGCCTAAGATCATTACAATTTTGTTTTTCCAAGTTTTAAAGTTTGTCCCATTAAGCATCGGAATTGAGCTCATCGCAGCAGTAATAGAAGAAGCGTTATGTAAATCTGGGAATCGAGAACAAGAATGAATACAAAACAATAATAATTAACTACATTATGAATTAAAAGATTAATTATATCAAATGAAATCCATCAATAAAGCAATTAACATGACATCAAAACTAATCTTTGGATTGCGAATTGACTCATAAATAATTACTTTAGATGACAAGTAATTTGAACAATATTTGATTAAATGCTTAATCTTCCTTTGGGTAGTCTTAAGCATTTAATAAAATTACTAAATGTTCATTTTATATGTCATCACATGAATGCTTAAGACTTTCTTAGTACGTGGCGTTGTTCAACCTTAGTCGTTCCACCAATCCGTTCGGATGGTTGAGGAGACCAGTCAAGGTTTCCAGCCTGATATACCATCGTAAGTCAAATGTCAAGATTTTCTTTGGAAAATTCAAGTCATTCATATCTTAAACATTCAACACTTTAATAATTTTGCATTTAAATAACGTTAATCACTTAGGTGATAATATTATTTAAATAATGAATAAAATTATTTAAGCATATAATTAATCCAAGCTTTAAGGTTTCAAAAATGAATTATTTTTGTTCAAGAGAAAATAACAAAATATTGCAGAACTTGATTTTCTTTCGACATACTTAGCACGACCGTGCCAAACAAAGGGCACGACCGTGCCAAAATATGGGGAAAAAACATGTTTTCACGGTGCAGATGGCACGACCGTGCCAAAATAATAGACACGACCGTGCCAAACGAAACGGTCCGACCGGTTTAAACAACACACCCGTCCGGACCAGCACCAATGTACACACCGGTTCAAGGTAATAGAGGCGCACGGCCGTGCCAAAACAAAGAGCACGACCGTGCCATATAATCTGCACTTCTGAATTTTTGTCTAAATTTTCCTCAAAATCAAATGAATTGCAAGTAGATCCGCATGGTATGTACTTAAAACATAAAACCATGTTATTTAGGATAATCTTGCTTTTTTAAAAAATTAATGGAATCAAGTGAGTAGATCCACATGGTATGCACTTAAAACATAAAACCATGTTATGAAGGGATAGTCTCACTTGAACCTTTTAATGAACAAAAACTTTCAAACCATTTTTCTTAATTTTAGATGAAGATCATCAGCACTCTATTAACGAATTAGAGTCCCTAATCGACATCAAAAAACCTTATGATTCAACAGAGAAAATGAATCAAAGTAAAGCATGAAAGCTTTTTCTTAATACAAGAACTCAAACTCAAACTAAATAATAAGCGGGGCTCTGATACCAATTGTTAGAACAATTTTAATCCCTGAATGCCACACTCATATTTAAGTAAGAGAAAGAGGAAAAGATGAAGCGGAAGCATGTAATAAATGTATACCTGTTGAATCCATTATTGTGTCTTGAAGGGAGATTAAGGATGATGAAGATGTAGGGAGATGATCTTCTAAATGAGAGTGTCTCTTAAGTTTCTCAGAATTTCTTCTAGATAATTATGAAGAGAGTATGTAGAGAGAAAAGTAAGAATTCAGTATGTTTAAGGCTTGATGGAGGGGCCTTTATATAGTAAACATGGTGACACTTCAAATAAGGACCATACCTATTCATTTCCAAAGCAATGTTGATTTACCATCTTGCCCATCAAAGATAGATAAATAACATTTCAGGGATTCTACACATTGACTATTTTGACCATACGTTATATTAATGTCATAGTCATGACTTTATTTATGGAAGGTGCCTATTAACTTGTGTTGCAAGCCACAATGATCTAACATGGTCGTGCACTAAGGAGCAGATTATAGGACTTTCTGTCAGATTTGGAGCGGCCGAGATAAACTAAAGACATGACCGAGCTGCACAGCCATGCATGTACTCTGGAGCGGCTGTGCAATGCCTGTTATAGTAACTTTTCCAGATTTTCAAAAGACACCTTTTCATTAAGTCATCCGGGAAATGGTGCAACCCTTGGTCCAAGGTATACAAATAGAACTTGTAATCAGCAGTTTAGAGACTTAGAAATTATTGTGACATACTCTAGCATAATTTACATTCCAAAACATCATTAAAACCTAAGAATCATATATTGTTCTTAGTGTTCTTGTGTCTTGAAGTATAATACAAGTTGGAGGTTCTATTTTTCAGTCTTTGTTCATTCTCAATTACTTGAATAAGTATTTCTATCTCTTATCTATTACTTTATGTCTTATTCATCTATTATTATGTTTAAAATCTCAATGGCTAGTGAGTAATCCCTTATTTCTTGGAGTAGAAAACTAAATACCATGTAATTCATCAGTTATTATCATGCTTTTTCTCTCTTTCTACACCATGATTCAAATCAATTTTCTTCATAATGTTTTCTAACGCCTATGATTATGATGACATCCATATTTCGTATGAATCTTAGTTGGTCAAGAGAAGTACTTAGCCGTGAATCTTGACTAGTGGAATCATATGAAGTAAACTAGGCACTATTAATCACGAGGTAGACTAATTGCCTAGGATGTTTCTTTAATGGAAAATACGTGGATTTAACTTGAGCTTAACAGGTTTTAACTAACATACGAAACCCTCGAGAGATAATCCCTTTTTGGTTTTAAAATACATATGCTATGCTTGCTTGATCGTGAGAGGCTAGTATGATTAACGTATTATCCTTGAACTTGGCATGAGCATTATTTTCAAAAGAGCATTATTTATATTGATGATTACATGTTATTGAATCCCAACCTCGAGAATATTTCTTTCACAAGGGTTCAACCAAAATTTGAATAATTTACATTTCATTTCTAGTTAAACAACACAATAACTATTTCCCCAACCAATTTCTATTCATTAGTTTCACAAAAAGCAAATATTTAATAAAGTAACATTGTGTGTGGAAAATGCAGATGGGTGTGTGAAATGGGTGTGTAAGTATGTTTTATTAATTCAAATGGGTGTATGTTTATGGGTTTGGGTGGGGATATACACACCCTTTAATTTGATTAATACGCCCACCAAATTTTAATTGCAAAAATGCCATCTTAGCAAAGGACATTTTAATCCGTAACTGAAGATCAATCTATGTTTGAGAATTGTCAAGAACACAAATGCCAGAATTAAGCTTTCTTCGAAGCTTAGTTGAATTGTCACGACTTGTCGATAAGAAATTCACAAAATGGCCAATTAACAAGGTACCCAAGTGAGATTTAACTGTATTGACACAAAGAAAAAGTAAATAATCAAGTTTCGACATCGGATGTGTTGTCGGCAGTGTGGCGGCGGAGCTAAGAAAGCAGCCGAATTTCTTGCCACCGAGTAAGGGTCGTCGTTTCTTATATTTTGATTGGAGTTGGAAAGTACATATCAGTGCGAGTGTGGACTTTTTTTTCCAGGGATCAAATCTTTAGGGTGGGTGTAATTTATTTATTTTTACTTCCTCTGCCCCGAAATGATCTTCACATTTGCTATGTTTTATTATCCCAAAAAATTCTTCCTATTTCTACAATTTAGGCTTAAATGTGCGTAAACACGACCTGGCTAGTGGAGCAAGTGTTCGTATCCTTAAAAAGTTTGAATAGTCAAACGTGAAGATCATTTTAGGACGGAGGGAGTATTTTATTATTATTATTTTTTGGAATGGGTGCGAAAGAATTTACAAGTTTACAAGTGATCTGGAAGTGGTTTTCTTGGGAATGGTCGGGGAAAAATCTGGTTCAAGTAATTCTCAAGGGGTGACGGTAGTTGGTTGAGGTGGTGGAAATAGGGAGATCGTAGTTGTGGGGAATTAGGTTAGATAAAGGCTTTTATGAACAAATTCAAAGAAGAAGCTGCAATTGAAATATTTTCAATGGGGGCTAGAAGGTAGTGGGAAAGAAAAAAAAAAAAAAAAAAGAAGATATGACGGTAACTATGGAAGTTGTTTGGGAAGAAGGGGTTAGAAAGAATAGATGGATGAGTGTGGATACAACATTTGTTGTGGGGATAAAATTGTAAAGTAAGTGGGTGTTCTTACAAAATTTGATCAATACAAATTTTGTTAAGTGGGTGAATTAATAATGTGTGTGTAATTACTAAATTGGTGGGTGTATATATCATCACTCTATGGGTTTAAATTAGGGATGACCAACGCCGGTTCCGGTTCCGGTTCACCTTTTATGTGAAACCTTAACCGGCCCTTGGTTACACCGGTTCCGGTCATCGGTTCCACTCTACATTTTTTTTTTTTTTTTTATCATACAATAATGAATAAACAGGTTAAAATTTATTAAAAAACAAGAGATTTTTTTTATTTATCATACAATAATGAATAAACATGTTAAAATTTATTGAAAAACAAGGGATTTTTATTTTTTTTTAATGGAAACGCCGGTCCGGTTCCGGCTCGCCATTTATGTGAACCTTAACCGGCCCTTGGTTACTCCGGTTCCGGTTAACTCGCCGGTTCGCTCCGGTTCCGGACTTCTCCGGTCCGGTTTTCCGGTTCCGGGGTTCCGGGCCGGTTTGGTCATCCCTAGTTTAAATGGTTAAAATTGGGGAAAAAAACTAGTACAATGGATGATTGTTTTGGGTAGGTATAATATTTCGAGTTTATTCAGGAATTGTGCGGATGTGAAAAGTATCACACACAATGGGGGCATCCCCAAAAATTTCCTCATTTAAATTTCATTTTATTTTGCACAGGAGCATTTTTTTTTTCTTGAAAAAAAAGTTAAAACCCTACCTTTTATTTTTCTTTTTTCCGGACTTCCATTTAAACCCTACATCACCGTTCGGACGAATCTTAACCTTACACGTCGACCACAATTCAAAAATCTAAAGCCATTTCCGTCCACCATTTGCGCCAAATTCCTTCATCTAACGGCTGTTATTCACCACAAAAGCATTTATCCAATAAGAACCGTCGATTATTAATTTCAAAGCTCGTCCGTCAGATCAACCTATTTATAATCTGTTTTGTTTACAGTTCATTTAACACGAAATTGAATTTCAAAAGAGGGAGTGAGAGAGAGAAAAAGAGAGAACTGAATGGAAAAAAAAAAAAAAAAAAAAATCCTTTCTCAGCTCTTTCTTTGAATAAATCGCCGGCGAGAATCCTAGCTAGATAAATCCCGGTTTTTCTTTGCATTTCTTTGAATTAAAACAAAATTGGGAGTTTGATTTTTGTCTTGGAAGTTTCTGGAGTTTGTTTTGGGTGATTTAATGGAAGATCGACGAATTGGAAGTATTTGATTTGTGTATATAGTGGCGGCGATGAAGAAAAATGAAGCGACGGCGGTGGCGGCTACGGATTTACGGCCGAAGAACCTTGTGAGGCAATTGGACTTTTCGATGATGTGCGGAAATGCGATATTGCCGGAGCATCCTCAGACTCAATTACAGTCTAAATTGCTAGCTTTAGCGAAATCTAGAGCACCTCCTCCAGAAATTCAAGCACAATCGCCGGTGAAATCAGGGGTGAGAAGGAAATTGCAGTCACATTCGGTACCGGAGCCGCCGAAGGTGGTGCCGGTAGTAATGCGGCCGGTTCTTCCAGTTCAGCCGCAGCTGCATCCACGGTCAGCATTTCCAGTTGTGCAGTCGCAGCGGCATCCACGACCGACATTGCCACTAGTGTATGTTTATGGACTATTTTAGTTCTTTTCGTTTGCTTTTTTGGCCCTTTTAGTTTAAATCTTAGTCATATTTGGTTAATATTTTAAACTTATAAATCAATTCTGACAATTTAGGTCTGTGGAGTGCGTAGTTTGCAATGATAGCTCTTGAATTATAAAGAAATTCCTTTTAGTCAAAATGACTTATTATTCTAAATATGTTATCTTGGGAAAGTTGTACATACATTTGCTTAATTTCAAGAGAAGGCATATACACACGAGAGCGCCACACAAACACACACACACACACACACACACACACACACAGAATGACCATGAATTATTACATGATTCTAAGGTTTTGGATGCAAAGTGTCAATTTAGTCAAAGTCTTACACTGCTAAATCATTACGATTAGTATAGATCAATCAGTAACAGTTGAACTGCAGCAGTGTTATTTTGGCCAAGATGTCACTATTATTAACTGAGAGCAAGGAAATTTATACAGACAGTTAATGTTTGATTTATGAGGAGGTAAAAGGAACTATGTTACTTGAAAAGCTGAGCAGGATTGTAAAGTGGGCTGGTTGTGCTTTGCTAACATACAAGCTTGCTTACAGACTATGTTTATTCCGTTGGAATTAGGATGTTGTAGTTATGGTGAAAATCACTTGATATGTTCACTTCTCACATTTATGTAGAAAGCGTATTTTATTACTCAAATATCAAGTGAGTTCAATTTTGCCCAGAAACTTCTTGTGGGATGTGTGTCATCAGTTGGAAGATCTCATGAAAGGCTGGAATACTCATCTTCTCTGATGTCCTCCATACTTGAATTTATGCGACATACTGTTATGTTTGAGGATGCCCAAAATTTGGTGTTTGTACCTTTTTTGAAGGCTATGTATGATAAAGTTCTATTGTAAAAGTTGATGCATGATATCTTACAATCATCTAAATTCAGTTGTTCTAACAATCATAAACATCTTTGTTTTATCAGCACTACACAATCTCCAAAATCAAGACAACGGTGTAATTTAGAGTTGAAAGAGAGCACTCCGAAGAAGCAAAAACAGTGTAATTGTAGAAACTCGCGATGCTTAAAATTGTAAGTATGTTGCCTCCTGTTATATGTTCTTCTATAATGATGGAAAATTCTTTGTGCTAAATTTTGGAACCAACATAATTTGAGTGTCCTTTAAGGGTGGATATTTGAAAGTGAACACTTTTTTCGACATCCCAAAAAGGAATAAGGGATTCTTATATTGGAATGGAGGGTGTATCACTTATGCTGTGCCATATTCTGAAGTAAACAATGTGCTTTTGATTTCTCTTCCTGACGAAGTTCAACGTAGGGATATGCGATTGGGCTAGCAAGATACTTTATTTCCCCGTGTGCTTCTTGATATTGCATTAGTTTTGACAATGCAGGGATGTTATATTTATCTGCGATGTTAGTGAAGTCTTAAAAGATACTTCCTCAATACCAAAAAGATCTTCCCACTTTTTTCCCGTGACTACGAATGAACTTTGAGCAATAATTCTAGGTTGATTTAATTATGGTAAATGAAAATCTAAAACTAGTAATTGATACGCCATCATACTATCAATAACACGTTTTAGATTTTCACTAGGATAATTAAATCAACCTAGAATTAATGCTCAAACTTCATTCATAGTAGAGACAAAAAAAGTGGGAAGATCATTTTGGGACGGAGGGAGTATGATCTTTTTTCTTGCTGTCTAAAGGCAGGTTATCTTCGAAATGCCCTTTCGATAGATTCATCTTTGGAAAACTTATATTTCTGCAATTCTTTCCTCCCCTAGACTTTCAAATGCAGTGATGTTGATCGGTGACATATCTTTGTTCAAGAAATTTTTCATCAGAATTTGCTTCTTGCATTCTGCAATTACATTAGTTCCTGAGTTGAGCAACTGAACTCTTTTTCTATTGACCAATCAGTAGCCAAATTTCCCTCCGTCCACTTCAACTATTTGTCGTCTGA
The DNA here is from genome assembly GCA_026119855.1 of Campanula takesimana. Taxonomy (NCBI): domain Eukaryota; kingdom Viridiplantae; phylum Streptophyta; class Magnoliopsida; order Asterales; family Campanulaceae; genus Campanula; species Campanula takesimana. The sequence continues at coordinate 2,147,429 of JAOWBW010000028.1, forward strand.
ATCTTTTGTTGATTGTATTGGTTAACGATGAGATGTTAAGGTTCCTTTAGCGATTTTAGAATTGTTTTTGTTCCATTCTCAGGATTCTCCCGTTATGACAATAAATTTCGTAATGTTATTTATAAGTTTCCAAACTGAAATCCTGAATTGTAAGGATGAAAGCTGTTAATAGTTTAATAAATACTAAGTGAATAGGCATTTAGTCCATTCTCATTCTTGTTGGATGTCTATGTTAATAGAAATCTAGGCGATATTATCTGTTGCTTAACTCTTTTCAAACTATTTGATTCAATTCTTACTAAGTTGATCCTAGCAATCACCAGGTACTGTGAATGCTTTGCATCTGGGACTTATTGTGATGGCTGCAATTGCACAAATTGTCAAAACAATACTGAGAACGAGGTAGCTAGAAGAGAAGCAATTGGATCAATCTTAGAGAGAAATGCAAATGCCTTCAGGCCTAAGATTGCTAACAGCCCGAATGGATCTCATGATGATAGGGTACGTAATACTCCCCCCGTCCCGCTCGAATTAGGATTCTTGGTCAAGTAATTTATACTTTGACCAACAATTTGAAGAGAAATAATTATCTTAATGAAAATCTAAAAATAGTTATTTAGTTTATTATTAATCTTAATACAATAACATTTTTTTAATTTTTATTAGCATCATTATTTTTCTTCAAATTATTGGTCAAAGTATAAACTACTTGACCAAGAATCCTAATTCGAGCGGGACGGAGGGAGTATGAGATATTTTTGTTCATTTTCTGATACTATATGTTGTAATATACTCCCTCTGTCCCCGGAAAGTTAGTCCCACTTTTTTCATTGTTATTACGAATAAACTTTGAGTAATAATTAAGGCTACTGTTAATTATCCTAATGAAAATTTAAAAATTGTTGTTGATACACCATTATAAATACTATCAATACCAATTTTTAAGATTCTCATTAAGATAATTAAAAGAAACCTAAATTATTGCTCAAAGTTCATTCAAATTAACAATGAAAAAAGAGGGATTAACCTTCTGGGACAGAGGGAGTATTTTTCCTCTGCTCTTATACTTTTACGTGTTGAAATAAGAGCTTCTTTTGTATGATTTTATTTCTCGGAATGTATGTGCTTTCTTGTTATTGTAATCTTGAAAGAGATCACTATAGTTGCAAGTTTTCACAAGCTATTTATAAACTTTTTCTTCATTTATTTTTGTCACAACTCTTTCACGATTATATATTCGCGTGCCTAATAAAGTCTGAAAATAAAATCCAGGAAGAGGTTGGTGAAATAAAAGGGCTAGCGAGGCACAACAAAGGATGTAACTGCAGGAAGTCTGGGTGTCTCAAGAAGTATTGCGAGTGCTTTCAAGGTGGCATAATGTGCTCTGAAAACTGTAAATGCATGGACTGCAAAAATTTTGAAGGAAGTGATGAGAGAAATGCTCTTTTAAACGGTAACTATGCTAATGTCGCGACATTCACTCAGCTGGCAGCCAATGCCGCCATTAATGGGGCGATTGGTTCTTTTGGTTATGGTGTTCCTCAAGCTATGAAGAATACGAAAGGCCAACAACTCTTGTTTGGATCAGTGTCCAATGATCAGTCAAATAATTCAACAAATCGGTTTCTGCAGGTAGCTTCTTGTTGACATTTTAACAGAGCGTACTTTGTCTTGTTTGTTGATAAAGATATGTGACATGCTTTGAATTAAATTATTATGTTTTGGAGCTGATACTGTTTCATAGATTGATGGATTGACAAACTATATGCTTTTGACGCTAACAATATTTAACTGGGACTGTTTTCCTTACTGTCTTCTATTTTTGGTTCCAAATGATCACACAGTTGTTATTTTAGCCCATCTATTTATATCTAAGTGATGCCAAAAATTGTCTATCTCATTCTTGATCTTAACATTTTACTAGATATAGAGATAAGTAATTATGTTACTGGAGCTAGAGATGAGTCATTCTAATTTTCGATTCACAAATGTTAGTAACTACAAATGGTATTTCTGGATGATATTTCTCACTAATTCTTTCCTGAAACAAGTTTGTTGATGCTTTCTTTTTATCAGGAAAACTGTCGAACATCATCAGATGCCTCTTCTACTCTGCTGTTTGCTACAAGAACATCCCCCGAAACCTCAAAAGTCAGATATAGGTATTTGCTAAAATATTGGCGTAGGTTGTAATTATTTTTTTATATATTTGTTCTGATGCGTCTATAGTTCTATGCATTAAGGTTCTCTGTCATTTGCACACTATAAAATCACAATGAAGGATTTTTTTTTTATTTAATTAATATTTTTCCTTAAAAAGATGGTAATTGTGCTTCTCATCACTTCAGGTCTCCATTAGCAGACATCATCAAACCCCAAGATGTGAAGGAGCTTTGCTCACTTTTGGTCGCAGTTTCAGCAGAAGTAACAAAAGCACATCCAGGTAATTATCAGAGGTTTTGACTTGGGTTTTATACTTTTGGCATCCAACTGCGACATTGTTACCCATTTCTTTAAGGGTTTAATGCCCCATTTCTTTAAGTGTATAATGCACTTTTGTCTTTTTCTAGGGTTAGTAGTATGACCCTATTCAAGAACCAGAAATGTCATGGTAACGCGTAGGAAACTTGCTTAGTTGATAAGATTGTGTTTTCAACATTGTTGTCAAGTATACTTGATGTGACTCAGAATCATGCAAAGAGAGTACATCTAAAGAACTTAGGATGATGTCTTTTTCACTCTCCTCCATTGTAAAACGAATGAAGCTAGCATGGGAAATTAATTCTCCTAAGGTGTGACAACTTCTTCAGATGGAAAAAACAAGATTTAGTCTTGGGAATTAGGTTAGAGATCTACTTCTACTGTGTCGATTTGTGTGTATATAGAGAGTGATAAGGATATGGACATAACTCATCGTAGACCTCTAGCCGTAAAGCCCTCCATTTGAATGATAATGCCAGTTTCTTTATTTTCCACATTAAACATGCTTAAAGAATAACTATGCCCTGTTCTTCACAACTAAGATAGTTTCGAAATAATTTCCATACTTGCATCTAATCCAAAAATGGGTTCCATCTGGGTGTTGTAAATAAGCATCCAAGGCCACCTACTTCGGATTTATCCACACTTTGCTCGAACGACTAGCATTTTACGAGTGAAAGAAGACGTGACGATCTAACATACCCACAGCCTGGGAAATACTTTACATGTATGCGTACTTTTCATTCTTCTAAGTTTCTTCTGAGCTTTCACAATTTTTGTAATCATTTATTTATGTATTTCCTCACCTCTTTCATTGACTATTTCATATGATGATTCATGCTAGCCACCCCAAATCATTTTGGGACTAAGGCTTTGTTGTTGTTGCTAATAAAACTACTTGAGATTCAATTTAAAATTTTTATATTGATTTTTGTCCTGACAAATTATTTTCAACAGATGAAAGAGTGAAGATGATTCAGAAGGAAAGTTATCCTGCTTCGTCTATTAAAGAGGAGGAATCAAGTGTAAGCAACTTGGGGGGATCTCAAATGTATTCTTGTAGATCAGATGGAGATGGTTTACAAAACAAAAGGGAGATGTCTCCTGGAACACTCGCATTGTTGTGTGATGAAAAAGATCCAATGTTTACCACAGCTGATTCTCCAACTAGAGATGCATCCTGCAGTGAAAAGACAGAAAAGACGGGCAGAAATATGACCGAGGTTTATGCAGAGCAGGAAGGACTTATATTGACTCATTTCAGGAATTATCTCAGCCGGCTCCTGACTCGTGACAGCATGAGAGGTTTGGCCCCTTCTTTATCTAATTTTCAGTCTGTCCTTCATTAATTTAGCTCTAACTATACTACAACTTGGAATTAGGCAGGTTGAAGAACTTAGGCAAAATCCATATTTTGGCCACTTAAGAATACCTGTTTTTGCAATGTACTCATTGATGTTTTTTCTTTTGCATTGTCCTCATCCAAGTACGCAATTTTGCAATGTTCTCACTTCGTTAACGGAACCGTCAAATATTTAACGGAATTCAGTCATATAATGGAACATGACTAACACCTCTCAAAAAATTAACGATTCTAGTTACATGATGTTAATATGCCTTCAAAATTTTGAAACGACGGTCCTTCATGAATACTTTCACTGAAACATAAACATTTTTTAAAGAAAAAATATAAACATTATTTTAAGAATAATATATAAACATTTAATAAGAAATTATCCATTCTTTTTATTCTTTATTTTTTTTCTTATTTTCAGTCATCACCTAATTTTTCTACAAAGTATCCACCATAATTTCGTAACCTAGTTGTTTCAACGCCTACCCGTTCATTCTCCACCATCCACAACTGCTGTCCATCGTCAACGCCAAGCATCTCTTCCACTCACTCCGGCGACCTTTCTCCGCCCACGTCGACCCAGAATCTCCGATCATCAATGGTTATAATCACAGACAATTAGCTAGGCGAGATCGAAATAAACCCCACATCTCCATCCACGTCTACCCAGAAAAGAGTTTTAGTTTATACCATTAAAGCCATCATCTCAGATTTCAAATGGGTGTCTGAATCGTAAGAAATCGTATATGCGTCTCCAAATCGAACAAAATTGATGTCTTTACAACCAATTTATGTTTTCATCTGAGGGTAGACAGAAATTACGAATCAACTCTGGTGTGTAGTGTTTTAGAGTCAACTGAGACGGATTTTGGGGGGTGATTCGAGGTTGGCTAGGCATGTTTATCTTTGAGGAGGGTGATGTTCTGCTTCCATGCGATAGTCTCATGGCTGCTGCTAAAACATTTTGTTCAGTTTTTTTTTTTCTTTTCAAACACATTTGGTTGAGTTCTTAAGATTTGACAAGGAGATGAAACTGGTTTGATCTATAAAGGTAGAAGATGATGATATAATAGTCATTTGCTATTTCAAAATTATAGTTTTGAACAACAAAATTCTCTCTTAGATATGGAGTTACTTTACTAACGGACCGTTAAATATTTCACACTCATTAGTCATGTATCATCACGTGACCAAAATCTGTTTACTATTTGACGGCTCCATTAACGAAGTGAGAACGTTGCAAAAATTGTGTACTTGGATGAGGACATTGAAAAGAAAAAAACATCAGTGAGCACATTACAAAAATAGGTGTTCTTAAGTGACCAAAATATGGATTTTGCCAAGAATTTATCATTGAAACAATGTCAATTTGGTTTTGGGTCAGTTCATTATGAAGCTACTGATTAGTGATTACTACTTCAACAAAGTACTCCTAAAACCTTACTGATTATCTGTGTTAATGTAGAATAACATTTTGTTAGTATGCAAGTTCTGTGCATCAAATTATTTAACAAAAAGTTCAGAGAAGGTTTTGTATGTGTCTAGTGAATCATATGTCGTTGAATGATTATATGCTTATTACCACCATCAACATATTCCGTTGGAACATTCAAAGAAATCCAAGCAATGGCCATGATGAAGTATGATAATGTTCCTCTCTTGTTTGTACTAAGCCGAGCAAGCTTGAAAAGGCTGTGAAAGAACAATTAATGGAGTGTATCAGGTACTTAGCTAGGTGTAGAATACATGAGGCGGGGGTCAAATGTATATGTCCACATTTAACCGAAATCCAGTAATGACTTGAATTGCTAGTATTTTTTCAACCTAACCAATTCTAGTTTATGTTGATATTCAGAAATTAAGCCTGACATGCCCTTTTTGCCCCGTACTTTTGCTAAACAAAAACCAATTCACTGAACTCAAATTTCTTCAAAACTGATCGCTGGACTTAATGGTAGAACTCAGGATCCCTATCGACCCTCACATGTTTAACATTGCACATTTAGCATTTTCTAACAAAAAATGGTTAAAATACAAGTTTACCCATGCATAAATCATTTCTTAAACTCACAAATGTATTAGATCTTGCGGTTTAGTAATGCAAATGTCTTTAGGAACATATATCATTCTAATATTGCTTGAAATGAAAGTGTTTTGACTTTCTGTAGCTGAAACCTTTTGGTACCTGTGGATTCTGAGTTTACTTCAGTGTGATTCTCAATAATTCGTGCCCTTGGCCTTGAGATTTTGGATCTTCGCGTGGTTATGAAAGCAGGAGGTGAGAGGTGAGGTGAGGTTCGTTAGATGAGGTTGCACAGGCAAACTAGACGGTTGCCTGTCTTGCCTAGGCTAGAGGCGATGAAAAGGATGGGATGAGGCGAACACCACCCAATCCTTGGTCAAAATACTCCCTCCGTCCCACCTCAAATTGCAAAATAATTTCGATGCACGGAATAAGAGATGTATATAATATTAAGTTGTTGCGAGTATGGATAGTGTTTAGGGATTATTAGTGGCATAGGGCATAGTAAGTGGGTTAAGTTGATATGAGTATGACAAGTGGGTTCCACTAATAAAAAAATATTAAAGCTTTCCATTTTTGGATTTTAAAATTTCTAATGGGACACCTACAATGGCACATTTGGCAATTTCAAATGGGACGGTGGGAGTACATATTATGATGGGATTTTAAAATAAAAAAGGGTTCAAAAGAAACTAATCAGAATGAGCAATGCTAGGGGCACAAAATCTTGCACACAATATGAGGTGGCGATATTTTATTGGTTGCATCGATAATGGACCCGCCACACTCTAATTAAAAACACCAATAAAATCATTACACATAGGATTTTGTGAGCAAGATTTTGTGACTTTTTTGTACCCCTAGTATTATTCAATCAGAATTGACCCTAAACTCTTTGACCTCATCTCACTTGGAAAGACCTATACAAACACACATAAGCTTCATCTCCTTCGTTGTTGGCTTCCGATGAAATTCCATGGACATTACAACTCTCCAACAACCAACCGGCAGTGTCAACCTGGTCGCTGGTGACCTGTGTTGGTGCTCCTTCTTCCTCGTCTTCTCTCTGTTCTTTTTCTGTTCCTTTTGCTTTATCCATACAAAGTAACACATCAAGGGTTCCGTTTGTTAAGGAAGTTAGAATGGAAACAAATATAATTATGGAATTTACATGAACTACAAATATGATGCAAAGGTTCTTGCATTCTTGAAAATTTTCTACACTACCAAGTACCAACGAATGGCTAACCCTTACGTCAAGAGATGGAACAATCATTTACTTGAATGTGCATACTATGTGAAGTTTGATTTCCGTCATGTCTTCTAAAGGTCAACTGTTGTCAATTTTCCTTTTCCTTTCCTTTTTCTTTTTCGTTTTCTTATCAATTACTCTCTCTGTCCCAAAATGAATGTTCAAAAAATCTCCAAATTTGCTCTTGATTTGTGCAAATTTATAAATTTTTTCGGACATTCATTTCAGGATGGAGGTAATATCAATTACTCCCTCTGTCCCGAATAAATGTCATTTTTGACAAGTCAATGTTTTTAAGCTTTTAGTTGTGTTTCCTTGATTGTCCCAATCTATTCATATGGGTAGAGTGACACCTCCTATGGCATTGCAATGCTTGTGCCTATTAGAATGGGTAGTATAGGAAGATCACCAAACTTCATACCCTATTTTTAGTAAGGCGACGTTTATTTTGGAACAAGCGAAAATGGAAAGTAGGAGTGTAGGACATTTATTCTGGGACGGAGGGAGTATCAAATAGTTCTGACTACTGTTACTGTGTATAATTGTTATCAAATGATACTTTAAGGAAAAATCAAAGATATATATTGATTAGTTTAATGTTTGAAACTTGTATGCATCATGTATTTAATATTATTATTATTATTTTGCTCATAATATTATTGACTTATTCGCCTTTTGCCCTCTCATTTGTCAGTCGGTCTTTCACCTTTCACTTTTAGTAACTATGGATCTTTAGTGTGTGGTTCACAATAATTCGTGCCCATAGCCTTGGATTTTGATCATTTGGCCATCCAACATCCGGACCATATGCCATATGTGTAACAGTTATGCTCACTTAAGAAACGAACATATCTTTTCCATGAAAGCTATGTCAACCTTAAATTTGATCAAGAAGCCTGTTGAACCTTTGCCTCTCTTACTAATCAATCCCTTGCAAACCTGCTCAAGCTAATTGCCAATTCAAGCCCTAAAAAACTCTTCTAATCCTGCTATGATTAATCCTTTGCCTCTCTTACTTGATCGACAAATAAACCCTCATACTGACAGATTAAGCAACCTTCGCTCTTAGAGATACCATATACACTGAAGACTGTATAACTTTCACATTTGGCCTAATTACGTTTATCCCCCCCAAAGTATCCACCAAATCGCACTTTGCAACTTTATTTGAAAAGTGAGTTTGTTTGGTACTTTAATTTTTTGAAATCGTCCCACTTTGACCCTTACATGCACTTGACGATTTGAAATGAAAGTACCAAACAGACCTACTTTTCAAACTGGAGTGCATAGTGAGATTTGGTGGATACTTTGGGGGGCTAAATGTAATTTGGCCTTCACGTTTTAAGAGAAACCATATACTCAAGGCTGTGTATAACTTAGTTGCACGTTGAAGAAATAGGTTACAGAGGAACTATGGTACTGGCATTTGCTTGAATTTGGGGGGGGGGGGGGGGGGGAACTGGCTTATAATCAAATTGTAGCTATATTTACTTGTTCAGCCGTATGCCTTCTTGGAATCAGTATTTTATCCCAAGTAAATGATAAATGATATGTACTTCGAAAAAATTGATGGACTGATTTTGCTTGTAGGATTAGATGATGCAAGAAACCTCCCATAAGTTAGATTTGGTTGTTTATCCTACTAGAAGAACCTTGACACGTTAAATGGAGTTTTTTGTTTTGTTTTCGATGACCGAGGGGTTAGAACACCACATATATAGCCTATTGTGTGTGTGAATTTAGAACCACTGTCTCATAACTATACTTCTATAAGCAACCTTTATTCCAAAAGGATGCCTGAAGAAACCATTACTAGAGATATTGTACTCCCTCCGTCCCATAAAAATTGTCGCATTTGACTTGTCAACGTTTTTTAGAATCGTGCTTTATTTGTTTGCACGATACTTGTACAATGGTGAAATTGCATTAAGATCCTTTCCTTATTTAGAAATGTAACACTTACTTTGGGACGACAAAAAAGGAAAGTGTGATATATAATTATAGAGCGGATGGAGTTTGTTTTAGACTTCGTACGTAAAGATCCTATGGTTTTAGAGATTCATTTTAATCCATAGCTAATTATTTTTTCATTCCCCTCACTTTGCAGAGCCAGTACATGATTCTCCAGCCACGCGTGATGCAGGATGCCAACAATAGCCAGATCTGTATGCATATACTGCTAGCTTGAAGGATAAATTTGTTACCGAAACCTCTCATCCAAAAGTTGGAGAAATGGTTTTGAAATACATATATGCGTGTTTGAAAGCATTGTAGTCGCTCCGTGTGAAAATGACTGTCGCATTTGACAAGTCAACGTTTTTATGGATCGTGCTATGTTTTATGCACTTGTAACTTGTTAAAATTACATTATATTTATTTCAAAATGGGACTATATATTAGGGTAGGGAGCAATTTCGGTCATCTATTATGGCCAAAGTCCTTTTGGATTCTCTTGTATTAAAAAAAAAAAAAAAAAAAAAAGAGCGAAATTTTTATATTGATATTTCCTTTTTAAATCTTACATATTCTCTCCTCAGTTACCTTGTTTCTTCTTCATTTTCATTTACAATGCGTCATAGTTTTCAAGAAAAAGTCTATCCATACACGGATTGGCTTTCAAATCTATTACTATATTTAATACGCGTGGATTGTAAAATCCCGCCCAAACTCGGAAGGGTAATATTGGAAATTGCCACAATAACCGCGTCAATCAAAACCATCTCGACCTCTCCCCCCTCCTCACTTTTCCTTAGACCTCTCTCTCTAAAAAACACGCGCACTCTCTCTCTCTCTCTTTCTCTCTCTCTCCGCGTAATCTTCGACTACCCTTTCACGCCCATCGTCTCCGGCGATCGTCTCTCTATCTCTATCACCGGCCCTCACCTTTTCTAGAATATCCACCTACTACATCTTCTCCGACGAAGCTTCATCTCCGGTAAAACTTCTACTACCCAGGTATGTAATCCAAAACCATACTTATCTTCAGATTCGTATATATATCTCAAGTCTTACCACCACCATTGACAGCCGATTGATCACCATGCGCAAATCGCCGCAGCCAAAAATGGAGGGTGAGAGATAGTTAGATCTAGATCTAGATCTAGATCTAATGGGTTGAAGAGGGGAAGCTCTGGAAAGAAGACTAGGGAACTGGTGGCCGTTAGCTAGTCGGAGTGAGGTCAGCTGCGGCTAAGCGGCACTGGGGTGCTATGAGTTGTAGTGGAGGATGTTGTGGGAGGAGGGGCGTTGGGAGAGGGTGAGACGCTGGGGGGGCTGTGTAGAGATAGAGAGAGAGAGAGGGAGAGAAGTGAGAACGGGTTATGCGTTGATTATGAGAAGGTGCTGGGTTTTTGTTGTTGTTTTTTTTTTTTTTTTTTTTTCCTTTGAATTTCAAATGTAATTTTTTTTTCCACGTTGTTGAATTGTTCCAAATTCTCTCTCTCTCTCTACCATTCATCTTTAACCCTCTCTCTTCTTTCTCCATTAATTTCATAATTTCATTTCACACACACTGATATTTGTTTTTTTAATCCAAAAACAGGTCATGAGAGAAGAAGAACACGGAAGAGAAGTAGGCAATGGATATTGTTGGTGGTTTCAGAAGTTCCGGCAGAGAATGGTAAGTGATCGTTGCTAGCGATGAAGAATTAGATATTGAACTTTCCGGCAATTCGAAAGTAGCGATGGTTGAAGAATTAAATCCGGCGGTGGCGGTGAGCGCTAAAACCAAGACTGTATGTACGTCTTCTTTTCTTTATTTTATTTACTTCTAGAAGTTCATCGCTCCCCCATTCTTCTGATTGTATATTTGAGATTGATTAAATTTGTTAGATTATTACGATTCCGCTGATTTTTTGGGTGCTTCTGTTGTTGGTTTAATTGTTGTGGCGGGCATGACGGGTGGTGGTGGGGGAGATACTCATATCTGAACCATTAACAGAGAGGTATTTAATTTTTAGATAAAGAGAAGACTCTCAGATCTGAACATATGGGGAAATGGAGAGAGAGAGAACGACGCGGTTACAAGTTTTCACACTTCATTAGTTTAGGCGGTGGTGACGGTGGAGCACGATGGGGCGGCGACAATGATCGACAAAACACAAATGATTTCCTTGAAGAAAGAGGTATGATTTTGGAGAACGAAACTATAGGTCCTATATAACCTCCGTCTTACCCAATTAATTTCTTAGATCTGGAGTTGATCTACAAATCTGAAACGTCATTTGTCCCTTATCTTCCCACCGATGTAGCCGGAGAGTTCTTTTTTTTTTTCTATAACAAAAAAACAACTTTGTGAACTCAACATCACTGGCTTCCCCTATTCCACTCCTGTTTTCCTTCGTCAAATACAACTATTGTCTACTCAACATTCCGGCTCCCCTTTTCGACTCCGTTTGATGTTTAGAGAGAGGCAGGGTGAGTGGGGTGCAGAGAACTTGAGAGAGAAAGATGTAACATATGAAGAAGAGAGTAGAAATAGTCTTCAAAGTAATTAAAGATAAAGCTGAAAAAGGGAGAGGAGGTGGTAGGCTTAGTTTGTGATATTTTAATTTCTAGGACTATTAAATAAAGAGATAGACTTATTTTTGGTAGATGGAATGTTTGTAGGCTTAGTTGTTGATATTTCAAATATTTTGGTAATTAAATAGAAAGGGTTAAAGAAGAGAATTTAAAATGGAGGAGACAATTTTTTTTTAAAGAAACTGAAAGTTTTTTTTTTTTTTTTTTTACTTTCTTGTGCTCTTAGTTCAAGTCAAAAAATGGTGGTAGCTGATAGATAGGTGGTGATGGTTGTATCATGGTGTGGAGGGGTGGGTTGTGGTGTGTAGAGAGAGAAACAAGGAAGGAGTGAGAGATTTTGGGGGTGAGGGGTTGCAGAGAGAAAGATGTACTGATGAAAAAGCGTATGAATAGAGAGAGTATCAAAAGTAAGTTATGGTGAAAACTGGAATATGTTGATTTTAAATTAGGGATTGGATTTTATACTCTGTGGTATGTCATGTCACTGATACGAAGAAAGAATCATAATCAGTATTGTAAATTAGAAATCTGAATTTGATGTGGATACTGTAATTGGATATTAATTGGGGGTGACTGATAGGAGTTGTTTATTTGAGTTGTGGAATGTGGTCATTCCAATCCTTCAAGAAACCACTTTTGCTTTTTGGAACCGATTATTAGGGTTGTTTACTTAGTTGAATTTAGGATGCAAATGAGCTGGTAGCTTGAAGACGGATTTCCCTATTGTTAATCTAAACATCTTCCATTGTTGCTTCTAAGAAGAATAAATTTGAAGCTGCAATTTTTTTTTTTTTGATTGATGGAGAAGTTTTTTCCTACTTTAAGTGAAACCAAGTTCATTACTTTTCCAACGCTCCATTTAACTAATGCTGTATACACTTAAGATTAAGGTTGTATATTCTGTCATGTTCTATTTTATAGATAAAATAGTTTTTGGTATTGTTAAGATTAATGAAATCAACTTAATTATAGTTCTGCCGTAAGAAGATTACAACATGGTGTTGTTGCAAGGAATTGAGCCAAGGAAATATAGTGATTCACTCTTTTTTGCTTTTTCAGAAGTTGCCTTACTGACCAACAATGGTAAATTGAAATTGTTACTGCAGATTCGTAATTAGTTAGTTGTTTACTTATTTAATTAAGAATTCACCTCATACCAGGATGATCTAAGGTTTCTCTTCAATTTTCATTTTCTATCTTCTCAACAATGGAAACATCAGTTGTTTAATAAAACTTTAATGATGGGTTACTTATATTGAATCACAGAGATTCGATGTTGTCGAGAAGACCAAAGACGGCTTATTGAATCTTTACCTCTGCTCAAGACCAGGTTTATTATAATTTTCTTCCAGTTAGCATCCTCCCTTCCAACTATAGGTTATACAATGAAAATTTCGCGTGGGATATTTTAACGGATGTAATTCCATTGTTGTTGCTTCATTTGGTACGTGTGTTATTTTAACTCTTGCACAGGACAACAACTTTGATTTTATTATTTGTTAGCATCCCTTCTTTGTGTTTGTTTTAGGTTTTATCTAAAAAAAACAATACTACCTCCGTCCGACACTCATTTAGGGATGGAGGTAGTGTACCTAGTATTGTCTACTCAACATTCTGACTCCCCTTTTCGACTCCGTTTGATGTTTAGAGAGAGGCAGGGTGAGTGGGGTGCAGTGAACTTGAGAGAGAAAGATGTAACATATGAAGAAGAGAGTAGAAATAGTCTTCAAAGTAATTAAAGATAAAGCTGAAAGAGGGAGAGGAGGTGGTAGGCTTAGTTTGTGATATTTTAATTTCTAGGACAATTAAATAAAGAGATAGGCTTATTTTTGGTAGATGGAATGTTTGTAGTCTTAGTTGTTGATATTTCAAATATTTTGGTAATTAAATAGAAAGGGTTAAAGAATAGAATTTAAGATGGAGGAGACAATTTTTTTTAAAGAAACTGAAAGTTTTTTTTTCTTTTACTTTCCTGTGCTCTTAGTTCAAGTCAAAAAATGGTGGTAGCTGATAGATAGGTGGTGATGGTTGTATCATGATGTGGAGGGGTGGGTTGTGGTGTGTAGAGAGAGAAACAAGGAAGTAGTGAGAGATTTTGGGGGTGAGGGGTTGTTGAGAGAAAGATGTACTGATGAAGAAGCGTATGAATAGAGAGAGTATCAAAAGTAAGTTATGGTGAAAACTGGAATACGTTGGTTTTAAATTAGGGATTTTCTTTTATACTCTGTGGTATGTCATGTCACTGATACGAAGAAAGAATCATCATCAGTATTGTAAATTAGAAATCTAAATTTGATGTGGATACTGCAATTGGATATTAATTGGGGGTGACTGTTAGGAGTTGTTTATTTGAGTCGTGGAAAGTGGGCATTCCAATCCTTCAAGAAACCACTTTTGCTTTTTGAAATCGATTATTAGGGTTGTTTACTTAGTTGAATTTAGGATGCAAATGAGCTAGTAGCTTGAAGACGGATTTCCCTATTGTTTATCTAAACATCTTCCATTGTTGTTTCTCAGAAGAATAAATTTGAAGCTGCAATTTCTTTTTTTTTTGATTGATGGAGATGTTTTTTCCTACTTTAAGTGAAACCAAGTTCATTACTTTTCCAACGCTCCATTTAATTAATGGTGTATACACTTAAGATTAAGGTTGTATATTCTGTCATGTTCTATTTTATAGATAAAATAGTTTTTGGTATTGTTAAGATTAATGAAATCAACTTAATTATAGTTCTGCCGTAAGATGATTACAACATGGTGTTGTTGCAAGGAATTGAGCCAAAGAAATATAGTGATTCACTCTTTTTTGCTTTTTCAGAAGTTGCCTTACTGACCAACAATGGTAAATTGAAATTGTTACTGCAGATTTGTAATTAGTTAGTTATTTACTTATTTAATTAAGAATTCACCTCATACCAGGATGATCTACGGTTTCTCTTCAATTTGCATTTTCTATCTTCTCAGCAATGTAAACATCAGTTGTTTAATAAAACTTTAATGATGGGTTGCTGTAGATACCATGGGGAACCACGGCTTGGCTAGAGCGGTGAATTACCTAGGATGTCTAATTGATTTTAAGAGTCGCCACGCACGTTTTAGAGGAACGCGAGAAAACCTAAGAAAATAGCCTTTTTTATTGATTACGAAACCAAAGATTCTTGAGATGAGGGGTTCGGGGGTTAGGTGACAGAGTGAGAAGTACTTAAACACCCACTCCGCCCCTCTTACGCGGGTCTTGCTACTTTTGGTGTTCTAATGTTAAATGTCCTTCAATAAAAAGTGCTAACAATTAAAGTGAAAAGAAAGGGGAAAATAAAAGAGAAATAAAAGAGAATTGTTTTATTTATTAATTTATGCTAAAGATTACATGTAACAATTATACTAAACAATTACATTAATAAATGGATAGGAAATTAAAGTAGAGATTGAAATGTTGGGAGATGACCTTGACCAACTTTAATGTAATAAAGTGGTCATTTGGTCATGTCCCATTTGGTGGGGATTGCATACATCTAAAAAAGACATAAATAAAATAGAAGAAGAAGAAGTGTACCTTTAGAAAAGAGGACTTCAAACTTTGACTTGGAGTTGTTGTAGAGAAATTGTTGTGTAGAAATTTGTGAAGAGTTTAGTTGCTAGAACTCTTGTTGGGGAAATTTGTGTAGGGAGAATGGTGTAGAGTTTGTGTAGGGAGAAAGTTCAAAGTTTAAGGTCCTTTTCTAAGGTAAAAATGAGGGGTTTAAATAGGTAGAAAAGAGAGGAAAATGTGGTCTTTCAACCAATAGAAAAA
This sequence comes from Campanula takesimana, assembly GCA_026119855.1. Classification (NCBI taxonomy): domain Eukaryota; kingdom Viridiplantae; phylum Streptophyta; class Magnoliopsida; order Asterales; family Campanulaceae; genus Campanula; species Campanula takesimana. The sequence continues at coordinate 2,162,850 of JAOWBW010000028.1, forward strand.
ATAAAGAGAAATAAAATAAATAAATAAAAGAAAATCAAATCAAATAATAAATAAAAGAAATATTTAGTTTTTGGGAAAAAGCTAAGAATATGGGATTGGGAGGTTACAAAATAAAAAGGGGTTAATGCTAGATTAAGACATGTGATAAAAAGATGTTTTTGATTCTAAAAATGGAGGGAAAAGGCTGCAATCCGTAACAGTCAAAGTGGGAAGCGCGCGAGTCCGGTTTATTGGACCAAACGCGCGCGCGCCCCATGACCATTACGGGAGGCGCCCGTAGGTGAAAATAACAGAATGACAGAATGACTCTAAAAGTTAACTCTGTTATGCAGTTTAGTCCAAAACTAACGGAATCAGTTAGGAACTTAAAGGAAGTAACATAAATTAACAAAAACAAGTTTAATAAAAATACTATGTATGCAATCGAGGTGAGAGGTCCAAGGCGGGGTGTCTACGGAGCCCCTCGGCGACGTGGATTGCAAAGCAAAACGCGTCGACAAAAGAAAGACAACCGCCGAGGACATCGATAAGAGAAAACAAAGACTCGATAAAACATGAATTTGAAATTTGCGAAGGATAGGGATGCGCTCCCTGTGTGAGTGGCTTTATTGATATAGAAGGATATAGCGGGATCCGTTTTACTGAAGCGAGATCCGTTTGCTGAAGCGGGATCCGTTTGCTGAAGCGGGATCCGTTTGCTGATGCGGGATCCGTTTGCTGAAGCGGGATCCGTTTGCTGAATGCGGGATCCGTTTGCTGATGCGGGATCCGTTTGCTGATGCGGGATCCGTTTGCTGGTGCGGGATCCGTTTGCTGGTGCGGGATCCGTTTGCTGATTGCTTTGCGGGATCCGTTTGCTTGCTAATTGCGGGATCACTGTGGACCAAATTGCTGTCTAGAGCTGCAGTTGTTGTTGGCTTTATCGTGGGGATGCGGGCATGGTTGACTGTGGACCATTTTCTTCTGGGGATGAAGTGCCTTGAGTAGTGGATGCTGTTGACTTCGTGGTGGTACCTGTTATGTGTGTGCTTTGCAGATATATGTGTTTGTGCAAGAAGATGCATGAAGTGTGAAGATTGAACGAAATCGTGCTCGTGGTGTGATGTGATTTTGAAGCACTTTTGCATGAGGGAGAAGTAAAGTGATTTTGTGTGTGAAGTGATTTTTGAAAGCAGAGATTTGCTTGAGAGATATGAATGATGTCCATACCTTCACTTACCATTTCCGTTGGATGGATTCGTGATGTTGTGGTAGATGCTTTGGCGGAGGGTGTCGCTGCCTTTGATGACGAATTCGTTTTTGATGGAGTATCGGTGGGACAGTATTCCGGATGATGGGTTGGTAGTGCCAAAAGACTGCCTACGTATCCCTTTAAGAGAATCAGACCAGCATAGTTCAAGGATGATGGAGAATGCTGGGGGAGAATGCTAGGAGCAAAGCAATAAGGAAACACATAATTTTGCGCAAGAAAAGAAAAAATAAAATAAAATCTTTTTTTTTTTAATTAGAAAGAAAAGAATATGCACACACGTGAGAAAAAGATTTTTTTTTAGTTCGTGGGTGAACCATTTTAACCATTGTGTGTTTGTAAAGCCAACCCAAGATCAAGTCATGTTCGACCGAAGTCCGGATTGCCTTGCTTGAATTCTTTCGTCGTTGCCGTTGTGCCCAACGACATTGATGTCTAGCCCCAAGATATGTGTCAATTATGGGGTTTCAAAAGACTTTCGATGCCGAGATGCCAAGGGGTTGCTGACTGTAAATCCCCTCGAATGCTGAACTTTGAGTAGCTTATGAAGCCCCAAGATGAATCAACTCTTAGCCCATTCAAATAAATTGTCTTTTGTTGTCGACGTGGGCAAGCCCCAAGAGAAGATCATTGATACCAAGCTTTGAGAGATTACTAAGCCCCAAATGTCATGGGCTTATCAAGTTTGTAGATGGCGAGATGTGGAGACCTTTCGGTGTGAAGCCTCAAATTTTCTTGGAATCGGCTTAGCATTATGTTGGGAACGGATGGCGCTATTGGGAAGAACTCTTGAAGGCGATCTCCTTCTTTCTCTTGCTTGGAGATGGATGGCTCTTTTTGTGGTTGATACCCAAATGGCGAAAGGTCCATGGTGAAAATGTAGTACGGTATTCGGGAGACGTCTCGTGGGAGATGGTGATGTTGTTGCAGATGATAAGGTTTTGGTGTGATAAAGCCTCGAACGGTATGTTTGCTTGAGTCTTCTTGAATTTAACCGACGACGGATCTTCGGATGCAGCCTGTGCTTTTGATCTTGGAGAAGGGGGTGATGTATTGCAGAAACATTGGGATTGGCCGTAACCCTGCTTATAGAGTTAACATATTGGCATTGCCCGCTATAACTCAGCCGGGTGAGTCTAGCATATTGAATATTTTTCCTTTTCTCTAAGACTTCCTTCATAATCTCGCTGTGAGTTCTAACAAGAATCATCAAATTCATTCATATCATCGGAGCCTTCATTTAAAACCAAGAGGCCTTTTGACTGGAAGTATTGAGGGACCATTGAAGTTTGACCCCTTTCATGGAGCCATAAGACTACTCCCAAATTGCGTTGTTCGAGTATTGTTGCCCAAAATACTGTCGGTCGCGAAGCCCCAATATTGCCCTTTGCTTGAATTACTGTAAAGCCGTGGCCCAAAAGATTTGTAGATTGCGAAGCCCCTTGAGACCTTTCGGTATGAAGCTTCAAATGTTTCTGGGGACATTGAAGTGAATTGCTTCTTGCCGAGGGAGCCTTTAATACTTGACCGTAGCCCTTAGAGTGCCATCATTGATTGTGAGAAAGGTCCATCCTTGATTGGGGGAACGAGTACGGGCACACATGACAAGAGGGCTTTTTGACATCCCTTTTGAGAGACTTTGAGGATAGTCTCACATCTTTCTTGAGAATAGCCCCTAGGGCTTATTGATTGTCAAATGAAGGAAAAGAAGCCCTTGTTCTTGAGTCACATAGCCCCTAGGGCATCACCATTTGTTGAGCAAAGCAAGAGTGACTCATGCTCGTGTGAGGGAACAAACATGAGAGGACATGGCAAGAGCTACTCCATTTCTCGGGAGCCTTTCGGCGTACTTTAGAAGCACATACTTGCAGAAGCTTTGAAAACTGAGACACATGTTGTTGCTATTTGCTGCCCAAGCCAATTGACTAGCTAGGGATTATTTGTGCAACCTCGTGCCCTTTTATGATGGGCTCGTTCTCAGATGGGTCTTGGTTACCACGAGCCTTCTTTTCATGAACCCAAAAATGCACACTGCTGAAGAATGATGCCGATAACCCAAGACAACCTTTGATGGTGCCATATCTTGTCAAGCCTTTTGCAATCCCAAAGTTGACTCGGTGGGGAATTGACTTGCTGAGGAGATTTGATGTAGAACTCGTGCAGTTGTCTTCTTTAGAGGCCGGAGATCTCCATTTCTCTTTCCCTTCTCTCTCTCACTCTTTCATTTTTTTTTATGACGCACCCTGTTTTTTGCCTAGACCGCCCTTTCGGGTTTTTAATCTAGCGGGCATCTCTTTTGCGTCTTCTTTTTTTGACTCGATTAATGAGGAAGTGTGCATTGAATCTAGCTGAGGAGATAAGACATGTGATTTTGCGGTGGAGACCTTTTGTTACTAAAGGTGAGTGACATTGACTTGACTAGGGAAATGGTCCCTAGTATTGACATGTATTTTTATTTAATGACTCACGAAGGCAAGTAAGTCATTAAGAGAGAAGAGAAGGAAGGCCCCAATTTGATTGCAAGAAACTGGGAGTATTGTAAAAAGAAGAGAAACCCCTAGACTCGACAAGGAACGGATAGCGATTTCAAATCTAAGAAAGTTGTTCAATCTTTTGGTGATTAATTCATTGGCAAATGAATCGTACAAAGACGTCTTGACAAGTTCGAGATGAAGGCCGATCACCATAACGTGCTAGGGCTAAACATATCTTCTTTCTTGCATGAGACCGGACCCGAAGGTTGCCTACGTTCCTCCAGTGAAGAGGCTCAGGTCACCGTAGTTCTTGTGGAACCTCCATTCGTCGAGATGGAATGGCTTCGTCGTGATTGTTGTCAATGTTGCTTCGTCCTTCGTTTGGTGGAATGATGTTGTTCTTTGTACTTCTTTGATTGAGGGGGGATTTTTTTTTTTTTTTGTGCTCTAACTTTTGCCTAGGTTGATTTGAAGAGTTCAACCTAGCGAGCTTTTTTTTGTTTTGAATCCCCCTTTGAAACATTGCTTGATTTTTCTCCATGGTTGTTGCTTCACCTTTCTTTGGCTTGATTTTGCCGTTGATGTTTTGATGTCTTCGTTGTTGATGCCGTCGTCGATGTTTAGCCCCTAGGCGTTTAAGCGATGGCCTTCGTTCTAAAACTTGTTTAGACATCTTTTCATCATTTTGCCAAGAATTAAATTTAACAACTTGGAGGAGTGTATGAGGACAAGAACGACTTTTATTTGATAATAAGACTCGACATTGAACATGGGACGAGAGAAAACTTTAATGTACACTAAAGAGGACTTTGACTCTTTTTTTTATTCCTATTGCTAGGTAGAGAAAGAGAAACGGAGATTGTAGCTGTAGTCCCCATTGTCGTTGTAGCCTTCCTTGCGGCATGATCTCTTGTTGAGACCATATTTCAAATCTGAGCCCCTTCCTTGATGAGTTCTTGCATGTTCTCACTCTCTAACTGTTGTTCTTCAACCACGGTAAACTCACCATTGTCAATCAAGTCTTGGATGATGTTGCGGATGGAGAAGCAATCCTCGGTGAGGTGACCGCTGCATAGGTGATAGTCACACCACTTGTGATGGGCATGGTTGCGACGCAATGGTTGTGGTTGCTTGTACCCTTGGAGAGGAGAAATTTGTCCCTTTGGTTTGAGATCTTCATAGGCCTTGGTGACGGTCATACCTTGGAGGGGAGTGTAGACACGGTCGTTGGTAGAACCTTTATGACTTTTGAGAGGCGAGCCACTTGAACATGCCTTACCGTTAACCTTTGCCTTGTTGTCGGTGAACTCCCGTAAACGGGCCTTAAGTTCAGACACTTCTTCCTTATGAATTCTCCTCTCGAGATCAAGACGGGCTTGCCATAAATCATCCTTGCGGCGGGCGTCCTCGACAAGTCTATCCATTTGTTCCCCCATGGCTCTTATTATGTTGAAGAGCCTTTCGTTGGACACAGAGATGTTCTCACCCTTGTTGTTGTTGCCGTTGGAAGCCATTGGACCTATTGAGAGAACACGGTCGATCTTAGGTTGGCCCCACAAACATATTTTGAGTAAAACAATTAACCCACAAACAAAGGAAAAAAACTCAACCACATAAGAGAAATGACTCTTTTTTTTATTTATTTACAAAAGTCGGAAGGACGTGGTCCTTTTTGGGGTTTCTAGAAAGAATAGTGGAATCGTCACACTAGTATATAGACCTTCTCGCGGTCCATATACTCATCGGATTCCACCACGTTTGTGAATCCTACATGTGTCGGGATTAAACTAAATTAATATAGTAAATCATACATGCGGGGACGGATTTTTATTTTCGTCCATAATAACCACTTGGGGACGGAGTTTTATTTCGTCCAAAACAACGAGTGGCATGTATGATTTGAAGACATTAGTTTAGGGAAATCTCGGCACATGAAAACCGGCTTGAGTCACGGAGTGTTAGACCCTAACTAGAATTGTGTGGTTTGTGCTCGGCTAAAGAGAGGCTTAAAGGTCACCCCCGGCATGTAGTCGTGAACTACACCACGGGCTGAGGTTTACCGCTTCGTAAGAGTCAAGGTCGAGTGGAGCTTGAAACTTCCTAGGACGGGCCTCGACGGGTTTGGGGTTGGACTTGTGCGAATCGATAGTGAGCAGTTGATAAGAATTGTGCGCGTAGTGTGAGGTCTAACAAGTGACAAAATATTATTTATTTTTTTCAAAGGAAATAAAAAAAAAAACAAATAAGCACATAATTTACAACTTTCGAATCACCCGTGTGACCGATAAAAATGAATAAACAAAAGTAAAAGGGGGTGTATGCAGGCCCGGTGCCCACACACTGTCAAAACTGCCCATTCTGTTCACTGTTCTGTTTACTGTTCTGTTCTGGAAAATGGCCCAGAAGCCCGCGACTCAGGGAAGTTACGTGGGAAGTGCGCGCATTGCGCCATGAATGTGGGAGGCGCGCGCATCTGGGGTACTTGTCAGAATGTCAGAAGAAACCGCGGACTCAAGGGATTCTGGTAATAAGGGTCGGACGCGCGCGCTTTAGGACAAGAAGGCCGGAGGCGCGCGCTTCCTACCCTTTTTACCAGAATGCCCAGAAAACAGATATAAGAACACCAAAAGCAGAAAATGTAAGTTTAACCCTCTATGTCCCCAGCAGAGTCGCCACTGTAGATACCCCGGGGAACTACGGCTTGGCTACAGTGGTGAATTACCTAGGATGTCTAATTGATTTTAAGAGTCGCCACCCACGTTTAAGAGGAACGCGATAAAACCTAAGAAAATAGCCTTTTTTATTGATTACGAAACCAAAGATTCTTGAGATGAGGGGTTCGGGGGTTAGGTGATGGAGTGGAAAGTACTTAAACACCCACTCCACCCCGCTTACGTGGGTCTTGCTACTTTTGGTGTTCTAATGTTAAATGTCCTTCAATAAAAAGTACTAACAATTAAAGTGAAAAGAAAGGGGAAAATAAAAGAGAAATAAAAGAGAATTGTTTTACTTATTAATTTATGCTAAAGATTACATGTAACAATTATACTAAACAATTACATTAATAAATGGATAGGAAATTAAAGTAGAGATTGAAATGTAAGGAGATGACCTTGACCAACTTTAATGTAATAAAGTGGTCATTTGGTCATGTCCCATTTGGTGGGGATTGCATACATCTAAAAAGACATAAATAAAATAGAAGAAGAAGAAGTGTACCTTTAGAAAAGAAGACTTCAAACTTTGACTTGGAGTTGTTGTAGAGAAATTGTTGTGTAGAAATTTGTGAAGAGTTTAGTTGCTAGAACTCTTGTTGGGGAAATTTGTGTAGGGAGAATGGTGTAGAGTTTGTGTAGGGAGAAAGTTCAAAGTTCAAGGTCCTTTTCTAAGATAAAAATGAGGGGTTTAAATAGGTAGAAAAGAGAGGAAAATGTGGTCTTTCAACCCATAGAAAAAATAAAGCAAAATAAAATAAATAAAAGAAAATCAAATAATAAATAAAAGAAATATTTAGTTTTTGGGAAAAATCTAAGAATATGGGATTGGGAGGTTACAAAATAAAAAGGTCTTAATGCTAGATTAAGACATGTGATAAAGAGATGTTTTTTATTCTAAAAATGGAGGGAAAAGGCTGCAATCCATAACAGTCAAAGTGGGAAGCGCGCGAGTCCGGTCTATTGGACCAAACGCGCGCGCACCCCATGCCCATTAAGGGAGGCGCCCGCAGGTGAAAATAACAGAATGACAGAATGACTTTAAAAGTTAACTCTGTTATGCAGTTTAGTCGAAAACTAATGGAATCGATTAGGAACTTAATGGAAGTAACATAAATTAACAAAAACAAGTTAAATAAAAACACTATGTATGCAATCGGGGTGAGAGGTCCAAGGCGGGGTGTCTACAGTTGCTTATATTGAATCACAGAGATTCGATGTTGTCGAGAAGACCAAAGACGGCTTATTGAATCTTTACCTCTGCTCATGACCAGGTTTATTATAATTTTCTTGCACATAGCATCCTCCCTTCCAACTATAGGTTATACAATGAAAATTTCGTGTGGGTTATTTTAACGGATGTAATTCCATTGTCGTTGCTTCATTTGGTACGTGTGTTATTTTAACTCTTGCACAGGACAACAACTTTGATTTTATTATTTGTTAGCATCCCTTCTTTGTGTTTGTTTTAGGTTTTATCTGAAAAAACACTACTACCTCCGTCCGACACTCATTTAGGGATGGAGGTAGTATACGTAGTATTGTCTACTCAACATTCCGACTCCCCTTTTCGACTCCGTTTGATGTTTAGAGAGAGGCAGGGTGAGTGGGGTGCAGAGAACTTGAGAGAGAAAGATGTAACATATGAATAAGAGAGTAGAAATAGTCTTTAAAGTAATTAAAGATAAAGCTGAAAGAGGGAGAGGAGGTGGTAGGCTTAGTTTGTGATATTTTAATTTCTAGGACTATTAAATAAAGAGATAGGCTTATTTTTGGTAGATGGAGTGTTTGTAGGCTTAGTTGTTGATATTTCAAATATTTTGGTAATTAAATAGAAATGGTTAAAGAAGAGAATTTAAGATGAAGGAGACAATTTTTTTAAAAGAAACTGAAAGTTTTTTTTTTTTTTACTTTCCAGTGCTCTTAGTTCTGAAGTCAAAAGTCAAAAAATGGTGGTAGCTGATAGATAGGTTGTGATGGTTGTATCATGATGTGGAGGGGTGGGTTGTGGTGTGTAGAGAGAGAAACAAGGAAGGAGTGAGAGATTTTGGGGGTGAGGGGTTGCAGAGAGAAAGATGTACTGATGAAGAAGCGTATGAATAGAAAGAGTATCAAAAGTAAGTTATGGTGAAAACTGGAATACGTTGGTTTTATATTAGGGATTTGCTTTTATTCTCTGTGGTATGTCATGTCTCTGATACGAAGAAAGAATCATAATCAGTATTGTAAATTAGAAATCTAAATTTGATGTGGATACTGCAATTGGATATTAATTGGAGGTGACTGTTAGGAGTTGTTTATTTGAGGTGTGGAATGTGGTCATTCCAATCCTTCAAGAAACCACTTTTGCTTTTTGAAATCGATTATTAGGGTTGTTTACTTAGTTGAATTTAGGATGCAAATGAGCTGGTAGCTTCAAGACGGATTTCCCTATTGTTTATCTAAACATCTTCCATTGTTGCTTCTCAGAAGAATAAATTTGAAGCTGCAATTTTTTTTTTTGATTGATGGAGATGTTTTTTCCTACTTTAAGTGAAACCAAGTTCATTACTTTTCCAACGCTCCATTTAATTAATGGTGTATACACTTAATTAAGGTTGTATATTCTGTCATGTTCTATTTTATAGATAAAATAGTTTTTGGTATTGTTAAGATTAATGAAATCAACTTAATTATAGTTCTGCCGTAAGATGATTACAACATGGTGTTGTTGCAAGGAATTGAGCCAAAGAAATATAGTGATTCACTCTTTTTTGCTTTTTCAGAAGTTGCCTTACTGACCAATAATGGTAAATTGAAATTGTTACTGCAGATTCGTAATTAGTTAGTTATTTACTTATTTAATTAAGAATTCACCTCATACCAGGATGATCTAAGGTTTCTCTTCAATTTGCATTTTCTATCTTCTCAACAATGGAAACATCAGTTGTTTAATAAAACTTTAATGATAGGTTGCTTATATTGAATCACAGAGATTCGATGTTGTCGAGAAGACCAAAGACGGCTTATTGAATCTTTACCTCTGCTCAAGACCAGGTTTATTATAATTTTCTTCCAGTTAGCATCCTCCCTTCCAACTATTGGTTATACAATGAAAATTTCGTGTGGGATATTTTAACGGATGTAATTCCATTGTAGTTGCTTCATTTGGTGCGTGTGTTATTTTAACTCTTGCACAGAACAACAACTTTGATTTTATTATTTGTTAGCATCCCTTCTTTGTGTTTGTTTTAGGTTTTATCTGGAAAAAAAACTACTACCTCCGTCCGACACTCATTTAGTGATGGAGGTAGTATACGTATTATTGTCTACTCAACATTCCGACTCCCCTTTTCGACTCCGTTTGATGTTTAGAGAGAGGCAGGGTGAGTGGGGTGCAGAGAACTTGAGAGAGAAAGATGTAACATATGAATAAGAGAGTAGAAATAGTCTTTAAAGTAATTAAAGATAACGCTGAAAGAGGGAGAGGAGGTGGTAGGCTTAGTTTGTGATATTTTAATTTCTAGGACTATTAAATAAAGAGATAGGCTTATTTTTGGTAGATGGAATGTTTGTAGGCTTAGTTGTTGATATTTCAAATATTTTGGTAATTAAATAGAAAGGGTTAAAGAAGAGAATTTAAGATGGAGGAGACAATTTTTTTTAAAGAAACTGAAAGTTTTTTTTTTTTTTACTTTCCTGTGCTCTTAGTTCAAGTCAAAAAATGGTGGTAGCTGATAGATAGGTGGTGATGGTTGTATCATGATGTGGAGGGGTGGGTTGTGGTGTGTAGAGAGAGAAACAAGGAAGGAGTGAGAGATTTTGGGGGTGAGCGGTTGCAGAGAAAAAGATGTACTGATGAAGAAGCGTATGATTAGAGAGAGTATCAAAAGTAAGTTATGGTGAAAACTGGAATACGTTGGTTTTAAATTAGGGATTTGCTTTTATACTCTGTGGTATGTCATGTCACTGATACGAAGAAAGAATCATAATCAGTATTGTAAATTAGAAATCTAAATTTGATGTGGATACTGCAATTGGATATTAATTGGGGGTGACTGTTAGGAGTTGTTTATTTGAGTTGTGGAATGTGGTCATTCCAATCCTTCAAGAAACCACTTTTGCTTTTTGAATTCGATTATTAGGGTTGTTTACTTAGTTGAATTTAGGATGCAAATGAGCTGGTAGCTTGAAGACGGATTTCCCTATTGTTTATCTAAACATCTTCCATTGTTGCTTCTCAGAAGAATAAATTGAAGCTGCAATTTTTATTTTTTTTATTGATGGAGATGTTTTTTCCTACTTGAAGTGAAACCAAGTTCATTAATTTTCCAACGCTCCATTTAATTAATGGTGTGTATACTTAAGATTGGGTTATTTTAACGGATGTAATTCCATTGTTGTTGCTTCATTTGGTGCGTGTGTTATTTTAACTCCTGCACAGGACAACAACTTTGATTTTATTATTTGTTAGCATCCCTTCTCTGAGTTTGTTTTAGGTTTTATCTGATAAAAACACTACTACCTCCGTCCGGCACTTATTAGGGATGGAGGTAGTATACGTAGTGCTACTTTCTATTCGATCGCTTTGTTTTTCAATTGCCAATAATTTGGACACCTTATCTCACGGTTCCTTTCTTATAATGGTCATATATTTGTAAAGAGTCATCTTTACATGATAGTATTTATTTTAATCCTCATGTCCTAGAAGTCAGGATACCCATCTTTATGATGTTCACATATTTGACTTTTTAATGAAACTCTTGGCATTAGATGATTGATGGTGTTACTGACCATTTTATGATTATATCATTGCAGCTTACTCTCTTTTACCAAAACCGTACACTAGATCTTGAACAGGGAAAGGGAGCTGACTGCTGACGTCTAACCCTTCTTTTTGTGTAATTGATTGGGCTAAAAAGTTTATATAACTGCATTGTAGTAGTAGTATGTCTTTTAGGGATGATAACGAGAAAATGATTTCGCCATTACTAGATATTCGACAGTTTAGCAGAGATGGGCGGAGATGGGCGGATGAGGACCTCGGGTGAGAAGTAACTGGTGTTGGATATTATACCTTAGGCCCTTGAGAAAGGCTATGCGTTATATCATAGCTTCGTTGTTAAAGAGATAACAAACCCGATTATTATATCTTTTGCATGTTTGTTATAATAATCATTGTCCCTAGCAATTATGAAGAGCTAGCATGAGTTTAATGGATAATCATATGATGATTATAGTGCATAGGATGCGAATTAAACTTGTGGGTACTTGTTGGAGAACAATGTACTGGATAGACCCGTTATGAGATTTATGTCTTGGTCAAATGTAATAATTAAATCTCATGATAGTCATACCATTTGAATCCTTAGACCTGAGATTATCATGGTCTTCCACATGATGAACATTATGTTTGACATAGTCAAACGCTTCCTTTAACCGGGTAGTTATAAAGCCTATGATTGGCATGATCGGATTCTTGTAGGGAAGAATGATAAGTCAAGATGGGATTTGTCCCTCTCTCAAGAGAGATATCTGATTGGCCACTCGATGAGTGAGATTGATGATAGTGCATGGCCATGCCCAAATTAATTTATGTGTTCAATGTCATTTGCTCATATCAATCTACCCGGGATCGAGAAAGCATTGGACAGCATAAATTGACGTGGACCATGACTTATGTCCAATATGATATCGCGTGACAAAAGGATTGTGATATGTTCTATAAGATAACTTTGGACTTTTAAAGTTATACTAATTGGGTAGTCATAATGCCTTGCTAGAGTCCTCTTATAACTTACGGGTTCTGAATGGTTTGGACTCGTTGCCAACTTAGTATAATCCTATTAGGTCACACACGCAGAACGGATTGAATATGGCACGGAAAACGCGGAAAACTAGATCCTACTGGAAGGATCTGTAGGGATGGTTTGGGAGCCACCAAACACATCCGTACGGATGGTTTGTCCGACAGAAAACAGTTTAATCAGATTTCTTGTTTGACAAGGAATCCTGAGTCCCAAAGGAATTAGGTTAAAACTCTACTATATAAGTGTGCAGCCGGGTTTGAGAAACCAAGTTGTTGATTTTAGAAATCATAACATATTGTTTGAGAAACAATTACACACATATAGAGGGGATTATTAGTTTTGAGATTTAGAATCATCAAAACTCAATAATCAATGGAGCAAAATAATTTCTATGAAGAAATCGTTTCTTCATCAAGCCTTGGGTCTAGCAATCCAGATCAAGAAGGTGTTCTTGATATCCGTTCGATGTGTGGATACCGGTAGAGGGTGTTCTCTTTTCAACACCTAAAGTCCGTGTTCATGGATTCGATCTTCAATGGTATGTTTCTTTAATCTTGTATTTAATTTAATCAATATGCACGGATCCGGGCTCTTGGGTGTTTGATTTTATGTTTTATTCCGCTGCGCATAATGCATCAAAACCCAACAGTGGTATCAGAGCCGCGTTCATCGTTGATTATTTTTATACATCATGTTTAAATTATTTAATTCGAGTATATGATTTTGCATGATGATAAGATGAATATGTGATTTGAGTTTTATATGATATATAAAAATTTATGAGCATGAACATGGGGATTATGTGATTGTAATATTTATTGGATTTATATGTATGATCACATGCTTAGATTATCATGTTATAATTGGATTATATCTATTGATAATCTTGATCAAATTTTTATGTGGAATAAATTGGTTATTGATTATATGAATTTGATGGGTTAAAATTCGTAATCTGTATTTTCGTGTTTTCTGTAATCTGATTATGTATGAACACGATATTGGAATCGATCGAATTTTGAAATTCTGGAAATCTGGGATCCTGCATAAGGATCCGTATAGATGGTTTGGAAGCTGCCAAACTGATCCGTACGGATGGTTTGGCAAATCCCAGATTTGACTATGTTTTCTGGCAAATCAGATTGTTCTGTAAACTGGTTGCAGAATTTGAATCTGAAGATTGAGTCTGTTTCAGACGGCTGGTTTCTAAAACCGTGTTACCTGAAAAGCTCTCAATCTTGAAATCTAGAAATATACAGTTCCAGAATTCTGAAGACTTTAGAGTTTCTGTGACCTGCTTGACAGAGCCGTACGGTTGAATCTGGAAGCTACCAGAAACATTCGTACGGATGGTTTGGACAAATTTGATTTTGTTTTCTGTTTTTTCTGATTGTTCTGTAAATCGTTTATAGAATTTGAATCAGAAACTGAATCTGGTTTCAGATGGCTGGTTTTCAAAACCGTGTTTCCTGAAATATGATTCAATCCAGAAAGTTGCAGAAATCAGAATTCTGAAGAGTTCAGAATTGCTGCAGTCTTTGAAATTGATGAGACAATGAATGATCTTGAAACAAGTGACCAATATATACGGGAATTTGGATGCCTTTTGGCTTAGTTTCGATCGTATAGAGATGTTACTTGGTTTCTTAATCTTAGTATGGAAATATGGATGCCTTTTGGCTTAGTTTCGGCCGTACGTTTTGTGCTCTCAATTTATAGATGTTCTGCGGAAACAAAAGTTTCAGAATTTACCCCTATAAGCAAAGTGAAAATTGTTTGCATAAGAAGGAAACTAAATTTGGATTAATTCATTGCATGAACCAATGGCAGGCTTACGCCTTGTTTCTGGGAATGCGGATGAAATATCCAATCTGTAAATTGTTTACAAATGATTTAGATTCCATCCCCATAATGTTGCTTCATAATTAAATCACAAGATTTTGCTTCTATTAATTAATTTGATTAGTTAACATCCTTTATGCAAAGACTATATTATATTATGTTTGACATAATTAAATATATGATGCATGTCTATGTGTAAATGAACTTTCATCAAAATTTTAAGTTTTATGCCACCCACTATTTAAACACTTGTGAAGTACCTTGATCGTTTCGGTGTGGTTTATCTGTCAAAGCAGGGCACATCATTCTATCATTGAGAAGCAAGATGAGGCAAATGTTGTCTAAACGTTTAAAGTGGTCAAACTTATTTAGGCTATCATAACGGTTATGGGCCTAAGGCATAAGATGGGCCTAAGGCATAAGATGGGCCTTAGGCTATCATAATTAAATCACAAGATTTTGCTTCTATTAATTAATTTGATTAGTTAACATCCTTTATGCAAAGACTATATTATATTATGTTTGACATAATTAAATATATGATGCATGTCTATGTGTAAATGAACTTTCATCAAAATTTTAAGTTTTATGCCACCCACTATTTAAACACTTGTGAAGTACCTTGATCGTTTCGGTGTGGTTTATCTGTCAAAGCAGGGCACATCATTCTATCATTGAGAAGCAAGATGAGGCAAATGTTGTCTAAACGTTTAAAGTGGTCAAACTTATTTAGGCTATCATAACGGTTATGGGCCTAAGGCATAAGATGGGATTAAAACATGTAAGACATAAGATGTCACAAATCCCATAAAGGATCTAAGAGTCACATGTGATGTGATTGATAAAGAGTTATCTACCTAAATAACTTGGTTTTGAGGTTCATGCCAAAGCAGACTCACAAATCAAGTGGAATATGGATCTTAGCCCATTTGAATTATATTATACAAAATTTGTATTTGAAGATGTATAATTTAGTGGGAGTATTTATGAAATACATTAAATATCTCTAAATGATAATGGTATGAAATATAGGTGTATATTTATTTGCATATTGTGTAGAATGTTTTGAACTGTAATCATGTATAATTACTGCGATTGACCCCACTTATGGAGAAGGACCTAGTCATGAGCTTGAGAATTATTCAAAAGCAAGAGTAGAATTTACGAATTCCTAATAAATCATATTCCTAAGAAACCTAATGCCTTAAAGTCGGACATATACATATATTAGGATCATGTTGATGAATCTATGGATGTCAATTGCCCTACGACTTGCTACCATATGTTTGGAACTTTAGAAGTATCTGAAACATATGAATGCTTATGTGATAAGCAATCATGTAGGAAGCATTCCTATAAGAAAGAAAGGCAAGAAAAGTTTGAGATTGATTAGAGCCGAACATTCATAAGATGACTGAAAGGTATATCAATAAGTTCTCATGTTTTGAACATGGAGAGACATATTGATCACCTTAAAAGTCTTGATAATCAAGTTAGTTTGTAACTAACAATGGATTTGATATTAATTCGTAAGCAACATTTTTAAAGATGCTAAGTATTAATATCAATTGGAATACTTCTCAAACTCTAAAGGTTAATAAGGAAAAGGATTTAAGATAAAGGTAAGACAAGAGTTGTCAAGCCTAAAGAAAATATTTGTGGCTAAACTTAAAATCCAAAGGATGTAATTGCTACCATGGCAATGTGATTGACCGTTGGAGAAATTACAATTTGAATTAAAAGATCAAAAGGAAAGGTAGTAAGACTACAGCTTCAAGCATTTATGTTAAAATTCTACTTCTAAGTTCTTGGGTATTGGATACCGGATATGGATCCCACATTTGTCTAAATGTGTAAGACTTGACAAATAGAAAGACTACTTAAGGAAGGTAAAGATTAGCCTATGTGGTAATAATGATGCAAAGGTTGCAACATTAATCATAGGAACTTGCAAAGTGTCTTTGCCTAGTGGGTTCATATTTGTTTTGAACAAATGTTGTGATGATCCTACTTTAAGTAGAAATATTATTTTGGTTTCTTCATTAGAAGATTATGGATATTTCTTATTTTGAATAAGAATGTGCACCATTAAATATGATTTACTTTATTGTATTGTTAATCATATAATAGAACCTTATATTTTTATCTTGGAAGAACAAAATAATAAGTATAACATAAATAATGGAAATCTGAATCTAAGGATGTAAGCGTTACATTCTTAAAGCATTGATGGCTATGTCAAATGAAAAGAAACACATATCTAAAATTACATGGGACAGACTTTTAAATTCACATGATTTCGAATCATGTGATATATGTGAATCTTGGATATTAATCGAGACACCTTTAACTAATAGTAGTGAAAGGAAGTACTCTTTTGAACTAATACATATTGATGTATGTAGTTCATTAAAGTAATGATGCTAGAAAAGATTTCGATAACTCATGGCAAAAGTATTGATGTACTCTGATCTGATCAAGGTAATAAATATTTGAACCATGAACTTGATGAGAATTCCGCAGATAGTCTGCAAAATAAGAAAAACAGAATCTGAAAACAAAAACCGTACGGCTGCAATTTAGGCGTAAGCCTAGTAATGAGCCGTACGGCCCTTGTTTACAGATATCTGCAGACTGTCTGCAAACTGCTGTTTTTCGCCTCATAATAAGTCAAACTGTTCTTTAATTAACCTTCTGGATTATGTGCTGGAAACAGCTGTGCTTTCACTAAATTGAGTTTCATCTAAGGAGGTTCGACTGATACCTGTAGACACCCCGCCTTGGACCTCTCATGTCCCGATTGCATACACATTCTCTATCTTCCTCTCTTCTGTTATGTTTTGTTACTTTCCGTTAACTTTTGTTACTTTTCGTTGAGTTCTTGACTTACTCCGTTAGTCTTGGATTTGACTAAGTGACAAAGTCAACCTTGAGTCTTTGTTTCATTTATTTTCGTTGACTTTCATGATGTTCGTTAAGTTTTTGGACTAATTCCGCTAGTTTTGGGGCTTAACTGCATAACGGGGTTAACTTTAGGGCTGAAATATGAATTTCCTGAAGCTGGGATGCGCACGCCTTTGCCCTCCTTTGTGGGAGGCGTGCTCCTCCCATAGGGGGGGTGGGAAGCGCTCGCTTCCCGCTTCCAGAATCTCAGATTTTGCCAAATTTCCCTCCTTTTCTGATTTGTAACCCCCAAGACCATTATGCCTTGGCTTGATCCGGGGAATGGCCATCTTTGTGACCACAAACACTTCTCCAACACCTATATAAACCTCTTCATTCCATCATGAAAGGGGGGGATGGTTTCTTAACACAAAAAAGACTTCAAAACACACAAAAGTCTATTTTTCAAGAAGTGGTCAAAACAAAGATTTGGTTCTTCTCCGTTCAAGCATAAGGTACAAGGTTTATTCTCTTCTTCTAAATTCTAAGTCTTATTTCCTTTCTTCATATTCTCATCTCTTCTAAGTGAGTATGCAATCTCCATAAAAAGGGATACAACCAAAAAAGCCACTTCACTATTGAAGTTTGGCCAAGGTTACATCCCGACATTCCAAACTTCATTTAATTTATATTTTATTTCTTAATGTAATCATTTAGCACTAGTCCAATATGTAATTATTTAGCATTAAATTAATAAAATCATTCTTTTCCCCTTTTTTCTTTACATTATAATTGTTAGCATTGTTAATTAATTGAAGGACATGTAAATATTAGAACACCAATAGTAGCAAGACCCGCGTAAGCGGGGCGGAGTGGGTGTTTAAGTACCTCCCACTCCGTCACCTAACCCCCGAACCATTCTCTCCCGAATCTCTGGTTTTGTACATAAATTAGGCTATTTCTAGGTTTTTCTTATGTTCCTTTAAAAACATAGGTGGCGACTCTAAACAATCTAAAACAAGTTAGACATCCTAGGATAATTCACCGCACTAGCCTAAAGCCGTGGTTCCCCGGGGTATCTACAGTGGCGACTCCGCTGGGGACGATTTAGAGGGTTAAACTTGCGTTCTTAACTTTTGGTGTTCTTTTATTCTGTTTTCTGGGCATTCTGGTAAAAAGGGTAGGAAGCGCGCGCCTCCGGCCTTCTTGGCCTAAAGCGCGCGCGTCCGACCCTTATTACCAGAATCGCCCGCCTCCTTTCTTGTCCTTCAATTTCATATTTCTGTGCTAACAAGTTTCTGCAGGGGAAAGTTACATAATTTGGGACCAGGGCAATCCCCTGAGTCCGCAGTTTCTTCTAACATTCTGACAGGTACCCCAGATGCGTGCGCCTCCCATATTCATTGCGCAATGCGCGCGCTTCTCACATCACTTCCCTGAGGCGCGCGCTTCTGGTAAATTTTCCAGAAACAGAACAGTGCACAGAAAGCAGAACAGAGCAGAATGACAGTGTGTGGGCACCGGGCCTACATACAATTTCTTTTATTTCCTGTTCATTTTTATCGGTCACACGGGTGATTCGAAAGTTGTAAATTATGTGCTTATTTGCTTTTATTTCCTTTTTTTCTTTTGAAAAAAAAAAAAAATGTTTTGTCACATGTTAGACCTCACACTACATGCACATATTCCTATCAACTGCTCACTATCGAGTCGCACAAGTCCAACCCCAAACCCGTCGAGGCCCGTTCTAGAAAGTTTCAAGCTCCACTCGACCTTGGCTCTTTCGAAGCGGTAAACCTCAGCCCGTGGCGTAGTTCATGACTACATGCCGGGGGTGACCTTTGAGCCTCATATTTAAGCCGAGCACAAGCCACACAATTCTAGTCTAGGGTCTAACACTCCGTGACCAAGTCGGTTTTTCATGTGCCGAGATTTCCCTAAACTAATGTCTTCAAATCATACATGCCAACTTGTTGCAATGGACGAAATAAAACTCCGTCCCCAAAAGTGGTTATTTTGGACGAAAATAAAAATCCGTCCCCGCATGTATGATTTACTACATTAATTTAGTTTAATCCCGACACATGTAGGATTCACAAGCGTGGTGGAATCCGATGAGTATATGGGACCGCGAGATGGTCTATATACTAGTGTGACGATTCCACTATTTTCCTAGAAACCCCAAAAAGGACTCCGTCCTTCCGACTTTGTAAATAAAAAAAAAAAAAAAGTCATTTTTCTCTATGTGGTTGAGTATTTTTCCTTGTTTGTGGGTTTAATCATATTACTCAAAAGATGTTTGTGGGGCCAACCTAAGATCAACCGTGTTCTTTCAATAGGTCCAATGGCTTCCAACGGCAACAACAACAATGGTGGGTACTTCTCCGTGTCCAACGAAAGACTCTTCAACATAATAAGAGCCATGGGGGAACAAATGGTCATGATTGTCGAGGATGCCCGCCGTAAAGACAATTCGTGGCAAGCCCGTTTTGATCTCGAGAGGAAGATTCACAAGGAAGAGGTTTCCGAGCTCAAAGCCCGTTTACAAGAGCTCACCAACAGCAAGGCAAAGTTTAAGGGTAAAGCATGCTCAAGTGGCCCGTCCCTCAAAAGCTACAAAGGTACCGCCAACAACCGAGTTTTCACTCCTCTCCTAGGAGTAACCCAAGCCGAAGCATTTGAAACTTTGGTGGCAAGTGGAAAGGTCAAGCCTTTAGAGGGGTACAAGCCGAAGACGATACCGAAGAATCATGCACATGGTAAATGGTGCGGCTACCACAAGCATAGTGGCCATACTACCGAAGGGTGCTTCCTTCTCCGAAACATCATCCAAGATTTGTTCGACAACGGCGAATTTACTGTGGGTGAAGAGAAACCTTTAGAGAGTGCCAACATGCAAGAACTCATCAAAGAAGAATGATTTGGTTTCGAAATGGGGCTTCTACAAGAAATCATGCCACAAGGAGACTACAACGACAATGGGGACTACAACAACAATCTCCGTTTCTCTTTCTCTACCTAGTAGTAGGAATTAAAAAAAAAAAAAAAAAAAAAGAGTCAAAAGTCCTCTTTTGTGTGCATTAATGTTTTCTCTCGTCCCATGTTAAGTGTCGAGTCTTCTTATCAAATAAAAGTCGTTCTTGTACACTCTTCCAAGTTGTTCAATCTAATTCTTGGCAAAATGATGAAAAGATGTCTAAACGAGTTTTGGAATGAAGGCCATCACTTGAACGCCTAGGGGCTAAACATTGTGACGAAGGCAACATCATCAACGACGAAGACAAAGCCAAGACATCAAAGGTGAAGCAACAACCATGGAGAAAAATCAAGCAAAGTTTTCAAAGGGGGATTAAAAAAAGAAAAAAAAGAAAAAAAAAAAAGCTCGCTAGGTTGAAATCATCAAATCAACCTAGGCAAAAGTTAGAGCACAAAAAAAAAAAAAAAAATCCCCCTCAATCAAAGAAGATCAACATCATCATCCACCAACAAAGGACGAAGCTACACGACGAAACAACAATTCCATCCCGAAGAATGGAGAATCCACAAGAACTACGGTGACCTGAGCCTCTACACTGGAGGAACGTAGGCAACCTGCGGGTCCGGTCTCATGCAAGAAAGAAGATATGTTTAGCCCTAGCGCGTTATGGTGATTGGCCTTCATCTCGAACTTGTCAAGACATCTTTGTACGATTCATTTGCCAATGAATTAATCACCAAAAAGATTGAACAACTTTCTTAGATTTGGAACCATTTCACACTCCTTGTCGAGTCTAGGGACTTCTATTCTTTCTGCATACTCCCAATTTCTTGCAATCAAATTGAATTGGGGCTTTCCTTCTCTTCTCTCTTAAGGACTTACTTGCCTTCGCGAGTCATTCAATTCAATAAAAAATACGTGTCAATACTAGGGACACTTCCCTAGTCGAGTCAATGTCACTCATATTTAGTGACAAAAGGTTTTCACCGCAAAATCACATGTCTCTCATCCTCAGCTAGAGTCAATGCACACTTCCTCATCAATTGAGTCAAAAAAAAAATAAAAAAAAAATGATGAAGACGCAAAAGAGATGCCCGTTAGATTGAAAACCCGAAAGGGCGGTCTAGGCAAAAAACAGGGTGTGTCATAAAAAAAAATGAGAGAGTGAGAGAGAGAAGGGAAAGAGAAATGGAGATCCCCGGCCTCTAAAGAAGACAAGTTCTACATTGAATCTCCTCAGCAAGTCAATTCCTCACCAAGTCAACTTTGGGATTGCAAAAGGCTCGACAAGATATGGCACCATCAAAGGTTGTTTTGGGTTATTGGCATCATTCTCCAGCAGTGTGCATTTTTGGGTTCATGAAAAGAAGGCCCGTGGTAGCCAAGACCCATCCGAGAACGAGCCCATCATAAAAGGGCACGAGGTTGCACAAATAATCCCTAGCTAGTCAATTGGCTTAGGCAACAAATAGCAACAACATGTGTCTCAGTTTTCAAAGCTTCTTCAAGTATGTGCTTCTAAAGTACGCCGAAAGGCTCCCGAGAAATGGAGTAGCTCTTGCCATGTCATGTTTGTTCCCTCGCACGAGGATGAGTCACTCTTGCTTTGCTCAACAAATGGTGACGCCCTTGGGGCTATGTGACTCAAGGACAAGGACTTCTTTTGCTTCACTTGACAATCAATACGCCCTAGAGGCTATGTTTGAGAAAGATGTGTGAGACTATCATCAAAGTCCCTCGAAAGGGATGTCAAAAAGTCCTCTTGTCATGTGTGCCCGTGCTTGTTTCCCCAATCAAGGGTGGACCGTTCTCGCAATCAATGATGGCACTCTAGGGGCTACGGTCAAGTCTTAAAAGCTCCCTCAGCAAAGAGCAATTAACTCCCCAGCAGTATCCCCAGCCAAGTCATGTGCAACATTGGAAGCTTCCTCAATTCGGTACCTAAGGTCTTCAAGGGCTTCGCAATCTACAATCTTTTGGGCTACGGCATTACAGTAATTCAAGCAAAGGGCAGTATTAGGGCTTCGCGACCGACAGTCTTTTGGGCAAAAATACTCGAGCAACGCAATTTGGGAGTAGTCTCTATGAAAGGGATCGAGCTTCAAAGGGTCTCTCAACACTTCAAGTCAAAGGCCTCTTGGTTTTAAATGAAGACTCCGATGTTATGAATGAAGTTGATGATTTTTGTTAGAACTCACAGCGAGATTTTGAAGGAAGTCTTAGAGAAAAGGAAAAAGATTCAATATGCTAAACTCTAATCAAAACAGGGTTATAGCGGGAAATGCCACTGCCAATCCCAATGTTTCTGCAATTCAGCACCCCCTTCTCCAAGATCAAAAGCACAAGGTGCAGCTCAGATAAAGTTGGGCCACAGCACTAGTTGCATCCGAAGATCCGTCATTAGTTCAACTCAAGAAGAGTCAAGCAAGCATACTCATTTTGGACTTTATCACACCAAGACCTTATCATCCGCGACCTCGACGGCACCGCAAGACATTACTGCATCTTTTGACATAAGCCCTCCGCCATTTGGGTATCAACCACAATGAGGCCATTCATCCCCCCAGTAAGAGCAAGAAGGGGACCTCTACCAAGAATTCTACCCGACGGTACATCCGCGCTCAATGCCTAGCCAATCACAAGATAATTTGGGAACTTTACAATGAAAGGTCTTCACATTTCACCATCTCCAAGCCCGCAAGCAACAAGTCCATGACATTTGGGGCTTAGCAATCTCTCGAAGCTTGGAGCTTGCTCACGTCAACAACAAAAGACAATTCATTTGAGTGGACCAAAGAGCTGATTTATCTTGGGGCTATTCAAGTCACTCCAAATTTGGCATCAAAGGCGATCTAGGGGCTTCACAATCAGCGACCCCTTATCTCGGCATCAAAAGTCTTTTCAATCCCCATAATCGACAAATCTCTTGGGGCTAGACATCAATCCTCGTCAGACACACCGGCGGGGTTAGACATCAATCTTCGTTGGGCACACCGGCGGGGTTAGACATCAATCTTCGTTGGGCACGACGACGACAACGACAGAATTCAAGCAAGGCAATCCGGACTTCGATCGCACATGACTTGATCTTGGGTTGGCTTTACAAACACACAATGGATAAAATGGTTCACCCACGAACTAAAAATCCTTTTCTCGCATGTGTACATATTCTTTTCCTTCTAAAAAAAAAAAAAAAAAAAAAAATTCTCTTTTTCTTTTTCTTTTTCTTTACTTGCGTATAAGTATGTGTTCCATAGCCTCTTCCCCAGAGTTCTCCATCATCCTTGAACTACGCTGGTCTGATTCACTTCAAAGGATACGTAGGCAGCCTTTGGCATGACCAACCCATCATCCAGAGTACCATCTCGCCAACCCATCATCAAGAGCGTTCTCTCATCAACATCCAAAGAATGGACATTCTCCATCAAAGCATCCTCCACGGACATCAGAAATCCATCTCCACTCAAGCGGCAATGGTAAGCGAAGGTATGAATACATCCAATGCTTTCCTCAAAATCACACCGCACACAAGATCACTCTCTACATTCTTACTTCTCTCTCATCACACCACGAGCACAATTTCTCTCTCTTCATTTCACACTTCATGCATCTTCTTGCAAGAACACATATACCTGTCAAGCACACACATAACAGGTACCACCACGATGTCAACAGCATCCGCTACTCAAGGCACTTCATCCCCGCCAGAAAGTGGTCAACCGTGCCCACACCCCACAAAGTCAACAACATAAACAGATGCGGATCCAAGTCGGCAACTCGGTCCATATCGAGACAAGCTCCCATGAGCTCCAAGTCGGCAACTCAGTCCATATCGAGACAAGCTCCCATGAGCTCCAAGTCGGCAACTCGGTCCATATCGAGACAAGCTCCCATGAGCTCCAAGTCGGCCACTCGGTCCATATCGAGACAAGCTCCCATGAGCTCCAAGTCGGCCACTCGGTCCATATCGAGACAAACTCCCATGAGCTCCAAGTCGGCAACTCGGTCCATATCGAGACAAGCTCCCATGAGCTCCAAGTCGGCAACTCGGTCCATATCGAGACAAGCTCCCATGAGCTCCAAGTCGGCAACTCGGTCTATATCGAGACAAGCTCCCATGAGCTCCAAGTCGGCAACTCGGTCCATATCGAGACAAGCTCCCATGAGCTCCAAGTCGGCCACTCGGTCCATATCGAGACAAGCTCCCATGAGCTCCAAGTCGGAAACTCGGTCCATATCGAGACAAGCTCCCATGAGCTCCAAGTCGGCAACTCGGTCCATATCGAGACAAGCTCCCATGAGCTCCAAGTCGGCAACTCGGTCCATATCGAGACAAGCTCCCATGAGCCCCAACTCAACAACTCGGTCCTTATCGAGACAAGCTCCCATGAGCTCCAATACAACACTCCAGCAAAAGACGCTCACACAGGGAGCGCACCCCTATCTCTAGCAATTTCAAATTACTGCTTTCATCAAGTCTTTGCTTTCTTTTCTTTCTTTTTCTTTGCCGATGTCCTCGGCGGGTATTTTTACTTTCGTCGACGCGTTTTGCTTTGCAATCCACGTCGCCGAGGGGCTCTGTAGACACCCCGCCTTGGACCTCTCATGTCCCGATTGCATACACATTCTCTATCTTCCTCTCTTCTGTTATGTTTTGTTACTTTCCGTTAACTTTTGTTACTTTTCGTTGAGTTCTTGACTTACTCCGTTAGTCTTGGATTTGACTAAGTGACAAAGTCAACCTTGAGTCTTTGTTTCATTTATTTTCGTTGACTTTCATGATGTTCGTTAAGTTTTTGGACTAATTCTGTTAGTTTTGGGGCTTAACTGCATAACGGGGTTAACTTTTGGGCTGAAATATGAATTTCTTGAAGCTGGGATGCGCACGCCTTTGCCCTCCTTTGTGGGAGGCGTGCTCCTCCCATAGGGGGGGTGGGAAGCGCGCGCTTCCCGCTTCCAGAATCTTAGATTTTGCCAAATTTCCCTCCTTTTCTGATTTGTAACCCCCAAGACCATTATGCCTTGGCTTGATCCGGGGAATGGCCATCTTTGTGACCACAAACACTTCTCCAACACCTATATAAACCTCTTCATTCCATCATGAAAGGGGGGATGGTTTCTTAACACAAAAAAGACTTCAAAACACACAAAAGTCTATTTTTCAAGAAGTGGTCAAAACAAAGATTTGGTTCTTCCCCGTTCAAGCATAAAGTACAAGGTTTATTCTCTTCTTCTAAATTCTAAGTCTTATTTCCTTTCTTCATATTCTCATCTCTTCTAAGTGAGTATGCAATCTCCATAAAAAGGGATACAACCAAAAAAGCCACTTCACTATTGAAGTTTGGCCAAGGTTACATCCCGACATTCCAAACTTCATTTAATTTATATTTCATTTCTTAATGTAATCATTTAGCACTAGTCCAATATGTAATTATTTAGCATTAAATTAATAAAATCATTCTTTTCCCCTTTTTTCTTTACATTATAATTGTTAGCATTGTTAATTAATTGAAGGACATGTAAATATTAGAACACCAATAGTAGCAAGACCCGCGTAAGCGGGGCGGAGTGGGTGTTTAAGTACCTCCCACTCCGTCACCTAACCCCCGAACCCTTCTCTCCCGAATCTCTGGTTTTGTACATAAATTAGGCTATTTCTAGGTTTTTCTTATGTTCCTTTAAAAACATAGGTGGCGACTCTAAACAATCTAAAACAAGTTAGACATCCTAGGATAATTCACCGCACTAGCCTAAAGCCGTGGTTCCCCGGGGTATCTACAATACCATATTAGATATGGAATGAAAGAAAACTTGGTTTGTCTTTTATAATAATTTGTGATGTGATACTTTTGAGAAAAGTGTTGTCTTGGACAAAATCACACCTAAATCTAATTATTGTATTTTCATGAGATATCTTAATGATATTGATTTTACACCCTTTAAAGAGTACAAATCATTTGTTACTCTAAATAACACATTCTAGATAAATTGTTTATCTCTAAAGAACTAGTGGGAGTAAAACGTATCTCGAAGAGTTTGAGACCCAGAAAATGACATAGAACCTAAGATGGAAGTTGAACAAAGTTTCACAAGGAATTGTGGAAATTCATTCAAGTATACACAAGATATTTGCATAAGTGATACTATACTATCTATAACAAGAAATATTGATTTATCGTAATAGAAAGTAATTAGGAAGATATCATTGCGAATGATTGACCTATTACCTATTAAGATGCAAAGTCCGCTCTGGATTTAGATCAATGACTTGGATTCATAAAATCTAAGAGTGCAATCCATGTATCATAATCAAGTTTGGAACTTGATCGTTCTATTCTAAGGCTTAAAAACCGTAAGTAGAATATGAGTTTTCTTGAAGAAAACGGACATGGATCGCAAGGTGCATAATGATACAGCACGACTAATTGAGTAAATGGATGTCAAAACAACATTCTTTAACAGGAACATACTTTAGGATGTGTTCGATACAACCTAAAAGTTTTGATCCATAAAATTCTAATAAGATATGCAAGTTGCAGAAATCCATGAGATGGATTGAAGCAAACTACTTGGAGTGAAATTTTATTTTGATGTAGTATTCAAAGAGTTTGAATTCATCAAATATGAGACTTGTGATTACAATAAATTTAGTGGGAGCATAACATTATTCATAGTCAAATATATGTGGTTGTCATATAATTCATTTTGAAAGAGTTTCATAATGAAAGACTTGGTTAAAGCCGCTTATATCCTTGGAATTTAGACTTATGCAGATAAATCTAAAAGGTTGATTGGTGAAAGTTAAAGTACTAATATAGATAAGATAGTGAAAAGTTCACTATGCAAGACTCTTGGAGAGGCTGCTTGCAAAAGGTCTAAAGGCATTAGTATTTGGAAGATTTAGTCTTACTGGAAGACTAATGAGAAAGAGTACATGATTAGGATTCCATTTGCTTCGGCAATTGGATCTATCATGTAAGCCATGTCAAAATACTAAGACCGGATGTCTCATATACTTGGAGTATGATGAGATAATACCAATCGAATCCTAGTGAAAGTCACTAGTTAAGAAACATCCTTATGTACTTGAAAAGGAACTAAATGATGCATTCTTGATCTTTGATGGAATGAAAGATGATCTTGTAATAGTTACATAGATGCATTCTTACAAACCAACAAAGATAAATATTGCAGTATATATACATGTTTATGTTTAATAATGGTGTTAGAAGAGTTCTAAATGTACCATTACTATTCTACAAAATGTTGAGTATCTAGTGACATGGGATGAACTAGAAAATTGTTTGGATTAAGATACTAATTAGTAAACTAGAAATCATTTCTAGTGTCACTAATTTAATGGACCTTCATTGTGCCAATAATTGTTATTGCACAATCTAAGGGGCTAATGTCTTATCTAAACACATACTCGGACATATCTATCTTATTCGAGAAATTGTCAAAGATAGGAGATGTCAAAATATGCAAAATACCATATAATGATAATAAGGATAATCATCTCACAAAGCTCGCTTGCAATAATGATGGAGATCATAACTAAGCTCAATGGGTATTGGATATACGTTGATTGGGCCTAGTGCAAGTGGGAGATTGTTGGATATTATGCCCTAGGCCCTTGAGAAAGGCCTATGCGTTATATCATAGCTTCGTTGTTATAGAGATAACAAACCTGATTATTATATCTTTTGCATGTTTGTTATAATAATCATTGTCCCTAGCACTTATGAAGAGCTAGCATGAGTTTAATGGATAATCATATGATGATTATAGTGCATAGGATGCGGATTAAACTTGTGGGTGCTTGTTGGAGAACAAGGTACTGGATAGACCCGTTATGGGATTTATGCCATGGTCAAATGTCGTAATTTAATCTCATGATAGTCATACCATTTGAATCCTTAGACCTGAAATTATCATGGTCTTCCACATGATGAACATTATGTTTAACATAGTCAAACGCTTCCTTTAACCGGGTAGTTATAAAGGCTATGATTGGCATGATCGGATTCTTGTAGGGAAGAATGATAAGTCAAGATGGGATTTTTCCCTCTCTCAAGAGAGATATCTGCTTGGCCACTCGATGAGTGAGATTGATGATAGTGCATGGCCATGCCCAAATTAATTGATGTGTTAAATGTCATTTTCTCATATCAATCTCCTCGGTATCGAGAAAGCATTGGACAACATAAGTTGATGCGGACCATGACTTATGTCCAATATGATATCGTGTGACAAAGGGATTGTGATATGTTCTATAAGTTAACTTTGGACTTTCAAAGTTATACTAATTGGGTAGTCATAATGGCTTGCTAGAGTCCGGTTATGACTTACGGGTTCTGAATGGTTCGGACTCATTGCCAACTTAATATAATCCTATTGGGTCACACACGCAGAACGGATTGAATATGGCACGGAAAACGCGGAAAACTAGATCCTACTGGAAGGATCTGTAGGGATGGTTTGGGAGCCACCAAACACATCCGTACGGATGGTTTGTCCGACAGAAAACAGTTTAATCAGATTTCTTGTTTGACAAGGAATCCTGAGTCCCAAAGGAATTAGGTTAAAACTCTACTATATAAGTGTGCAGCCGGGTTTGAGAAACCAAGTTGTTGATTTTAGAAATCATAACATATTGTTTGAGAAACAATTACACACATATAGAGGGGATTATTAGTTTTGAGATTTAGAATCATCAAAACTCAATAATCAATGGAGCAAAATAATTCATATGAAGAAATCGTTTCTTCATCAAGCCTTGGGTCTAGCAATCCAGATCAAGAAGGTGTTCTTGATATCCGTTCGATGTGTGGATACCGGCAGAGGGTGTTCACTTTTCAACACCTAAAGTGTGTGTTCATGGATTCGATCTTCAAGGGCATGTTTCTATCATCTTGTATTTAATTTAATCAACATGCACGGATCCAGGCTCTTGGGTGTTTGATCTTTTGTTTTATTTCGCTGCACATGATGCATGTTGGTCCCACAGGGCAACAAGGGTATAGAACCGCTAGAGGGGGGTGAATAGCGGTCAAACTATTTCGTAAAATACCCCTGAAAATCAATCGAGTACTTATCAGTTTGGTTAACTGCGGTTTAAAGCACTTAAACCGAACTGATAAAATGCACAGCGGGGTTTTGTGGTTAGGCCAAACGGATAGTTAAAGAGTTGGGCGGTTTGACTCGTGTTGAAAACACTATGATGCAACCGATAAGTTCAACTTTAAGATCAAAGAAAAACACAATTCATATTTCAAGTCATTTCGTATATGGATTCAGTTATAGACCACAAACAAGAAATATAAATAATAAGACAGAAAAGTAAAGATCAAACACACAATTTGAAGAGGTTCGTTCTTCAATGAACTACGTCCTCTACCTAGATGGTTAGTCTAGGATTTTTTAATAGCTACTAGACTTGTATTAATTAGAGGAGGTTTTACAAGATGAATCTAAACTCTAAACAATAAGTCTAACCTAAGCTAAGAAAACAATAACCGGTGTTTTCGAAGTATATAATCTATATGATCATATAAATCGGGTGTGTGTGTGGAAAGAAATCAAATGCTCTAAGTATCTAAATGATGGGATGAGCAAATGAATATCTTTCGGTGAATAGGCTGAGTATGAATGGTTTAACGGCTTGAAGCTTGATGAAGGAATTCTGGGTTTGCTAAGGAGATGGTTGAAGGTTTGAATATCTGGGTTTCAATCTTCAAAGCAAACTTGAACACTTGGGAAATTTCTCTTAAAGCTCAGCAACCTTCATTATTGAATAATGAAGGCTATTTATAGGTAGTGCATCCTTGTGACCGTTGGGTAAAGATTTGAATCAAATCTAATGGGTACAGTGCTGTCGAAATCCCATTGGTTGAGCTGTCATTATCGTCCTTGATTTTGTCTTGTAGTCCTAGGTAGTTGTAGCACCACTACCTGACATCCGTCCTTTGTTGCAGAAAGGACTAACGGTAAACAATTCAAATTGCTTGGACAAGACCGACATTCCTTGTAGTAACTCCAAGTTAACTTAGAGTTATTTTGACATGACATAAATCGTTCCTTTACGGTTGAAAAGGGAATATTTGTCTAAAGAATAAATGACTTCTCTTGAATTCTTCATTAACTGTTCGGCGGTTCCACCAGGCATAGGAGCGGTTCCAAGGATGAACTTGATGAGCGGTTTCATAAGAAACTGAAGCACGCGGTTACAAGATTGCGGTTCCATCAAGTTGACATCAACGGTTCCAAGGAAGACTTGAAGGGCAGTTTCATTAAAGCCACATAATGCGGTTTGATGAAAAATAAGTTACTCCATGCTGGTGGTTCTAAGATAGTACGAATGCGGTTTTAAGAACTAAACCGCTAGGTTAACCAAACTAAATACTCAGCCTAGACAAATAAAAATCTAGAAATGGACTTGTCTAAAAATTGAAGTATAACTTCATTACATGTGGTCCTAAAGTCCATAAAAAGACACGTGGCCTGGATCAATCAAATTAAGTGGGTATACAAACAACGAATCCTAACAATCTCCCCCTATTTGATTGATGCCATTACCATACTATGATAATAGCAAAACATTGTACTTGGTAAAAATATGTCCGAAATAAATTTCATGAAATTACATGTCCCAAGTCAATGCACACACTATGCTAGATCATAGATGTCTAATCTATCAAAAAAAATAATGGAAATGAAGAACAAATAGAAAAGAAATTCATGCAGATGCATATGAAAGGATATGATTTTGAAAATCAGATATGCATGTTTAAACCGAAATGCACTTAAGAAATATTTTCATGATGAATATAGTGCATGAGGTTTTAAAAATGCAAGCATTAATTGTTTCACAAACAAGCAGTTTGAATAAACAAAGTTTTTGGAAACTGAAATGCAGTGCATTCATTCTCATTATAATTCAATAATAAAAGTTTGAAACTTACAGAGTATGAATTATAAGAGAGAACCAAAAAGACTAAGATGAAAAATCTAGTCTACTTCATCAGCGACGACAGGAGCTCTTTCTTCAGCGGAACCATCTGTAATATTGTCATGCGCGGCTTGGTCATCAACAGTAGCTTGATCATTTACTGCGGCTTGAGGGTCTTCGGTAGCAGGGGCGATTGAAGTAACATTCCTTGAACCGGAGGCATGAACGGTTTCAAAGATGAAATCTGTTGTACGAAGCCGAACCTCAGTAGGTTCATTGATCTTTTGTTCAATACCAGCAGTTTGTTTGACCAACTTGCTGGTTCTATGCAGTATGAGATCAGAGCTGTCAAAAATATGCTTGGCCAGAATATCAAGATTTTCTTCTATGGAGTCCATTCTGGTATCAACGGCTTGTTGCTTTAAAGAGTAAATCTCATGGTTGGTTCTGACCAAATCTTGCAGAGCCAGTTGATTGTCCAAGATCATATTGAGCTTTTCATTTAACTGCTTCTGGTTTGCTCTATCATCAATTCTATCTGATACTCTCTCCCCCTTAATGTCATCAGGTCTGACTGAATAGTAAGGAGGTGAGAGTTAAACCGAGCAGTTGAGGTTTGCTGATGAAACTAAATATGTCTAACCGCATCTATCAAATCAGCGGTGATGGCATGAAGAGATAGAATGGGATAGGAAGGAGTTGAAGAATGAGTTTCATCAGTAGGAACAAAATCAGGCATAGGCACATCATCATCATCGGTATCATCATCAGAGATGGAGATGGCATCATCAGATTGATGGGAATGAGAGGAATGAATTTTTGCCTTGACTTTCAAAAGAATATGTGCCTCATCTAATGATTGACCTATAACACCCTAAGTGCGGTTTCAAATTCTATGGGGTCAAATGGCAGTGAAAATGCATAAGGAACAATTTCGGTTTGATTGGTAGGGGGAAGAGGACATAAAGATGTATACTGATCTATGGTGACAAAAATGAAAGGATTGGGAATAAGAAATCTTATATATATATATATATATATATATTAAAGTTGGTGAGGAGGGTTGTGGGTTTGACATGTGTACAAGTTTTAGTAAAAGCTTGAATTTGGAGAAGCCACATCAACATCATCCTAAAATGTAATGACTTTTGATATTCTCATTCTTAGCTAATACTATTAGTTAACCATATTAGTAATTATATGAGTTAACTATTACTATTAATATTATAAGTTAACCATTACTATTAATAGTATAAGTTAACTATTACTATTAATAGTATTAGTTAACAATAGTAGTTACTATACAAGTTAAATATTACTATTAATAGTATTAGTTAACTATAATAGTTACTATATTAGTTAACTATTACTATTAATAGTATTAGTTAACTATAATAGTTACTTTATAAGTTAGTTTTTACTATTAATTGTATTAGTTAACTATAATAGTTAATATATTAGTTAACTATTACTATTAATAGTATTAGTTAACTATAATAGTTACTTTATAAGTTAGTTTTTACTATTAATAATATTAGTTAACTATAATAGACTATATACGTAAACTATTACTATTATTAGTATTAGTTAATTATAATAGTTATTATATAAGTTAAATTTTTAATATTAATTAATCATAATAGTTACTATATGAATTAACTATTACTATTAACAGTATTAATTTATTCTAATAATAATTATTATTATATAGATTAATTATTGCTATTAATATATATTAACTATTACTATCAATAATATTAGTTAGTTATACTAATAGTTATTATAATAATAGTAATCATATAGAATTATTATTATTAGTATTAGTATTAGTTTAAATTATGATTACTATATTAGTTAACTATAGTTAAAATATTTTTTTAAGACATAATATTGATTTCCCGTGCAGAGCACGGGTTACCCACTAGTAGTCTATATAGATTAGGAATGCATAAACAATTAAAGTATAGGAAGAATTGTGAAGCAAGGGTAGGGTCATTCATGACCTGATAAGCAATTTCTCCCAAAATCTGATCAGCAGCCGCTTGGATGATCTGATCTACAACTGCTTCCATGTCATCCTTAGGAAAAATGGCATACAGATTAGGGCGGCCTGACTTGAGAAATCTCTCTGCGGCTTTAGTAGCGGCACGAGCACGAGTTTCAGCCCTTTGTCTAGATTTGAACCGCTTCAGATAGGAAGCCAGTTCTGCAGCACTTTTTCTTTTTCTTGTCTTCGGTTTGAATATTAAAACCGATGGTTGAGCCGAAGGAGAAGCAGTTGATGGAACCGATGGTTGAGCCTCAGATGGAGATTGCGGTTGAACAGAAGAAGATGGCTGAACCGGAGATGGCAAAACCGACGGTTGGATGGCAAAACCGACGGTTGAGCAATTGTTAGAGCCGAAGTAGGAGCAAAAGGTAATGTTGGAGATGAAGGACTAGAACTGGGTTGAACTAAAGGTGACAAAACCGGAGATGGAGTATGCTCTTGTGAGTCAAACTTCAATTGTCTTCTAAGAGTAGGAGGAGAGTCCTCAGTTACCATTGGGTCTATGCCGGCCTTTCGCATTTTAGCCCTTTCTCGCAGTTCTCTTGCAAATGGACATTCAAGAGGTGAGTGATCTTTCTTGTCAGAAGCCTCACTGAAATCCACTGCAGCAGGTGGCCTGGACTGCCAATTCTCAACATGATCATATTTCTTGATCAACTTCCTCTTTTGCTTCAGCGTTTGAACTTCAAGAACTACATCATCTTGCTCAAGTTCAACTTGAATGGCGTCAGACATGTCAGTCTGCTCAGGCACAGCCGCAACATCAAATACATTGGTTTTCTCAGGATGAACCGCAGCCTCAGACACTTCGGTCTGCTCAGGATCGGTTTGAGTAGCAGGTTTGAGGTTTGGAAGGGCCGGTTTAGAAGTGGTAGGTTTGGGTAAGGTTGGTGAAAGTCTGATAGGGGGAAATGAAGTTGAAGAATATGGATGTTTAGAGGTCAGTTTGGATAAGGGTTTGGAAGGCGGTTTGGCTATGTCAGCCTTAGTAATAATAGAAGGAATTTGAGAGTTACCTTTCCTTTTCCTTGGAGCAGCGGTTTTCTTTGGCTGAACCGCTAGCTCCCCTTCAGCCGCAGGCTCCCCCGCAGCCTGTGCAGCAGTTTGACAACTCCACCTAACCCCATTTCTTCTAGGGTTCTTCTCTGTAGTTCATCCCTTGCCAAACTGGCGGCGGCTATGTCCGCTAGGGCTCCAGCATACGGTTTGTTGGACTTGTTGAGCCGCGCTTCTGGATAGGGACCCCTTTGGTCTTCTGGTAGTAGATCTTCAGACCAAACTACCTGTGCATACCTCCATCCTAATGCAGTCCGAAAGGCATCAAACTTTGATAGCCCAAAAATAGTTTTCTCTGCTGGATCCATCCAGTAATCCTTGTCAGTTGAGGAAAACTTGAAGATCTCTAGTTCTTGATGCAGAAACTTTGTCAATAATCTGCAGTGAGTCCTAATCTTGGACTTACCAGCGGCTTTGGCAGCTGCATGGCGGTTTAATGCATTAATCATTTCCTTCATAATGATCTTTGGCCAGTACAGTTTCTTCCCTTTGTAAATAGCCACACAGTATTGATACTGTTCTGAAGTAAAGTTATTTTGGTTTCCATTCTTGCACATTACTCCCATATCAACAAGGTCATATAATAAACCATAAGTTCTCCAAAGTCCTTCTTGGCATAATGCTTGGTATGGAAAAAGGTCATTCCAATCAATTCCATGGTGGTACTGTTTAGGAGCTCCGGTTTGATACTTGAAACCCCAGAGTACTCAAGACCAGCAAGTACACCAATTTTTGAGGCGGTTAAAGTCACAGATTTTCCACAAACTGTTGATTTGATAGCATCCTCAAACTGAACCTCCCCTGTCTCTAGATCTCTTAAAATTTCACCTTTTGCATTCATCAATGCAGCATTAGTTGCAATCCCATTTGCAAAGAATTCAGAACAAATAATGGGCACAAATTGAGGTTCATCAAATAGGAATAGCGGTAGAAGCTTGGATTTCTCTAGCAATCGAAGCAATTTCCTTCCAACTGTGTCCCTTTTGAAGTCGGGTTCAAGAATACGAGCCCGAGGAACAAAATTGGATGAATCCTGAAAAATAACAAAGTTAGAAAAATTTAAAGAAGAACAGTTTGAAGCATCAAGCAAACCGAGGTTTATTGCATTTAACTAAACCGACGGTTCAATCAAAAGAATAGACCTAACAATTTGAATGACCCTTACAAACTGTAACAAGGAATCCAAACAATGATAATATGCGATGCAGAAATAAAAGACAGAAGGGGTAAAAAAATGTAAAAACAAAAATGAAAGAACAGAGAAAAATAAAATGGATCAAAGAGGGAAAATTTTGAAAAAGATTTTGAATGCACGAAGAACAGAGTATGAACATGCAAAACACAATCTTAACCAAAATACAAAAGAATTATATCAAAATGATCACAAATGGCAGATTCTAACAAAGTTCTAAAAACACTAAGGCAAATAACATCACCAGAACCAAGAATCTGCAAATATACGCATGAACACCAAATAACAAAAAAAAATGATTATGCTCAAAATTAAACATAAATCACAAAATAAAGTAATCAACCAGTATGTATAAGTAAATACGAGTATAATCCAACCAAAAAATTGAAGAAAAAGCGTGAAAAGATTAAGGAAGATGAACAAGCTTTTTCAAGCAATAATGGCGGACGAAAACGATAGATACTGAGTTAGGGTTCAGAAATTCATACCATATCGGGCTTCGCTTGTTTGGATGCAATTGAAGTAGAAGCAAGATCAATGGTTTTCTTTGGTGGCATTTCAAAAATTATTTAAGTAAGAAATTTTAGAGTGAGAGTACAGAGTGTACGCAGAGAGTGCAAAGGAGAGAGAAGGAAATTTTTCCAAATAGAGAAGGAAGGTAAAAAGTTAAATTGAAAATGTATTTGTCTTTTATACTCAATTAACCACCTCGGGTAGTGGAGCGGCCATGACGGCTGTGGAAAACTTAACCGTCAGTGTACATGTCGATTCGCTTTAAATGCGGCAGAAATAATTGCACAAAGGTCCTTAAGGAATGAAGTGACATAAAGTAGGGACTAAACTGCATTTAACCATACCTAAGCGGTTTGAGTAAATCGACTTACCTTTTCCTCACTATCGGTTTTGATGAAACCGATATCTCTCAGATCTATCTTCGATTTCAGTAGATCAAACCGAGTCCTTGCTTTCACAATCCGGTTTGGATCAAACTGATGGTATTCTTCCTAACTCTCCAGTTAGACTGGAACCTTTATTGGTGCGGTTTCAATGTTGATAGAACCGCAAGCTATTTTGCTTTTCTTAAAAAGGGCCAAAATACTTAACAAAGATTATTAGAAACAAGAAATAAATAGACATGAAATAATTTAAGTTAGTTCCAGCATACCCATTTCTCCTCGTAAATGAAAGAACCTTAAATTTTCGAGCGGTTTATTGAGGATGTTAGCAATTTGATCATCAGTTCCCACCTTTGCTAGAAATATGCTCTTCTTTTCAACATGATCTTTGAGGAAATGATATCTTATGTCAATGTGCTTGGTCTTAGAGTGTTGAACTGGATTGTTGGAGATAGAAATAGCTCCATTACTATCATAGTAGATAGGGAAGTTCTTTTCAAATACTTCATAGTCTTCCAACTGCTGTTTCATCCAGAGAATTTGAGAGCAACAGCTTCCAGCCGCAATGTATTCAGCTTCAGCGACTGAGACTGAAACCGACGCTTGTTTCTTGCTGGACCATGATACAAGCCGAGATCCAAGGAACTGACATGTACCACTAGTGCTCTTTCTATCAATCTTACATGCTGCAAAGTCAGCATCTGAATAACCTAAAAAATCAAATGAAGATTCTTTGGAGTACTAAAGTCCAAGGTTAACAGAGCCACATAAATATTTAATTATACATTTAACAACAATAAGATGAGATTCTCTAGGGTCAGCTTGAAATCTAGCACAAACACACACACTGAACATGATATATGTCCTACTTGCAGTTAAGTAAAGAAGAGAGTTAATCATACCTCGGTAGAGTGTCTGATTCACTTTCTTACCTTGTTCATCTCGATCCAAACTGCATGCCTTTTGCATTGGGGTATCTACTGGTTTTTCGGTTTAAATCCCAAATTTCTTGATCAAATCCTTGGTGTATTTGGCTTGATTGATAAAGATTCCATCATGACATTGCTTTATTTGGAGTCCAAGAAAGAATGTCAACTCTCCCATCATACTCATCTCAAATTTACCTTTATTAGCTTCTCAAACTTAACACACATAGTTTCATTAGTAGAACCGAAAATAATATCATCAACATATATTTGAACTAATAATGAATGACCTTTGTATTTAGCAATAAATAAATCTGTATCAATTTTACCTCATGAGAAGCCTTGTTCAATAAGAAACTTAGATAGAGTGTCATACTATGCTCTTGGTGCTTGTTTGAGTCCATACAGGGTCTTCTTGAGCTTGAAGACATGATTAGGTAATTTGTTATCTTTAAAACCTGGCGGTTGGGCTACATAGACTTCTTCTTGTAGTTTACCATTCAGAAATGCACTCTTCACATCCATTTGATATAACATGAATTTCTTGAAGGAGGCATAGGACAGGAACAATCTAATGGCTTCAAGTCTGGCTACAGGGGCAAAGGATTCATCATAATCAATCCCTTCTTCTTGCCTATAACCTTGAGCAACCAACCTTGCTTTGTTTCTTGTTATTGTACCATTTTCATCCATCTTATTTTTGTATATCCATTTTGTTCCAATTACAGTGTGATCTCTGGGCCTTGGAACTAGATTCCAAACTCTGCATCTTTTAAACTGATTAAGCTCTTCTTGCATTGCAGCTACCCAACTTGGATCACTTAGAGCTTCATCTACCTTCTTCGGTTCCATCTGAGATAACAGTGCAGTTGAGAACAAACTGTGGTTATCTCTATGAGTTAAGCTTCCTCTTGTTTGAACACCAAAACTGATAGGACCTATAACATTAGTAGTTAGATGGTCTCTATGCTTATTGATTTCTGGAGGGAGGTCTTCATGAACTACTATTTCTTGAAGATTTTCTAGAGGAGGCTCTTCTTGATAATCATTGAAATCTCCATTGAAGGTGATGTTTGGAACTGGATCAACGGTTTGAATGGGGTCAGAAGACAGCGGTTCAGTAGCAACACCACTTGCGGTTTGACCGGATGCGGCTGGAGAACCTGATGGAGCGGTTTTCGTAGGTTGGTCATCAGCATCTGTATGATTAGGGTAAGATGCACCTGTCTCAAAACCACTAAAATCATCAGCAACATTTGGAGCCATATGTGGCTCAAGAAGATCATGCTCATCAAATGTAACATAGACAAACTCTACAATTTTTAATGAAGTCTTATTGAAACAACGAAAAGCTTTAGAGTGTTTTTAATAACCAACAAAAATACCTTCATCGGCCTTAGCATCAAATTTACCTCGATGCTCTCTGCCATTGTACAAGATGTAACACTTGCATTCAAAAATCTTAAAGAAGGCAATGTTGGGTGATCTGCCTCTCCACAATTCATACGGAGTCTTGTTGTGGACTTTGATGATGAGGGAGCGGTTCTGGGTGAAACAGGCGGTATTGAATGCTTCGGCCCAGAAGTACTTGGGAAGCTTCAGCTTCAATCAAAGTCCTATTCTTTCTTTCTACTACTCCATTCTGCTATGGAACCCCAGCGGCAGAAAAGTTGTGATCAATTCCATGATCATCACAATATTGGGCAACACCATTGTTTGAGAACTCGGTTCCATTATCTGAACGTATGGCAACAATGTCATCCAATTTCTGAGTTTGGAGCTGTCTAAAGAGAGCGGCTACGATGCCATAAGTATCATCTTTAGAGGCCATCATTTCCACCCATGTATATCTTGAAAAGTCATCAACAACCACCAAGGTATAGTGGTTTCCTCCTATACTGGCAGTTGGGACAGGTCCAAATAAATCCATGTGAAGTAGTTGTAAGCAGCGGTTCGTTGAAGGCGCGGTTTTGCTGGGAAACGACTGTTTGGGCTGCTTACCAAGCTGGCATGCTTTACATTTCTTATTATGATGGTCAACCACTTTGGGTAGTCCTTTGACGAGACCGTCCCTTTACAGTTTTGCTAGATACTTGAAGTTCAAGTGGCTGAGCCGCTTATGCCATAACCAGCTGCTTTCACTTATATTTTTGGCTACAAAACAGAGGTCAGAAATAGAAACAATATTACTCAAATCTATCATATATACATCACATGTTCTGTTTCCAGTCAGTAGAGTGACTCCGAAAGTTGCATCTTTAATGAAACAATTTGTTGAGGTGAAGTTGCAGTTCATTCCTTTGTCACAAAACTGAGATATGGAGAGAAGGTTGTGTTTGAGTCCTTCTACTAGTGACACATTTTCAATAGTCACATTTCCTCATTTGATTGCTCCATATCCTACTGTTTCTCCTTTCTTGTTGTTACCAAACACTACTGGGGGGGCCTCTCATACTAATGAAATCACAAAGAAGTTCATTATCTCCGGTCATGTGTCGTGAGCAACCACTATCCAAGTACCAAAGATCCTTATTCTTCTTTGCGGTTCCAGCCATAAAGCATAAGATCTGAAAAATAAACATTAAAGATTTTGGTTCCCTTATTCTTTGGGTCCTAGGGTTAGCATCTTTTTGGGACCCACACCTGTTTAACCTTAGAATTTTTACGTCCTTTGGCATTTGGTGTGAACCTTAAAAGACAATGACCAGCACTATGACCATAATCAGCACAAATGACACAATGAATTAAATCGGTTGTAGATTGTGGTTTTACAAACCCTTTACTGACCTTCGGTTTCTCATGTTTTACAGGGTCAGTGGTTTTAGATTTAACAAAGAACCTTCTTGAGCTCAACCTTTCTCTTAGGTGCGGCTTTAGAAAAAATGATAGGAATTTCCTTAAAACCGTCTAGGAGCGGTTTCATCACTTAATACTTCTTTGGTTGCCTCAGCCGATGTGAATTTCTCTTTCCACTTTGAATCTCTCCCAGTCTGGTTTTTAGGATACTCAAAGAAATAGTTATGCTTTTAAATTTCTTATTTTGAGCCTTTTTACCAGCATGATTTCCCTTAGGAATTTCTTTGGTTTGTTTATTTGGTATCACACCACCTTCGGCACAGAAACAGGGACACTTACACCCATCATCGGTTTTAAACCCCAATCCACTTTTATCCGAAGTAGGAATTTGTGAATTTAGGATTTGTTCCACGGTGACACCAGACTTAGTCCATACATCGGTCACTTTTTGAAGGTCATCCCTTTGTACAGTAAGATCATGGATTTGGGTGAGAAGTGCCTCGGCTTTATCCTTCAGATAGCGGTTTTCTTCCTCAATTAATGATATCCAGCAATTTGAAACTTGAGTTTCTCAATTTCCTCCTTGTGGGACTTGCATTCTCTTTGGGAATCTTCAAGTTCCGCAGTCATTAGTTTATATGTCTTTTTAAGCACAGTATGTTGTTGACAAATGATATTAGCACTTTCTAATACCTGGTAATCATGGCTTTGGTCTGTATTGACCTCAGGAGTGTGGTTTGGTGTTGTAGGAGTTTTGCTTGTTCTAGCCTCAGGAGTTCTTGGTGAAACTAACTTAATCTGTTGATTTGGCAGTGGAAGGCTTTCATCAATTTCAACTATTTCTTCAAATCCCATGAGGCAGAGATTAGAAACTTCATCTTCATCATCACTGTCATCTGAATCTGATCCCATCCATGTCAGCGGTTGATCCCCTTGGTCGGCTACCATTCCTCTTCTTTTGACAAACTTCTTGTTGAATGGTTTCTTTGCTGGTGCGGCTTCATAGCGCGGTTTGGGACAACTTGAAGCAAAGTGACCTAGATGTCTGCAGTTATAACAGACCAGGTCATCCCTTTTCTTAGGATCTGCGGTTTTGTTGAATCTGGTAGGAGGGACAAACTTTACAGGTTCTTTGGGGGATGGAAATTAAGATCTGTTGTTCTTCCTGAACTTAGTGTATTTCTTCACATACAACGCAAATTCTTCATCATCCATGTCATCAAAATCAACTTGACTAGAGAAAGAAGATTGAGATGCTAAACTCTGAGAATAAGAACTTTGAGGATGAGTGTAGGATTGATGAGACTGCTGATAAGATTAATGAGGTTGAGGATACGGTTGATGTGATTGAGAATAGGTTGATGAGAGACTGCTGGTAATAATCAGGAGGTGCGGTTTGAGGATTGTATCTAGGAACATTTTGATCAGGAGGGAGCGGTTTGCAAGTGGAGATGAGGAGCGGCTTGATGATGGTCTGGATTGTAAACTGGAGATGAGGTGTTGTTGAATGCGCCTAGAGAGAGGGTCTTAAATCTGCTTTCGGTTTCATGGACCTTTTCAAGCTTAAATTCAAAAACTTTAGCATGGCATTACAAGTGTCGAAGATCAAGAGCTTCCAAGTCCTTGTTGTCTTCAATGTTTGTAGTTTTGATCAGCCATTTGCTACCAAGTGCTTGCATAAATCTCATGTTCAAATCTATATTAGAGTAGACATGCTATGAGAAAAACAAACATTAACAATATCAATAAACCTCTCATAGCATTGTCTAAGAGATTCCTTAGGATCTTTAACAAAATAGTCAAAGAGCCTTCTCTGTTGATAGAGGCGGTTCTTCTTGGTGTCTGGATCTCTTCCAGAAAATCAACTATAGCATCCCAAGTTTCTTTTACGGTTTTGCAATTTAGCACTTTTGAGTGAGTCCTCAGGTCATAGCTGATACAAGCATGGACATAGCTCTTCCATCAAAGTCCACATTGTTGCGATCTGCATCAGTCCACTCACTTTCTAACTTCCTAATTTCAGCTGCTTCTCCTGCGGTTCCTGCACGTAGGTTAGCTTTTATAGGAATATATAGTCCTTCAGTAACCTCGGTCCACAGTCTACGATCACATGAAATCATGTGTTTCATCATCCTATCTTTCCAAAAGATAAAACTATCTTCATCTAGAATCGGAAAATGATTCGAATTGGATGTTTGTATCATATGGGTGTTTGAGTTTGCCATTGGATCAGCACCCAAGTGGTTAAGCTTGTAAAAAACAAGTTTTTGGTGGATATGCTCTGATACCACTTGTTTGGTCCCAGATGGAAACAAAGGTATAGTACTGCTAGAGGGGGGGGGGTAAATACGGTCCAAACTTTTTCGTAAAATACCTTGAAAATCAACCGAGAGTACTTATAGTTTGGTCAACTGCGGTTTAAAGCACTTAAACCGAACTGATTAAAATGCACAGCGGAGTTTTGTGGTTAGGCCAAACGGATAGTTAAAAAGCTGGGCGGTTTGACTCGGGTTGAAAACACTATGATGCAACCGATAAGTCAACATTAAGATCAAAGAAAAACACAATTCATATTTCAAATCATTTCGTATATGGATCAGTTATAGACCACAAACAAGAAATATAAATAATAAGACAGAAAAGTAAAGATCAAACACACAATTTGAAGAGGTTCGTTCTTGAATGAACTACGTCCTCTACTAGATGGTTAGTCTAGGATTTTCTAATAGCTACTAGACTTGTATTAATTAGAGGAGGTTTTACAAGATGAATCTAAACTCTAAACAATAAGTCTACCTAAGCTAAGAAAACATAACCGGTGTTTTTTGAAGTATATAATCTATATGATCATATAAATCGGGTGTGTGTGTGTGGAAAGAAATCAAATGCTCTAAGTATCTAAATGATGGGATGAGCAAATGAATATCTTTCGGTGAATAGGCTGAGTATGAATGGTTTAAAGGCTTGAAGCTTGATGAAGGAATTCTGGTTTGCTAAGGAGATGGTTGAAGGTTTAATATCTGGGTTTCAATCTTCAAAGCAAACTTGAACACATGGGAAATTTCTCTTAAAGCTCAGCAACCTTCATTATGTGAATAATGAAGGCTATTTATAGGTAGTGCATCCTTGTGACCGTTGGGTAAAG